>OY729166.1:3035974-3525917 GCA_958299025.2 Drosophila histrio | reverse complement strand
AAAAAAGCTGAAGGCTACACTCATAACTATACATTCTATGAAAGCTGAATGATATTGACTATGAAAGATTCAATATAGTATTTAGCTTTTGCGCTATTGCAAACTACATAATGTCGGTGACAAAAAGCTGAATGCTACTGCCAAATGTAAAAGTAATATTAGCGATAGCTTTCACACTTGTTTCTTAAGATAAGACAGTTTAACTGAACAGTATAACAAAATATAATAATTTGCTGCAATTTCCATAGCGACAATCGCATTCCAGTGTTGCCAGACTATCGCAAGCAAGCGACTCTCGATAAAAGCAACATGGATTTCTAGCGATATATTTAAATACTTGTACACTTAAGTATGTAAAAGCAATCCCATTATAAATACATCAAAATACGTTTACTTTAAGACCTGCACAGGGTATCCTACTGTCGCGCACACTCAACTGACCGGCTTCTTTAATATTGATTAAAGTTCATCTGCTATTTTAATTATATTTCTTAATTTTGCTTTTCTTTTCATTACCCTAGTATTATACTAATTTTACTATTTACTAAGGAAATAGTAGACCAAATAGTATTGAGTTTTCTCATTCCTTAATTATTTATAAGAAATACCCAACACTAATTTATTGTTTATATTTTACTACGAAATTATTATAGTAAATATAATTATATTATAATTATTATAATAAATTGACCAAAGCGAGCTAATAAAATAGATTACCACAATATACTAGAGATAGTTTAGCTTATTAAATAAAATATATATTTTTAAATATATTATATATATTTTCTATATTTTACTTTTTATGATTATAGTACTTTGCTTTTAATTATTTGTATTTAATCAAATAAAAGATTTACCACAAAGAAAAATACACTTTTCACTACAAAATACTAAATAATTGTTTTGTGTAATAAATGCGCTTATATATATTATAGAATTTTTTACTAAATTCCCTCTCTCTTGTGCTGTTTCTTTGTAGTCCTCACTGACTAATATTTGATCTATACTAAAACTAATATTTTGTACACTTTATTCTTTGTTTTTTTGTAGTCCTCACTAACTAATATTTGATCTATACTAAAACTGCTATTTTATGCACTTCATTCAACGTGACACGCCAGAAAACAAGCTGTTGCGTGTTCAGCTCTAATTAGAGACAATCCATAGAGGGCAGCTTGGAAATTAGCGTTGCAACAAGCTGTTGTCTTAGCTGAATCACTTGGTACGGTTGTTGAATTTGTTGGATCTTGCAATGACATTGAAACTGAAGCTGCAGCAACTGGCGTGTCATAATATTTAAATAATTTATGAGCGCTAAGATAAGCTGCTGGAAAGGTAAACTAGCAGCGACAGCGGACAATTTATTTATGGCTAACATGGCCTTGACTCTTGTCCAGCTGATAAATGCAATTGGACACGCCTCGGCTGAGTGAAATAAATAACAAAATCACGCATACGCCCCCCGATCCACCTTAGTTATAGCTTACTACTTACCGTTCCATCTCCTTGGCATCTGTGGGATAATTGCGACTGATTGTGTTGGTCTCATAGGGATCCTCGGTGGCGGTGCTGGTGCTGGTCGTGGTGGTGGTGGTGCTGCTGCTGCTGCTGGGCGCCGTTGTGGTATAACTATAGCCACGTCGCGCTGGAACCAATGGCGGCACAGTGCCAAGTCCCAAATTGGGCGAGCCAACACGACGATTGAGATTTGGCGGTGGTGCAACTGTGCTTACCGGTGGCACATACTCATAGCCACGCCCCCGTCCAGTGACCCCAATGAACTCGACATCCTGTGTGTTATCCTCACCCTTGCCGGCATGCGGTGGCAGCGGTGGCGGCGGTGGTCCAAAGGTATTTGTATAAATGTTATAGGTATTATAGTCCCATTCGGAAGGTCGTGCCGCGGCGGCAGCTGCACCCTGATGTTGATGCTGATGTAGGCGACGTGTCAACACTCTGTTGTAGGGATTGTGAGCATGGTGCAAGCGACGCAGACGCGTTGTTTCCACGTTGCCACTCGACGACGGCAACGGTGCTATTGTCACGCCCGGCAACAGTTCCACCTCCGATTTGACACTGTGTTGCAGATGTTGCAACTTACGATGACGATGCTGTCGATGTGTTCGATGGCTATGAAAATGTGTTGTGTTGTTGCTGCTGTTGTGACTACCTGTTGCTGTTGTCGTTGCCAGCAGCAACACTGTACAGCACAGCAACAATATCCAGCTAAACATTGAACTGTACTGCGTCATCATCATCATCATCATCATCCACTTGAACTCTGCTTATGCCGAAATTGAACTGCAAAAAGTGTACAGAACAGAGAACAGGAATATCTTTATTAAGTGACGAATCAAATTGCTCATACTACATACTACACACTACTACACACACACTGTCATTTCAACATTCACTTTCAGTTAAGAGCGATCCATCGATCCGTAAACTCATTCAAATTCCTAGTCACTTTGCACGCCTCGTTCGCTTAATGTAAGCAACAACACGGATCAAAAGTCTCTTTTGTGAAATCTGTCCGTACCCAATGTCCTCATGCTCATTAACAATTCCTTTGTCTCCCAGCACCGAACTGTCCATCAAACCGGGGCCCCCATAGCCTCAGACTCAGAGCCCTCTCAGTGTGTACTTGTATAATTTAAAGGTAGTATGTGTTGGAGGTGGAAAAATAAATATAGGAAATATAAAAAAGAATGGCTAAAGTGTAACTTCAATGGAACGTACGTTGAGTGTTATTGTAAGTACTTCAAGTTGGGTTTGCTATAGACAGGATGGATTGAAAGCGATTGCTTTATTATGCGCAGAGCAAAAGAATAATGGAAACGGTGATGAAAACAGCAATGGATATAGTAATAAATACGATGATGAAAAGAATGAAGCAAGCAGTTGTAGAAAGAATGTTGAACTGAATTTAAAAGTAATGAAAAGAGTAATGAAAAGTGTAATGAAAAGTGTAATGAAAAGAGTAATGAAATCATAAATGAATATAGAAATGATGTATGAATAACATATGCAATATCTAGGGAAATTGTAATGAGAACTGTAATAAAGAAGGAAATTGATATAGTAATAAATACAATGAGGAAAAGAATGATACAAGTAGTTGTAGAAATAATGTTCAACTGAATAAAAATTTAATGAAAACAGTAATGAAATCATAAAAGATAATAATCTGATGACTGAATAACATTTTCGATGTCTAGGAAAATAGTAATGACTGTAGAAAACATGTTGAATTAAATTAAAAAGTAATGAAAAGAGTAATGAAATCAAAAATGAATATAAATATAATTAATGATTTACATACATATAATATATGTATAATAGGTAGGAAAATAGTAATAAGAACTGTAATGATTGCAGGAAAAGTGTTGAAGTAAATTAAAAAGTAATGAAAAGAGTAATGAAAAGAGTAATAAAAAGAGTAATGAAATCATAAATGAATATTGATATGATGAATGAGTAACATACGCAATATCTAGGAAAATAGTGATGAGAAATGTAATGGAAACAGTAATCAAAACAGTAATGATTACGGTAATGAAATATTGTATACAGTAATTAATATAGAAATGTCAATAATACATATATTACGAAAGAATAACATACGTAATATCTAGGAAAATAGTAATGGAGACTGTAATGAAAACAGCAATAGATATAATAATAAATACAGTGATGAAAAGAATGAATCAAGCCGTTAAAGAAAATGTGTTGAAGAAGTTCATAAAAACTGCAATAAAACAACATTTAACAGACTAAACTAATAAGTAATGAAAAGAGTAATGAAAAGAGTAATAAAATCATAAATTTATATAGAATTGCTGAAAGAAATGTATGATGAAAGAATAACATACGCTATAACTAAGAAAATACTAATGAGAACTGTAATGAAAAGTGCAATAGCAAAGCAGAACGTATATCGCAGAGAATAGTAATAGAAATGTTAATGAAAACACTAATAAACTAACGTACTACATGCAACGTCAACACAAAAGAATCAATGATGCTTCAAATTCTTGACCAACATTTGATCGATACTCGATATTAAAATACTCTAAATGGGCAGTCACATATGAATGAATGTAAGCGAATGAATGTAATAAAGAACAACGAAATGTTCCGAACTTGGAGCCACAATGCTTTTTTCATGGTCGAGTGCCAACACTTCACATACTCTCGTATTCCCAGAGCTTGAGGACTGAGGAACAAAGGCAATTTGTATAACATGACGCTGCCGGTGATTGTTGTTGCTGCTGTTGTTGTTGTTGGTATATATAAGTATAATAAAAACAAAATTAAATAAAATACAACAACAAAAGTAAAGCGTTAACAGTTAACTGAACCGCCAGCTGCCAAAAAACTGACCTGAAATGAAATGAACCCAAGCCGGAAGTTTGCTTTGTTTGTGCTTTAAAGCAGATACGAGTATAATTATTTGTCTTTTCAGATATTTATCAAAATTTCACGCAGTTGCAACAACATTTGTCAACACACCAGCTACCCCCTCCCCCCCTTTGGGAGGCAACGCAATTATTGCAATTGCTCAGTGAACTTATTAATATTCATTGCTTGAGTCTGCCATCAAATGGAATTTATGGAGCAGCTCATTAACAACTTTAAAAGTTCGTCTAACATGTGTTGTCTTCCTCTGCGCTTTGTTCCAATTACAAAATAATAATTGAAAAACTGACAAAAAAAAAAAGAATTGAAAAAGCGATTACCAATTGCTGATGCTAATTAAAAAGAAGAGCCAATGAAATTAAAAAACGACATAATAAAAAAAAAGAGAAAGAAAACGAGATGTTGCAATGAAACTTTGGTTTGGTTTTGAGGAAGCGACAGGAATTGGACTCATCAGGTGCGGCCTTTAAGCCGCTTAGTAAGTGAAACCCCGAAAAAGGCTTGACTGCCTGTCCGACTGTCTGTCCGTCTGTCTGTCTGTCCAACTGACTGTCAGTCTGGCAAAAGTTCGGCCAATGTCAAAAGGCAGGCAGAGCTGAGTTGTCATAACTTTAGAGCTGCTTCCACGAAATGCAAAAAAGGTTTTTTTGGGGGCGCCTCTTAATCAAAACTGCAGACACAAAAAAACAAAACAAAAAAAACCAAATCGAAATCGAAAACAACAACAACTTATACTTTTGATACCGTTTCCATTGAAATCTTAGCTAAATCTAAGTTCAAAGCAGCGTTGACAACAAAAACTCAAAAACTCAAGACTCGCCTTGACCTTGCCCCTTGCCAAAAATGGTCAGCGAAAAGATAAATCAAAAGTCAAGGCACATTTTGTAGCCAGCAACCCACAACAGGGCAACTGAAAAACAGACAGCGCATTTGGCTAATATTTTGATATATTTCTAATTAATAGCCATAGCCAGAGAATTAAGAAAATTACCTGAGAACGGTGGCAGTTTTAGCTGGAATTTATATAGATAAATTTCAGTTTTTTTTTCTTTTTTGTGACTCTATGTGGGAATGAGGAAATTAGTGTGTGTGTTAAATGTTATTGATTTGTTTTCCCAGCACATAAATCACAGTCTTAAATACTCCATGATGGCACTGAGGATTGAGGCGTGTGGACAGTTTTTCCCGGTTCGACAACAGAAACAGAAGCAGCCGCAGTCTCGATCTCAGAGTCTCAACATGAAAATGTCAACTTTATTTTTGTCAAACTGACGCTGTGGGTGTCTATAGTTGTGTCTGGTTGTGTCTGTGTGTGTCTGTGTGTGAGTGTGGCTGCTGACCCAGACATGAGCTATGGCCAATGAATCACAAGAGATGCGAGAAGCAGACGAGATATATAAGTACACATATAACCACATATGTATAAGACAAAGTAAACAACAAACAGTAGGCACCAGCTAAAGAGAACTTTGAAAATGAAAACTGTGATGGAGGCAACAAAAGATAATGTGAATTCCATTTGAAGAAGTTCTTAAATTAAAGAACAAAATATTCTTTTTAGAATTTATTATTATTTATAATACTTTAAATATAATGGAAATGCTGTAAATGTTTGTTTTTTTTTATTTTAATAATAAATTTAAAATTTAAACTGTGAATTCCAATTGAAGAAGTGCTTCAATAAAAAAGAAAATTCTCTATTTAGAATTTATTATTATTTATAATACTTTACAAATACTTTTAATTTAAAATTTAAACTGTTAATTCCATTTGAAGAAGTTCTTAAATAAAGCTACAAATTTTAATTTAAATTGCAGTAAACATGCGTTAGAATTAATTATTATTTAACATACTTTAAATATAATGAAATGCTGTTAATGTTATTTTAAGACCCTTTACTTTAAAATAGTAAAACGGGTCTATTAAGTTTGTTTAATAATAAAAACACTTAGTCAACTTAACAAATATATTTTAATAAATATTAATAAATTGCAAAAAGAACAAGTAATAATTTCAATTAGAAATTAAATATTTCTGTTATATTTAGCCAAATTTTTACTTTGTAAAATTGGTTGTTAAATGTTGATACTTCTGTCATATCCACAAATAAATTTATCTCAAGTCGGCTGAACACTCAATTTTAATATTAATAAATCTTTTAACATTAGAATAATTGCTTAAGAAATGTTGAAATTAAATACTGACTGTTTTTGCCTGGGAGAGCTTTATGATCCGGATTTATATTTATTATATTTAAACGAACATAATAAGAATTCTCAGACAAGTTATTATTATTATTTGTTTATAAATTTACAATAATAAGTTTATAAAGAAATGCTGTAAATCTTATTAATATTTTATTATAAAAGGCTAAAGAAAACATACCTAACTTAAGAAATTACATGCATATTCTTGATGAGCATAAAGTATTTAATACATTTTATTGAGAATTCTTCTAACATTGTTCTAAGAAATAATGAATCTAGTTACTAACAGATTATGCCAATGAGAACTCTATGTAGTCAAGTGAATCTGATTTATATTTACTATAATTAAACGAACATAATAAGGATTCTCACAGACAAGTTATTATTATTATTTGTTCATTTATTTAAAATAATATGTTTATAATGAAATGTCATAAATGTTAAGACTCTTTATTTTCAAAAAGAATGAGGGTCTAAGTTTGTCAAAAAAAAAAATGTGCGTAACAGGTTTAAGGAAGTCTGGCAGACCCCATAAAGTATATATTCTTAATCAGCATCAACAGCCGAGTCGATATGGCATTGCCCGTCGGTCTGTCTGTCCGTCCGCCCGTCCGTCCGTCTGTCCTGATGTATGAGCACCTAGATCTCAGAGACTATAAGAGTTAGAGTAACCAAATTTGGTGACAATACTCCAGAGGCCTCCACAAAGGTCACGCCCCCTGTCGCCCCCAAAAATCGGTAAAACTCGAATAACACGAGTAATTTAAAAGATACAAGTTCCACGGCATACATAAAGTTTAGTTTAATTGCGATGTGTGCTGAAAATTTCATCGTAATCGGACAATAAACAACGGAGATTTGAAGCAAAAAAGTTTTCGAATATACACAGGTTGGAGGCAGCATCTTAAGGCATTGAAACAAAGAAACTGTTAATTTTCCAGATAATCGACTATGGCTGCATTGAAGCAATGGCTAGAGTGTTGAACTCTTGCGGTGTGGTTCTGGAGTTCGAAACCTACTAGAGGCCAAATAATGATACTATGAGTTAAATATATTTAAACTAAAGCTACAATTCTCGTTTCTTTGCACTTCCTATTCGCCATAGAGCCGCCTTACTGTAGTCAGACACACATAGTTCTGTATTTTTACTATGACAGTCCCCACACACTGTTGAGATACATTTTGGGGGAGCTGCTGT
Source organism: Drosophila histrio (assembly GCA_958299025.2). NCBI lineage: Eukaryota > Metazoa > Arthropoda > Insecta > Diptera > Drosophilidae > Drosophila > Drosophila histrio. The sequence continues at coordinate 3,518,093 of OY729166.1, read as the reverse complement.
GAAATGTTCCGGGAACGCATTTTATTAATAAAAAAAACTTTTGCATTTCTTCATTAATCATTTTGAGTTGTTGAGCAGAGGGAGGGGAGAAGGAATGACTGCAAAAAATGCTGCACAACTTATGGCAATTGCTTAATTATTGTGGGCATTATATTGGTCTTTTAATACTGAGATTTTGAACAGACAGTTTAGCGAGTGCTCAACCTGTTTACAAACACACACTAACACACACACACTGAGAGAAGTAGGTGTGTTTAAGTATTGGTGTTTTGGGTATTTTTTCATCATTTGCTTGCCGTAATTTAAAGTAACAGCTCCTCAGCGTGTCCATTTAAATGTTAATTAAATGCTTGGCTGCCTTTCCCTCAAAGATATTTCAGACACAGTCTTTTGCCAGCTTTTTTTCCTTTTTTTCTTATTAAGTATCTTTTATTTTTTTGTGCAATTCAAACAGCTGCGTTTTTATTTATGTTTTGTGTAATCGCAGCCAAACAGCAACTCTTTAACATGCTCGGCGCGCCTCAAGTTCTTATAAAGAGATAAACTAAGGAGCTTAACAGCCAACAACCAACCAACCAACAACCAACAAAATTTGTTTGGCAACTAACTCACAACAAATTGGGGAATTGAATTTTGTGGTACTTTCAGATATTTCAACGCTTTACACGCACTTAAATGAGCCGCCAAACAAAGATGAACTGTTAAATGTTTTAGATCTCTTCGAAATGTTTCGATCATTACAATTCATTCACTCAGCTATCACAGGGAGTCTGTGTGTGTGTGTTTGTCTGGCTATTTTGACTAGGGATGGCGATATCCAAAAAAGTAACGATATTGATATCCGAAATAATATCGTAAATATCATATCGAAAATATCATATCGTAGTTAATATCGTCAGTATCGGCTTGAATATCGATCAAATCGATATATTGTTGCTTTCCAACAAAAACATCACTTTTTCTAACTAATTCCATATTTTCGCTTGCTTATACGTTATTCTGTAAATAACCATCAAAATAAATAAATAATCACGTTTAAAAATGCTTCAAATTTACTTAATTTGGCATATTTGAAATGTGTAACGTGCACGCACGATGCATGGACCATTACCGCTTACAGAAAAATAGGGGGAAAACTAGAATTTGGAGATGATTTGTATATTTCGATATATCGAATTAAAGTTCGATATATAAATGGTATCGCATTGAATATCATATCGTCTCCAGCTAGGATATCGCCAGTAAATATCGATATCGTCATATCAATCCCAATCCCTAATTTCGACTAGTGATGTAAGTCTGAGTCGAAAGTTCGATGTCGATGTCCATCAATGTTGTGTTAAACATCGGGCAGAAACTTTGATGCATCGATGATGTCCGATGTTTTTTAAACCATTTAGTTTAGCTTAGAGTTTTATTAAGTTTAATATCGATTATCTATTATTCAAAGTTAATAAACATTATATATACTTTTTATACCGTGTGCCCATTGAAAATGGGCAAAAGTGGTATAATGAATTTGTGTGAATGTATGTAACAGGCAAAAGGAAGCATATCCGACCCTATAAAGTATATAGATTCTGAATCAGTATCAATAGCCGAATCGATTGACACCTGTCCGTCTGTCTGTCCGTATGGCCGCCCGTCTGTCTGTCCGTCCGTCTGTCAACTATAAGAGCTAGTTTATATTGATTTCATACCATTAACAATAAATGCTTCCCAAGCAGTCTTCTTTACTTTCGAAGCAGGTTCTATATATATCTAAGAGCAGCAAATGCTTGTCTTTGTTGTTATTCTTTAATAAATACGTTTGTCATAGCAGCAATTATTACAAACAACATTATTTATACACATTTTTTAAGTAATATACTTATTTTGGCATTGCAAACACAGTGTATTTTGAACACGGCACTTAAATCAATTATGCAATATTGTGAAATTAAACGACCGATGTTTTGTGAAACATCGATGCAACGATAAACATCGGTATGAGCCAACACATTGTAAAACATCACAATCGACGCTCGATGTATCGATGACTTCTCAACACATCACTAATTTTGACCACCCAACATTGCCACAATGTGTAGTACGTACACACAGGAAAAGCAACCGAATTGTTCCGTTTCTCGATTGGTATAAAATTGAACTCATTTTGTTTGCGGCGAGTTCAATAAACCCCGTTCAACGGCAGCAGCAGCAGCAGTGGATCGTCAGGAATTGTTGTGCTATATCTTATCTGACAGATCATCAAATATGTGCCTTATGGTCTTGACTGTAGATTACTCAACTTGGTTGTTGTTGTTGTTATCTTCTTCTGTCAGCTTTCTCACGTTCACAACAAAAGGCCAAGGCAAGGGGAACTGCCCCAAATTACAACATTTATTTCATTGCCAACAATTTGTTTTAGTGATTTGATTTGCGATAAATATTTTAAATAATTTCTATACATTTTATGCAAATTCACGCATTTGTAGCTCGTTTACTTTTTTGACATTTGTATTTGTATTTTTAATTTTACTTTTCTTTTTCGATTTATTTGATTTTTTTCTCTTTATTGATTTCTTCTGCAAAATGATCAACAAACTGGCTATTTGTTTACACTTTACTTTTCAGTCCAATTAAAGGAATGTGTTTCAAGTCGAAGCGCCTTGTGTGTTTTCTCAAAGTCAAATGAAAACTATTCGCAACATGCCACACAATCCGGACAGTTTGACATTTTGGCACCCCAACAACAACAGTAACAACAACAATAAATAAGAAACACCGCTAAAAAAACATAACATCTCGACTTCAACTCAACTCAACAAGTTAAACTTCAAAACTTCAGTTAAATAACAATTGCAAAAAAAAGAGAAGAAAACAGAAAAAACGTCGAAAAAAGGGAAAAAAGGAGGTAAAAAACCAGTAAGCGTAGATATTTTCGGGTTATATCAAAAACTAAATACGCTTACTTATTATTATAGCCTGTGGTATGTTCGTTTGTCTGTCTGTCCGTCGATCTGTCTGTCCGTCCGTCCCTCTGTATAAACGAAAGGATCTCAGCGATGGTAAGAGCTAGATTTGATTTGTTAAACAATTATATTGTTTTATAAATAAACAGCAATTTGTGATCGATTTTTTATATGGAAATGTATGCCGATAGTCTGTTAACATTGCAATACTCGTTAACGCTGTCATCACTAGATTGTATACCCCTGCCATCACTAGATGGTGTATCCTTCCGTCACTAATTATCCAGATGTATTAGTTATCTCGCTTTAACCTATAACGATAATAGTGAGGGACCTAGCTTTTTCTCGCTCTAACGCAAGTTGTGAAATACAGCAACGTGATGTTAGCAGAGTCAGTCGTTTGATACAGAAGACAAAATAAAGCGGACGTCATAGAGAATAACTGTGTGTTTCATTCAAATTAAACGATTAAACGATCAACCTATTTAGGAATATATAACGCATGCTTTCTTCTATGATATGCGTTTAATTGCACTCAGATATGTTAATACCCTAAGCAAGTGTATAACCAGGTTGTTCCCAAGTATTTGGTAGACGCTGCTGCCTCTGTCCAAGTCTTTTTGCTAATTGCATTGCAGCTGTTAAAGGGGCGTGTGTACACGCCCACGCATAGCCCGCAGTCCCAGTCCGATTTCATGTTGTCTTTGTTGTCTGACTCTCTGGGTCAGGCTCTGTAACAGACAAAAGACATAAACCCCCACTTTACCGTTAGCTGCGTTATTCATGCAAATGACTTTGGTTAATTAGAAAAACAGAAAAACAGAAGAAAAAAAAAAGCTGAGAAGCAGAAAAAACAACAAGAAAATAACAAGACAACAAACTGAAGAAAAATAAGAGAGAAAAAAAAAAGAAAACAAGAAATATTGAGAATTATGGCTCGTGCTGCAATCCCAGCGAACATAACATGCGCTTTAAAAACCCAAAGCATAATTTACTATAGACACACACACATTTTTACATACATACTTACATACTTTGCACAAATCATAATAATAATATTTTTTATTGTTATTTGCGATTCTAAAAAATAGGCACGATCTATTTGGAACGATCGTGACAATGTCACAATTCTAACTACAAGTGAGTATATATATAATATAAGTTTTTTATACTTGGATGTCATTCTGTGTCAACGGAAATTGTAGGATATGTTTCATTCAATCATTTCCTCACACGTCATTCACTATAAGAATGATGACACTCGTGAGCTGCGAATTAGGAGAGACTACTGCAAATAATATAGACAATTCCTGAAATTAATTATGGCTATAAAGTTGATGATCTATTGCAGCTGAGATACATGAAAACATTTCAATGAAAAACTAATTGAATTGTATACAAGATTAAGGAATTCTAAATATATTATACAAAAATTATAAGTATTTATATTAATTATTTAGAAGAAAGTCTGTTAGTAAACATGGACACTCTTTCGATCTCCGTTCTAAAGAAATCTTTATATAAATAGGTTATAAAAAAGTACAGATAAGTTAAATATTTTCTTAAACATATTGTTGTATAATAAATTTGACTTATGCAGACTTTTGCTTAAGAGTAAAGCAAGTAACGGAAAGATATTACTATTTATTTTAATTATTTAGAAGGAAGTCTGTCAATAGAGAATCTCAGAAGATAGAGTCATCATCTTCTGAGATTCTCTATTGACAGACTTCCTTCTAAATAATTAAAATAAATAGTAATAACTTTTCGTTACTCAATCTCCTTTATTAATAAATATTTATTTATGTTTAGAAGAAAACAAAGTGCAGATAAGTTAAAAATATTCTTAGACACATTATTGTATAATTAATTTGACTATTGAAGACTTTATACAAAAAGTACAACTAACTATTTAAATTATTAAGAAGGAAGTCTGTCAATAGAGTTTCTGTGTAGATGGACACTTTTCAAATATATGTTAGAAAGAAACCTTTATTTAGTTTTAGAAAAAAAGAATATACAAAATGTTGAACATATTCTTAGACGTATTTTTGCATAACAGATTTGACTTTTGCTTTCTTTTGTTTGGGAGAAAAACAAGTAATAGAAAATTACAACTATTTATTTTCAATATTTAACAGGAAGTCTGTGAACAGAAATTCTCTGAAGATGGAAACTGTTTAAATCTCTTTTAATAATAAATATTTATATATGTTTAGGAGAAAAGAACGTACGGATAAGTTAAGAATATACTTAGGCAAACAAATTTGACTATATAAGACATTTGTTTTGGGAGAAGAGAAAGTAATGGAAAATTACAACTATTTATTTTAATTATTTAGAAGAAAGTCTGTCAATAGAAATTCTGTATAGAAAGACACTATTTCAATCTCTGTTATTATTAAATATTTATTAATATTTAGAAGAAAAGAAGGTACAAAATGTTAGACATATTCCCAGAGCTATTATTGTATAATAAATTTGATTTTTGCAGACTTTTGTTTTTGGGAGAAAAGAAAGCAATGGAGAGTTGCAATTATTTATTTTAATTATTTAAAAGGAAGTCTGTCAATAGAGATTCTCTGAAGATGGAAAATCTTTCGATCTCTGTTTTAAAGAAACCTTTATTTATATTTAGGAGAAAAGAATATACAAAATGTTGAACATATTCTTAGACGTATTTTTGTATAATAAATTTGTTATTAAGAGACTTTTGTTTAGGAGAGAATAAAGTAATGAAAAATTACAACTATTTATTTGAATTATTTAAAGGAAAGTCTGTCTGTAGAGAATCTGTGAAGATGTAGACTCTATAAATCTCTGTTATAAAGAATACATATTTATTTATATTTAGGAAAAATAGAATATACAAAATATTTAAAATATTCTTAAACGTATTTATATGTATAATTATTATTATTACTTATTTATAATATTATTATTATTGTATAATAAATTTGACTTTTGCAGAGTTTTGTTTAGTTGGAAAAAAGTGTAATGGAAAGTTGTGATTATTTAATGAACGTGTTATTAGATAATAAATTTGAATTTTACACAGTATTCAGCTACTTCCGCTTAAAGTAAAAATATATTCTTAATAAGTGCTACTATTTTTGTTTGTTCAGTCTAATCATATTTCACTTTTTAGCTTCATTAATAAAACAAAATTTCCAGCTTAGACGACAAATGAAAGCCAGATAAATAACAATAATATATCATAATAAAAACTACTACAGATCACATGGAAAAGCTCTTATAATAATCAACATTTATGCATAATATGCAAATACCAAGACAAAGGTCAGCAATTACTAACAATTAGCAGTTGTTATAGTATCTTTGAGATACTCTTGTTGTTTTCAGACAATCTTACAACTGGCAAACTCAACTTCGTAGCTAAAGTACCCCCTAAACTGTAGAGTATGTCCAAGTCAAAGTCGTAACAAGATTAACACATGCAAATTTTGCGTTGTCCACCGTTTCATATGCGATTTTTGAGCAAGGTGAATGTACTCATTGAATATATACTATTTACTCATAGTACTCGACACTCACTAGGAAGTGTCACACTCGTCAGTTGGCATACATTCAATACATAAATAATTACTTAGTTAGTTTTAATTATAATTAACATACAAATTAGCATTTAACTTACGCGTTAAGCTCTCTCTCTGGTTAATCGTAAGATAATCAGCAGATATACTTAAAAAATTAAAAGCGATAAATCAATGCACAAACAATTATGTCAAATTTGCAATCACAAGACAATAAATTGAGTATAAAAATATTTCTTCACGCTGACATTAAACAGATACGCGGCATTTGTTTTGATTACTGGCTTTTAATTTATGTTTATAAACATTTCTCAAAAAGATTAAAACGAACGCTTTAGCTGCTTCCGTATGCCAAAAATAAGATTGTTATTAAATAAAAATTAAAAAACGATCCAACGATCACTGATCACGCTTGCGAGATATTTGATCTAGTACGATATTAATTTGGCCACGGCGGAGCTAAAAACAACAAGTGATCGCTTAGAAGTCCCGAGACGAACTAAACGCTGCAAGCCGAAATAAACGAATAAACGAAGATCGAAGACACGAATCGAAACCGAAACCGAAAGTCCAAGTCCAGTTGATGTTCGTGTGATGTTGCGACGACGATCGTTTCGTTTCGTTCGTTTCGTTCGCTTCGTTTCGTAGAACAAGTTCGCTTTATTTGTTCGATGAGACAAACTGGGAACTGGGAAGTGGAAACTGGGAACTGGGAACTGGGAACTACCTTCAGTTGTGCCATTGCAACTGCAACAGAGACACTGGCGTTTGCAGCTGTTGCTGCCCCCGCAAGACACATAGTAACTTGAGGCAAAGCCCAGAAAAACTTTACACCTTACTAAAAGTACTGCTGGAAGCATTACATGTCATGCGGGAAGTAGTTGCCTAATCTAACGTGTTCCATTCGCATTTATACTGGGCTGGAACGATTGCTTTGGTAGCTATGTAGTTTGGCAGGGGCTCTGTTATTGCTCTGTTAACTCTCATTTCCCTTTCCAAAAACTACATTACAAACACATTCTAGTGGTAGGCAGAAAAGCATGTCATGCGGCGTTCGCTACAAGAATAACACATACAGAAGGCATTGCTCTGCAAGGTGCTTAAACGTTCTCGTGTTCGGCAATTGCTCGGCAAATTTAACGAGAGCTTGCTTGCCTGCATCAACAGCTAGACAACAGAAAATGGTGTATGGTCGGGGGTAGTGGTATTATTCTTCATTGTCGTCAATATCGCGTTTCTGCTCGATTTGTTAATGGCGCGTTCAAGAACGTCTGTTCGCTTTAGACTCTAGAACCAAAGAGGAAGGAGGAGACGTCTCCTCGGAAACGTGAAGTTAGCTGCGCTCCCTGTGTACCGAGTTGCCAACTTAATTTTAGCGGTCGTCATATCTAACGCCAACTCTGTCTCTCGTCTACTGTCCGCGCCCTACGAGCAGACATTACTCAGCAGCCAGTCAAGCAATATACATACTCCCTATATCTCATGACATGTAAGTTTAGCAGAAGGCATTGCTTTGCAACATGCGCTTTCTAAGGTTTTATTGGGTTAAGTAGTAGAAGTTGTAGAGTTGATGTTGTTGTTGCTGCTGCTGCGGTTTATGCTTTTTATGGCGCTGCTTTTCTGCAGTTGTTGTTGTTGTTGTTGGCGAGTTGTTAAGTTAAATATTTGCGCTTGGCTAGGCCAAACCAAGGCATGGGCTCGTCTGATCTTACATGAAGATGTGCCATGGCTAAGAAGAACTTGTTTGCGTGCCCTTGCCCAATTGTGGCAACAAGAAGCAACCATAGGCTGCAAGCTGTCACCATAAGCGCTACCTGCCTGCCTGCCCCCTTTGCCCCCTGCCCCCACTGCACATGTCAAAAGGATTTGCGTTTTCCAACAACAACAAACTCACAAACTGGTTGCCGACATGTCAAGCAGCTCATAAATCTCCATCTTTCCATGATGTGCCAAGACATTTGGCAGTTTGGTTAACAGCACTCACAAAAATATAAAAAAGAGCTGCAGCAGCGGCAGCAGCATTTATTGGGCTATTAGCTGCCACTTGTTGAGTGGCGACTCCAATTCGGACACCCACGCGGCAGATGTAATCAAATAAAGCATAAAAGCTGATAACACAATGCAGAGGCTGCCACACACAATGTGTAAAGAAGAAGAATAATAAGCAAGAGAGGTAGAGAGAGAGAGTGAGAGGGAGAGAAAACTGGCTCAAACAATTAACTGATAACAATTCATTTGCATTTTGTGTGGGCCTCCCCCCCTCCCCCGCTCTCATCACTGCGTGTATTTAGTTAATTTGACAGCCATTTGATGAGCTGATGGCAATATCACTTCAAATCTTCTCTTTCCCTTGTTCGTTTTGAGGCAGCGACTGACCAAAAGTGACCAAAAGTGAAGACAACTCTTAAGTGGCAATCGAATCGAATCTGTGGAAAAAAAGAAACACTCTACACAAATAATCTTAGAGATCTTTGAATACCTCGCAAGCATACAAGCGCAGCAGTGGGGTATGCTTCAAGTTGTGTTAAGGTAGGTAAAAAGGAAAATGTCGAAAGAATATAGTACAATATATTTATATAAGATATGGCAGAGAACCCACAACAGAACAACAGCGGTAAAGCAGATAGTTAACAGCAGAATAACAGCAGATAAGCAGAGAATTAACATCAGATCGAAAAACAGCTGATGTTATTACTGTAAAGCAGTAGCTTTAAACGATTTTTGGATAATCGGAATAACAGAGCAACACTGGAGAAAACGACGCCGAAGAAGAAACACACAGAAACTACACAGTGAAAAACGAAAGCCGTCAGCAGAAAACTTAGTAGAAAACCAGTCGGAAAGGCTACAGTCGAAATCGACTATGAGAGACCCTTTACTTATTCTTCAAAAATGAAATAACAGTTACAAACATACAGACTTATATATAAACCTAAATAAATTTGACGCTGCTCAGATTAGCTTCCGATTAATAAAAAATAATCTCCCTAATAACCTAACTCCCATTTATATAATAAATATATAATAATCAAGTAAAAAAGAAAAATTGTATACATATATTGTAGCAAACATTTTACAAGGGGTACTATGTATATTTCGGGAACTGGCAACACTAAAGTCAATAGCTAATATCTGGCAACACCATAAAAAAGTTTGACATTTCTTACCATAAACGTAACGTACTCACAACGTTTTGATGTACAAGTGCTAGTTGTTTTGTTAACAGTGAGTTAAGAAAATCAATTTGGCTAAAAAAAATTGAAATTTCAAGAGAAGTTTTTCAATGGATACTTATTATTATTATTTTCACTACTTTTAACGTGGATTATCTCAACAAGAATATGTTGATGAACTCAGTTCTTTGTATGGCGACAAAGCACCATCAAAAACCACAGTATATCGCTGGTATAGTTAATTCAATCGTGGTCTTAGTTCTGTCGCCTATGAATTCCGTTAATTCCATCGTCCAACATCGATTGTTGTGCCAAAAAAAACATCGATGCAATGCGTGAACTGATAATTCTAAATCGTTATGTGATATATCTTGAGATAGAGGCATTCTTGCACATTAGTTACACTTCAATACATTCGATTTTGCATGAACACTTAGTTGTAAAAACAATTTGCTCTTCTTGGATACCCTATTATTTATTAATCAGTCAAAAGAAGAGCGCGCATCGTGTGGTGTAAGGAAGTGATTAAAAGTTCGACCCTGGTGCTTTAAAATACGTGTATAAAATCGTGACAGGTAACGAATAGATATATGATACATAGACATATGCGTGTTAGCCGGAAACAAAGCAACAATCGACCGAGTGTGTATTCCAAGAGGCTCCCAATCCAACAAAAGTTGTTCGTGGTAGAAGCACAGCGAAGCAAATGGTCGCCTGTTTCTTCGACCGAATAGATCATATGGCCACTGTTCCAGTTCATTTGTTTGCTGGATGTCTTCTTCGTAAAACCAACCGCCAAAGAGGAATCATTCTCCATCAATATCAAAGGTAAACTGCGTGGTCAAAGATTTACGAGTGCCCAAGAAGCAGTTGAAGCTTTCAAAAACCATGTATTGAAGATGTCTAAAGAGAATTGGAAATAATGCTATGGCAAATGGTTTAAAGGGATGCAATCGAATGTATTGATCATCAAGGGGAATATTTGGAAATACAATAAAGTCATTTTCATTTAAAAATGTTTGTTATTATTTGCTATTTCCGATATATAAGTAGTACCCCTCATAAAATTGAATAAAACCAAACTATAAATAGTATTATAATTTAATATACTATATAATAACATAACACTATACTACAAATAGTAATATGCTTGAGTTATGTATGAGTTTAATATACAAAGCACTTAGTTAACATACTTATATATACACAATTTAGTCTACTTCTGTTTATACTACAGGGTATAAGCCAATTGAGCACTCGAAACTATTGCATTTTTATCATCTCTTAGCTGTAGTGTATGCCATAAGACATGCTGACTTTGTCTTGTGGCTTGTAACCCCAAGTGAAAGGTCATAAGATTAACTGCTGCTTTTTATGATAATCTCACTTTATTATTTTTTGTAAAGTGAAATTATCATAGAAAAGTTTATTGAAGAACTGTCAGAGATGATAATAAATATTTTTATTTTATTTTTTATTATCATCGCTGACAGTTCTTCAATAAAGTTTCTGAGAAAACATTCGCGCTGCTCGATCAATTACTGATGAGTAATTGTTGAGTTCTAACCAAAATGATCTCAAGTACTTATAAAAACATCATTTGCAGATACATAAATTAAACATTTAGTTAGAACTTCAATTGGAGACTTGGTTTCTCGATGTGTCAGCAGAATATTTGCTGCCAAAATGCAATTTGTTAGTTTTGTGTAATTTTTTGCAATGCGCTGTCATGCCAGACATGTGTCCAGTATTTATTGTGGGTTGGGTTTTTGCCTATTGGAGCAATTTGGAGCAATATGCAATGTCATATATATGTATATGGGGGCCTACAAGCCCCCCCCTCTCGGACGTATCGTGGCCCAAAAGACATGGCTATAAATTTTAAAGCATGTTGTCAAGCACGCTTGGCAAATTGTCAAACGTAGTAGTATGTGCTGAAAAGATCTTTTGACACATAGCGATAATTTATATGATCACGCTTTTCCCAGACACACACACTTTTCCACCCCCCTTTTCCACCCCCTTTGTCACCCCCTTTTCAGGTTGTTCCTCCAGCTTGACGGAAGCTCACGAATCTAGCTAGAGACAAAAGCGAGAATCTCTAGCTAGAATTAAACATCATCACAATCGATTGTAGTTAGTTTGTTTTGATCATTTAATCGCTGGCCTTGACGCCTTATTAAGTGTTTAGTTGTTAACTTCCTGGTTGTTAAGGATAAACAAATGCATTTTTTTCTATAATTAGCAGAGAGATGTTTAACATTCTTTTTGTTTGTTTTCATTTGCTGAGTCGGCTTTGCTTTTAGCTACTATATTCTAACATCTTGGCTAACATTTGTTGTAGGCAAAAATTACAAAAAAAAATTTAAGGAACAATGTTCTCGTTTGCCTTCTGGAGAAACGAGGCCAAAAGAAACCAGCGCGAAAATGTCCCACAAATCTGGAAGGAATTGAATGCAACATTTGTGACGTAAGCAATTTTTGAGTTTCTGTCTCTATTTTGTCATAAGTATGTAAGTAAGTAAATTGATTAAACTTATTGCAGCTTCCTCGGCTGGAGCTGGTTAATTTACACCATTGCCGTCATTGTCATCTCCATTTGTGGTTATTTCGCGTACTGCGAAAGTTGTCGAAGAAATGAAATTGCGAGACGTCGACGCGTTGTGCAACGTGCCCAGGAAAGGTGAGTTTTGATTTATGGAATTATATAGCATTATATAGAATTAAATACCTAAATAGTACTGCAACTTATAAATAACTAATAATATATTATTAGCTTATACTCATTCTTATAGCTATACTTTTAACTAAGCTTCCACTTATGCCTACTTTTATACTAATACTGTAGCAGGCCGATAGTCTGTTAACATTGCAATACTCTGTTAACGCTATCATCACTAGATTGTATACCCCTGCCATCACTAGATGGTGTATCCTGCCGCCACTAATTATACAGATGTATTAGCTGTCTCGCTTTAACCTATTAAGACAATGGATAGGGATCTAGCTTTATCTCGCTCTAACGCGTGTTGTGAAATACAGCGTTGTGATTGCCAGCAGAGTCAGTCGTTTGATACAGAAGACAAAATAAAGCGGATGTCATAGAGAATAACTGCGTGTTTCATTCAAATTAAACGACTACAATACTAATACTAGTCTTGGTATACAGCTGTTTCAGGAGATGCCAAGAAGGCATATTATACTATATAGAATATTCCCAAACTTTATTAACTATATTTCTTCTTTTAATAACCTCTTGTATTTCTTTACAGACCGCCACAAAAGAGACGCCCGAATGCCGCTTATCGTGATCATCAGATCTATCGACATATCATCCTGAGTGTGGCCAAGTATATGAAGAATCCAGAGGGAGTGCGTCCATTTATCGATCACATGGATCATCTGTATCCGCTGCGGCACTCGCAGGCTGAAATGGCTTTGAATATTGGCCACAATGGCACAGAGGCAAACATTACAGAGGATTCGTAAATTTTCATTTTGATATTTTCTTTTTCTTAAAGCTTTTCCCCGCAAAATTTTTGTTTAAATTATAAAACTCATGTGTAAAATAGTTGCCCCCTCCTCCACCCTCCCACCATAGTGTAATATGAATACAAAATTAATAAAAACACCAATAAAAATATATATTAAAAAAAGAAAATAACTTTTTAATGTAGCGACTAATTTCGTTTGCTGCCTAAAAATATGCAATGCTTTTTTTACATGCGACTGGCCGACAGTGTTGCCCATTCTGTTATTTTTCCGCCAGTTTTGGAGTTTTATGCATTTATTTATTTATTGTAAAATAGTTACTATATTTAAAGTTTAACAATCGATAACAATTTTAAAATCAACAAATTGTCAAATTTCAAAATTTAATTAAAAGTCATTTACATTTTCAATAAGCACAAGCTGAAACTAGAATAGCTGTCTGTTTTCAAGATTTTCTAGCTTTTTTAAGCTTTTTTATACCCTGTGCCCATTTAAAATGGGCAAAAGTGGTATAATGAATTTGTGTGAATGTATGTAACAGGCAGAAGGAAGCATCTCCGACCCTATAAAGTATATATATTCTGAATCAGTACCAATAGCCGAGTCGATTGACACCTGTCCGTCTGTCTGTCCGTCTGTCCGTCCGTCCGTCTGTATGAACGCGTGGATCTCAGCAACTATAAGAGCTAGAGACTTCAAATTTGAAATGTAAGTCCCTGAATACCATACGCAGATCAAGTTTATTTTCAATTTTCGATATCTCAAACCCCGCCCACGCAAACAGAAGAAAACCTCAAATTCCAAGATAATTCATCCTAACATGACTGATAGTTTAAGTATAACTCACGCTGAGCAATTTGCTGCAAGTTTCATCGCGATCGACCCACAAATAAGGGAGATATTAAGGAATTTGTTTTAATTCCATTTTTTGACAAAAGCGAGAGAGCATATGAAAATTCCATTTGCGCAAACGAGACAGCATATGATAATCTGATGATTTGCGGGGTCGCCCGCTGTGTGGCGCATTGTGTCATGTGGAATGTGGCGCCATCCATCGGCCACACTCAGAACTATACATTGTAATGTAAATTAATATTAGCGATTGTATACACGCATGTTCGTTAAGATAATACAACTTAAATTAACAGAATAACCACGCTAAGCAATTTGCTGCAAGTTTCAAAGCGATCGACCTATTAATAAAAGAAGATTAAGGAATTGGTTTTATTGACATTATTTCATTATAATTGGCTAGTTGTCCAACACTGTCCTGCATTAGTTTAAAAGTTGTCCAGCACTGACAAACTGAATAATTACTATTATTATATTAAATTATATTTGCGATTGCTAACACGTATGGTTGACAATTATACGTTTCTATTATAGTATTACAATAACTTAAATTTCTGAATTTCCAAGACCCATATATATAAACATTGCCCAAAATTTCAAAAACAAATGGTTTGGCGCGCAATATAATAACAGCTGTGTGTAAGAGAAAGAAACATGGGGTGTTGCCAGACTACATACAGTGTAATTCCACTATAATTGAAATTCTTTTCCCAAAATACTTTTAATTCAAGACCTGCACAGGGTATCCTACTGTCGCGCCCGCTCGACTGATCGGCTTGTTTTTAAATGCTGATCTAGCTTTCTTGTGCCCTGAAAAGTAAAATGACAGCACTGCTGGCCGAGTAAAGGCGGCTTTCCAGTAAACGCTACAAATATAAACAAATGCCATGTGCGTCAAAAGCTTGCGGAGAAAAGCGTCATCGTAAACTAGGCGAAAGCTCCACGCTGTCTGCTCTTTCCTGTTGCTTGTTGTTGCTGGCGCTAGCGCTCACATTCCAGCAAGCGGCGCTTTCGCTCTCTCTCTCTCTCTCTCTCTCTCTGACTCTGGGCTCTCTGGGCGTTAGTCCAAGTGAAGTAAAATTCAGTGGAACAGTCGCCAGTCAGACAGTCAGCGCGTCGCACGTACGCACGCACAGAGCAGCAGCAGCAGTAGCAGCAGCAGCAGTAGCAGCAGCGCGGGCGCGTTCAGTGGTTGTTGGAAACAGTCAGACACACACAACACACACACACACATTCCTATACACCTACACACGCACACTGACAGACGGGGGCCAGCAAACAAAATTTTCTGTTCCGCTTCTGGCAAAAAAAAAAAAGAATGAAAACTTTTTCCATTCTCATTTCTATGTGTTTCTTCATTTTGTGTGTCAATGAAATTAACAGAAAAAACGTTTATTGATAATAATTAAATGTGAATTATGCAAATTTATTTAATTAAACAGTGAATAATTGAAAAAGGAATAGAAACCAAGACGCACACCTGCGCACATATACGCCATGTTTGTGTATATGTGTGAGCTGTGTCGCCTGTGCCTGTGTATGTGTGTTGAAGGCTAAGCAGCAGCAGCAAAAGAAGAGCCAACAAGTAAAGAGAAAAAAAAGGATTGAAAGAAAAAAAAACATTGCCAGCACGTGTGAAAACTATGCAAATTTTACAGTACAGCGCGGTAATTGAAAAACGTAACAATGACAGCAAAAAAAAAAAGTGACAAAAGCGTGGAAAATTCATACAAAATTAATAATAAATTCTAGTTAATACAATAAATGTTAGACAAATAACTAAACTCTTAGCTTAAAAGCCGAAAAAGAATTTACATTTATCTAAATTATATTTTGAGCCATAGAGTATTTGAATTTATGACTATCTTATCATTTCTGTTTTTTTGACTATTATTTAATGCATGATATTAAAATATTATTTGATTGATTTATTGGGGAGGGGACTCTATTCTGAGCTATTAGTCAGTTTCTTTATAAACGGGGGAGTTTTAGTTATAATCATAAATAAGTTCATACAACTGGCAGCTAGACATTTGATAGTTTCCAACCGTTGCAGCCAAACCAAAAAAAAAGTGATAAAGACAAAGTGTTCAAGTTAAAATGTAATAACTATACATTAAATATATATACAAACAACAATAAATAATATTAAAATATTAAAAAAAAAAAAAAGTAAAACACCAAGAAACATCAACTAAATGTTGGACAACTTTCTGGAGATGTCATGTCAAAGGTGAGTATTCTATTAAAAGGGCTGCAGCAATAGACACACCTAGAATATACACATACACACACGCTAAACACACTCTACACACACTCACACACACACACTCGCACACTCTGGGCGCATCCTACCTCAACACAAAAGCGAAACAGCAAAGCAAAACATAAACAACCCCAAAAATGGCCACAAAAAAGCCAAAGCCAAAGTCAGCCAGCCTGCCAGCCAGCAGCAGCAGCTCTGCCAGCGTCCGTTACTCTGCAGATATGCTTGAAGAGTGCTTCAAATAGGCAGAGCAAACAACGAAATTCGCTTGAAAAGCTCAATGCAAAAAATGTTTGGCAAGCAGGCAGCAGCAGGAGCAGCAGCAGCAGCAGCAGCAGCAGAGGAATGGGGGAGTGACAGTGACAGCGGCAGCAGCAGCAAAGGAAGAGGGGCAGAGACAGTGACAGCGGCAGCAGCAGCAAAGGAAGAGGGGCAGAGGCAGTGACAGCGGCAGCAGAAGCAAAGGAAGAGGGGAAGTGGCAGTAGTGACAGCGACAGCAGCCAGTTTAGGATTAGCGCAAGTCGCTGCGTAAATATTGAAAAGCTCATTTGAGGCAGCGCTGCCAGCGTCAGGCAGCAGCTTAAGTTTATCACTTGCGTTCCACATACAATATACATACATACATATACGTACATATGTATGTATTTGTATTTGTAACGCAGAAGACTTTGCAATTTCTTGTAATACTATCATTTTGCTTGACTTAAGTACTTACAACTTTTTCTTTGAGAATACTTGCATACTTTTAAGAGCAGCAAATATCAATATTTTAAAGCTTAGCTTATTTTTAATATTATTATATATTACGGCAACAACAACAACAACACACACAGAAGGCGAACTCAACTTGAATGGCATTTTTTCTATATTACTCTTTGACAATTCTCAACTGATGAGGCATCAGTAGCAATTAGTAGCTAGCTTACCTAACAAACCAAGCTTCTACTCTATGCTGTGCTGCTAGAACCAGTTGAGAATTCTAAGAGTGCAATATAGAAAATACGCCTAAAGGTTGAGCTCGCCTTCTGTGTGTTGGCATCTCTTGAAACAGTTGTATACTGAGTCTAGCTCTTTGATTTTAGTATTCTTATATAAATTTAATATTATTATTATTATTATATTATTATTATACATTATTATTATACATTAGTTCCTTATAATATAATAACTAAGGACTAGAGTACTAGTAGCTACAAAGGTCATCAACTCTTATATAAAATTTACTTTACACCTATTGCTTTTTAATGAAATTATAAATAATATTATACATATCAAAGTTAAGGTTATTTCTAGTACTATTATTAAAAAACTACAGTACTGTCTTAGGATTATATAATAATCTACTTAAATCCTGTTGCTTCTCTACGAAATTTTAAAATACTATCAATATTAAAACTTAGCTTAGTTTTAGTATTATTATATAAATTTACTTAACACTTTTTGCCTTATCAATATTAAAACTTATCTCAATTTAAGTTTTTAACATGACTTCAGTAAATTCATTTTGCTTTTTAACGAAATTATAAAATGCTTACGATATTAAAGCTTAGTTTAAGTATTTCATTATATAACTTTACTTAATTGTTTTTTGCTTTCTAATGGAATTTTCACTCTATGGATTTTGTTGCATGCGTATCTTTCGTTCGCTTCGCTACATTTGCTCTTTATTTATTTTTATGTACTTTCTTTTATAGGCAATTTGTCTTTTGGCTGCCGTCGATAACTTTTGCTGTGTCATAAAAACGCCGCAGCTTTTTTTGCCTTCATTTTGTATTTCTTTTCTCGTATCCTTGCGCTTATCTAGAAGGCAGGAATTCACTTCAGTTCCCCGTTGGCTGCCGTCAAGTTGTTTATTTTGCCGTAAATTCGACTTCAAGGACACGCGTATCATAATATTACACAGACATGGACAGTTTATCGATCACACAATGGGAAATTTCACACCTGGCCCTGCTGCAAGCCAAGTCGTGTCGAGTCAAGTTGAGTCGTGTCTCGGCTCTTTAATTTCAGAATTTTGCCTTGCAATTTACGTTGCGCCTTCTACAAGGTCGTTTGCATAATTCAAGCGGTCCGATCGTCTTGCCACAATTCACACATGACTGGCTGCTTGCAACATGCAACATTTTTCCCATGTCCAGTGTTACAAATTGCATTGCATACTTCAAGGTTGCCCGAGTCTAATTTACATGCCAAATTGCGCGTGCAACATTCTCGCTTTCTGTTTCGCTGCCATTCACACTTAATTGTTTCCCCTTTTTACTTTTCCATGCCACGTATTCAATTAAGCCACTTGCAACTGCAACAATATAGCCTTGATTTTTAGTACTCTTGGGTAATTATGATTTTATTGTGATGAACTTCGTGCAACTTTTAATATTTTACTTTAAGATAAAAGCATATATATATTTAGTATATATTTTTAGACCCTGTGGGGGTATATTAAGTTTGTTAGAAGTATGTAAAAGGCAGCAGGAAGCGTAGACGACCACCAGCAGCATTAGCCGAGTCGATTTAGCCGTGTCTGTCTGTCCGTCTGCCTGTCTGTCCGTCCTGCCATTCGTATACACGAAAGAATCTCAGAGCTGGTAAGAGCTAGCAGCTTGAACTTGGTCTCCCAGCATTGCTAATATTCTCAGGCAGCTCAAGTTTATCTATTTTATTGGATGCCACGCCCCTTTCGCCCACAAATCAAGAAAAAGCTCTCAGCATACGCAGTTTTGTAGCTAGAGACTTGAAATTTGGCACACATGATGAGTAACTTGGGATCGATGTGTTCTGTAAATTTCATCACGATGCCACTCCCCCTTCGCCCACAAATTAAAAAAAACGAATTATGAGAGAATTACATCGGGAATGAATTTGAGCGGGTTCCCTGTAGAGTCACAGGGTATATTACGGTCGGGGTTCCCGACTGCTCAGCTTGTTTTTCATATACATAATAAGTAGAGTAGACTATTTATGTGTCACATTCCCTCGTAAGTTGAACGCGCCTACGTCAAGATTTATGACCGCAACGTGTGCTTTTTTTTTTGCCCCACGTCGCGTCTTGCCGCATCGCGTGTCCATTGCCATTTCCCAAACATCTGTCTGTTATCACTAAGCCAAATAGAAATTAGAAAGTGAGAGTGAATACATATTGCGGCTACAGTTTAATGACAAACAAGCATAAACAAGTATATGGAAAAAAAAGAAAGAAAGAAGCAACAACAAACCATAAAAACAACTGCAAAGCTAAAAATATCAAAAAAAAAATAAATATATATATATATGAAAGCAGAAAGAATTGTTATTTATGACGGCTATTGCCGAACTGTTAATACTCTATATAATATATTTAGAAAAATTCTGTGGACTTATAGAGTTAGATAAACAGAGAGTTTCATTGACAAAGTTAATTCTAAATATTTATTATTAATATAGTTTACTTACCTAATTTAAATGATATTATTCTTTATATATTTCTTTAGCTATATTTAATTAAATTAAAAAAATATAATGACATCACTTTGTCATATATACATGTATATATATATAGCATATCTATAGTATATATATTTCTAATAGTATCGGAAATCTTTTCTTCAAAGCGTTACTCATTTTTCGCAATAAATTATAATACAATCTGCTAGGGTATAAAATGTGCCAAAATACTTGAATATATATATAAACAAAAACATTCTGTTTCTTATGACATGTATAAATGAATATGAACATACTATCAAATACACTACGTTACTGAAAGCATATTATAATGAATTTGTTTATTATTTCTTCTTTATTATGCAATTAAATGAATATCTAACTAAAGAGTTTTGCCATTTCTTAAAATAATCATACATATTTCTCTTATTGGGACTGTTGAGTGGATATGTAAGATATTTTTATAAATTACAGAGTATTTTTAGAAATTAAGAGATCATTTAAACAGTTTATTTACAGTCGGCTATTTAGACCCTTTACTTCAATAAAAAGTATAAGGGTCTATTAAGTTTGCCAAAAAAAAAGAATGTGTATAACAGCTCGAAGGAAATCCGGCAGACCCCATAAAGTGTATATATATGCTTGATCACCATCAGAAGCCGAGTCGATATAGCCATGTCCGTCTATCCGTCAGTCCGTCTGACCTGCTGTATGAACACCTAGATCTCAAAGACTATAAGAGCTAGAGTAACCAAATTTGGTGACAATGCTCCTGAGATTTCTACAATGATCAAGTTTATTTTAGAATTTTGCCACGCTCACTTCCGCCCTCAAAAATCGGGAAAACCCGAATAACACGAGTAGTTTAAAAGATACAAGTTTCCAATTCGGCATATAAAAAGTTTAGTTTAATGGCAATGTGTACTAAAAATTTCATTGCAATCGGACAATAAACACCGAAGATTTGAAGCAAATAAATGTTGGAATACACAATGGTTGGAGGCAGCAACTTGAGACAAGGAAACAAAATTATTATAGTAACTGCAGTTCTGTGTCGAACTCTTGCGGTGTGGTTCTGGAGTTCGAAACCTACCAGAGGCACACATTTATTTACTATTTACCAATTAATTTAGGTTTATACTATTATTTCCTTTTTGAAGAATAAGTAAAGGGTCTCTAATAGTCGACTTCAACTGTAACCCTTCCGAGGGGGTTAATATAGCCCTACATATTTGATAGTATTTTTACCATATCCCTTTTCATCTTCACATTAAAATATGCCACTCTTCAACATAGTCAAATATTCCCAACGCTTCCCTATAAACATTTAAAATTAGTCAAGAAATAAATGACGACGTCAGCTCGGAAAGAGAGATCACGCCTTCCCAATCGCTTACATACTTCTACCCCCGCTAAGTATATACCTACCCCCTGTTCTTCTCCCTTCCCTCTACCCTCTTCCCTCTTCTGCACATCAACAATACACATAACCAGCTGTGTGTGTTGTCCATCTTGACGCCTTTCCTGGCAAACACAAATCGCGCTCTTAACCGACTATAAACATGCCCAAGCATTGTCTATGTCACACAATTTTTTTGGTTAGTGACAAGGGCTGGCCGTATTTGTTGTGGGTGTGGCAAGGCCAAGTTGCACGCCCTCCCCCTGCCACACAAAACTAATTGCCTTAATGGTTGAGAGCTCAAATTATGTTGGAAATGTTTTAAAAGAAACGCGATATTGTGAACAGGATTTGCAGTTATTGTTTAAGTGCAAATTGCAAATTGGTTGAATGTCAAACAGAGCGCAACACAATTACCACATGCTGCCACTTGCCACTTGCCACACGACAGCTTCAACAAGGAGCCAATAAATTCCAAATGAAATACAAGTAGCAAGGATATATTCTCCCTCTATCTTCTGGTTTCTATATATCTATATATATAACTGCATTTCTATTGCCATGCCGCACACACAGCTGACATCAAAACCAGAGACAAGCCTCAGAGTCTGCCACTCTTGCCACACGTTGCATGCCTGCCTTATCAATCAAACGTCAAGTACACAGAGCGTAAAAAAGGCATACTAAAATTGAAGTTCAACTGAAGTCGAGTTCATACTTGACACAAGTAGAAATTGCTGCAAATGAGTGTAGAAATTCTTAAATTAAACTCGACATAAGCGAAAAGAAACTTGAATTAAGTATAACTGCAGATAAACTTGAAATTAGCATGAATATTATTGATATAAGTTCGAATCTCGTGCTTGAAACTGATTTGCACAGCAAATAGTGAGAGGAGAAGTTCGTTATGTCTTTAATCAAGAGTTTTAAGTCTTAAAACTGTTTTATTTTTGTTTGCTGAGAATATATAGATCATATATCATTATGTTAAAGGTATTTACATTATATTAAAAAGAGTGTTAGCAATTTTACAATTTTCAATAATTTGTTGTCGTCTGTTTTTAAT
Organism: Drosophila histrio; assembly: GCA_958299025.2. Lineage (NCBI taxonomy): Eukaryota > Metazoa > Arthropoda > Insecta > Diptera > Drosophilidae > Drosophila > Drosophila histrio. The sequence continues at coordinate 3,495,916 of OY729166.1, read as the reverse complement.
CGAAGTTAAGTGAATAAAATATTAGAAATCATGTTCTTATTTAACATATTTTTGTACACCGTTAGAGAAATTAAAGAACTCAGAACAAGTTTGAATTTTACTTAAGTCAAGAATGAATGTACTTACTTCACTTTTTACTCTCCGTTTTAAACTCACTCTTAAGTTGGAAAATATTAAAATACATAAATTATTGGAACCTTAAGCAATCGTAGTTGAATTTAGATCGAGATTCTTTACTTCAATAATTTTATTTATTTTATTATTTTAGTTGACTTCCCAGCGCTACAAGACAAAGCTTATAAATTAGAGCGCCAGTCAATATATATATATATACATAATATATATATAATTTATATAAAATATATATATGTATATAAATTATCTTTACTGAACAACATTGCAAAGTAAGTTGATAGAAGATCCATTATTGTAACTATTGATAATTACTTAATTAATATTATTACATTACATATAATAAGTCTGTTTTATTTATGTTTACATCATATCATTTAAATATATATTTATAATATTTATATGTTAATGTTTGATAGTTTATTAATTCTTAGTAAAAAATCAAGTTTAAGTATAGGAAATACTTGATTTTTCTCGCGCTGTGTAGCAGTAACAAATAAACAAGTTTCAACTACTATTTGCAAGAACAACAACAGTTTTAGACTGGCAAATTGATGCATTGACATATTGATTGAGACACTGGCTTTGGCTTTGGCCGACTGCGACTGAATGTCAAGTTGCAGCATTGAAGAAACTTTGTTGTCGTTGCTTTTCTATTGATTGACTGTCTGTAAATACGAGTGTGTGTGTGTGTGTGTGTGTGTGTGTAGTGTGTGTGTGTGTGTAGTGTGTGTGTAGTGTGTGTGCTGTGTGTATGTGCCGGTATCAGGCATACAACTGTCCTTAGCCTTAGCGCATGCTTTATTTATGACGCATACGTCGCGTTGCCAATGACGACAATTGCAAATAGCGTCAAAGGATGCAAAAGAAACTAAAGCAGCAGCTCGTCCTTGTCAAAAGTAATTTATAACATTTCTCACATATATATATATATTCCCTTTAGCTTTTCCCCTTTCCCCTTGCCTCCTCCCCTCGATAAGCAGAAAAACCTTATTTAACGTTTCCTGGGAAATCAAAGTCAGAGGAATGAAAATAAAAAAAAGAAAGCAAAATAATAAAACTGCAAAAAGGGAATAAAACGATATAAAACTAAACACGGGTGCGTCGCCAAGGAACTGCGCGTGTCCTTGGCCACCAGCCACGAGTGGCAGCAACAACAACAACAGCAACAACAACGCTGAATTGGGCCAAATAAAAATATTACGTATACGCTATGTTGTGTGTATGGGAGTGTGTGTGTGTGTGTTTGACTATATTTTTTAATGAAATGGTTTGGGCAGCCGAGTTTATGACCTGCCCCTAAAACACAACAACAACAATAACAACGAAATAAGAAGCAACAACAACAAGTTAACAACACGTGCGTTTATGTTTGGGCAGCAAATGAAAATAGATAGTTAAAAGTGGAAAGGAAAATTAAAAGAAATATGAAAGCAGCTTGAAGAATCAGTTATGATATATATGTATGGGAAAACAATATAAATTGTACACTATAAATAATTATAATAAATAAAATTGGTTGTTTAACTCTTTATTACAATATATCATAGATTTAAAAGCATAAATATATTTATAAATAATATAAATAAACTGCTAAATATTCTACAACATAGAAAGGTCGCTAAACAAATTGTTTAAAACATGATTTCCTTAATAAATGAATTCTCAAATAATATATATTTATAAATAATATTAATTAACTGCTAAAAACTTTATTCAACACAATAGAAACCAAAAACAAACAATGCAAACCATTTTTTAAGTGTTCTTGTATTTTTAAACAATTTTTCCAAATTTTGATATTATAACTATGAGTTTCTTTTAATATTCTTTTTATTATATACAAGTTTTATATTGAATCCATATTTATTTTACTGATAATATGATACAAATTAAAGATAATGAAACAATTAACTCTAAAAAGCTTTAAAAATCAATTTTAAAATTAATAGGAAATATAAAACTTGCTTTCAAAGTAAAAGATGCATACATAAAATATTATTTTTAAATATATAATTAGTAAAAACAGTTCCAAGTGTCAGTAAATAATTTTAAAAAGTTCTTCAGCAATTTACAAATTAAAAGTATATGCTAACAAAAGAATATTAAAAAAATTAAATATAATAAATATAATAAAAATATAATTAATAATAATAATAATATAATAAATAATAATAATAATAATATAATTAATAATAATAATAATATAATTAATAATAATAATAATATAATTAATATATTTATTACACAAAACACTTAGCAAATTCTTAATTTATTCTTAATCAGCATTAACATAGGATACGATATACCTATTTCCGCCTGTCCATCTGCCCGCTCCTGTCTGTCTGTCTGTCTGTCTGCCTGTCCGTCTGTCCATCTGTCCGTCTATCTGTCTGTCTGTATGTCTGTCCGTCTGTCAGTTCATCTGGCTGTCTGTCCGTCTGTCTGTCCGTCTGTCTGTCTGTTTACCTGTCTGTCTGTCTGTCCATCTGTCTGTCTGTCCGTCTGTCTGTCTGTCTATCCGTCTGTCTGTCTATCCGTCTGTCCGTCTGTCTGTCCGTCTATCTGTCTGTATTGCTGTCTGTCTGTCCGTCTGTCTGTCTGTCCGTCTGTCCATCCATCTGTATGTCTGTCCGTCTGTCTGTCTGCCCACCTGTCTGTATATCTGTGTGTCTGTCTGTCTTTCTGTCTGTCTGTCCATCTGTCTGTCTGTCCGTCTATCTGTCTGTACTGCTGTCTGTCTTTCTGTCTGTCTGTCTATCCGTCTGTCTGTCCGTTCGTCCGTCTGTTTCTATGCAAACTAGTCACTCAGTATTAGAGCTATCTGGATGAAACTTGGTACAGATCGGTCTTTTTGCTGCAGGCAGTACATATGTCAAAACCAGACGGATCGGATCACTATATCATATAGCTGCCATAGAAAAGATAGGTTAAAAAGTGCATCAGGATTCTGCAAGAGTATGCAATCTTTGGCAGAAGAAGACATTAACTCAGGGCACCCTATTGTCGCTTCCGCCTCGACTTTCCCGCCTGTTATTTAATAAAATTATTATAAATAAAGTTTTATTTTATTTGATAAAATCTAAAAAAAAAACTGCTAGCTAAATTATTGCCATTGCTTAAGAACTTCTCCATGCCAAGAGAATAAGTATATGAATTCTTGTTGCCTCTGCAGACTTTAAATTTGCATTATTTAATTGCATTTGCTGGCGTCGACAAAGTTTTTAGCCAAGTTTTTTAGCAGCGAGCAGCGATGCAACAGGCCGCTGTCTTGCTGTTTGCAACTTGCCACTTGCAACTTGCAACTTGGCAAGTGCTTAAGTCACTTGAAGAACGACAGTTTCGTTGTGTTTTTGGGTGCCACAGTTTGGGGCACAGTCGCCATATGCGACACTATTAATTATGCGTGTGGCAAATATAGAAACGTTGGAAGTTGTGACTAAAAATAAACAGCATTAAATATAGATGTGGCAAGAGCAGCTAAAACTGCTGGCAAGGTGAAACAGTGGCGGGGTAAAGGGGTGGGGAGTGTTTCTCAGCTGGCTGCCTGAGGTCATGCTTGCTTTGTTATATAAGCCTGCCACGATGACGTGGCACAGTCTCCGACTTGCCGCATTTTATCTGCAACATTGTCGCGCCAACGTCATCAACTAAGTATCCTTTTTTTAGACTGCACTCGCCTTGGCCTTCGTTGCAGTTTGCCCGTCTCCCTTGCCCCTCTACCCCTCTACCCCTTGCCACTTACCACACACATTCCCTGCCCCTTTTCCCTGCACGTGCCTACCACCTGGCTGGCATTTAAATATGATTTTATGGCAGCCCCCAAAGCGTTGACGTCGCTGGTGGCTTTGTAAATCACTTGACTGTGTGTGTGTGTGTGTGTGTGTGTATTCATGTGGCATGTGGCAGCTACAACAATGCACAACAAGAACAACAGCTGTATTCATATTCCGTATCTGTTCGACTCTCGGTGCGACTTTGTTACGCCATAAACACATAAACACGCATGCGATACATATTTTATGGCTTCAAATGAATTCTACGAGCACAGTCCACAAATGGCACAACACACACACACACGCACACACAGATACGTAACTCTTCCTTTCCATGTGTGTACAGACTGACACTGCAGGACATTTGTATAGAAACCAAAAGTTTACGCTTTGTTTCGCTGCAAAAAGTTGACAGCATTCATACATTTTGTAAAGAGCTGAAAACTTGTTTTTCATTTAATGTAGCCTACTTTTCAGCGCACTTGGCAAGCAGTTGCTGATGGAGCTGTAAAAATATCGCTATTAATATCGATATATCGAATGTGGACATCTTTAAAAATGGGCAAAGGAAGGCATAAGGAAGCAACTCCGATCCAGTAAAGTATAGTACATACATTCTTGATCAGTATAAATAGCCGAGTCGATTAACACCTGTCCGTCTGTCTGTCTGTCCGTCCGTCTTTCTGTCCGTCCGTCTTTCTGTCCATCCGTCAGTCTGTCCGTCTGTCTGTCTGTCGGTCCGTCCGTCTTTCTGTCCGTCCGTCTGTCTGTCTGTCCGTCCGTTCGTCTGTCTGTCCGTCTTTCTGTCTGTCCGAAAGTTCGTCTTTCTGTCCGTCTGTCTGTCTATCCGTCCATCTGTCTGTATGTCCGTCCGTCTGTATGAACGCGTGAATCTCAGCAACTATAAGAGCTAGAGACCTCAAATTTGGAATGTAGGTTCCGGAAAACAAAAAACAATTTCCACATCAACAGTGACACTCCAGTGTTGCCAGACTATTGCAAGCTACCTACTCACGATACAAGCAAAATCGACTTCAAGCGATAGTATTTCTAAATCCAATTATAATGAAAATACTTTTCTTTGAAGACAACCACAACAGGGTATCCTACTGTCATGCGCGCTCGACTGATCAACTTGACTGTTTTTATATATTTACATTTTCCATAACACAGCATTACAAACAGAGAATTCTAGCTATTTTCGTGATGAATTTACATAACTCTTGTTCAGCAGAACAATCATTAAAATTCCATTGAATTTCTCTTATCGATATGTTCTGATAAATATTAAAGAATAAACAATAAACAATGCATATTTATTTATATTTTAATAAAATAGCAAATATTCTACAGCGGAACTTTGTGAAATCATTGAGTATTTTAATATATATAATATATATTATATATTAATATATATTATATATATTATAACATATATAAATTAATATTTTCAACTTAGTGTTTAAAGTTTCTATTTATTTTCAAAATTATATGTGAGTTCTTTGCTTTAAATTAAGCTTAACCTATTAGTTTGCCCCTGTCTGTCTATTTATTTATACTCATAGATATATATTAGTTTGTTCTTTGTCTTATTATGCATATAGTACATAAGAACACACGTAATAGTAGTTGCCACAAAGTGTAGCAACATTACTGTCCATGCCTTTCATATTTCACTTCAAGTAAATTACGAATCACGTCGTAATCAAAATCTCATCAACCTCTAGACTTTTTTTCTTTTTGTCAATTTCCTTTTTTCTCAACCACAAAAATATTATTCATAATTAATCATAAGAAAGATTCACGTGCTTATTGATTTTCTTTTCCTGCTGCTGCTGCCATTGTTTTCCTACTTTTTTCATACTTATTTACGAGTACTATATTTTGGTTGATGAGTTCGCTGAACTCGTTGCCGTTGCCGTTGCCATTGCCTCGTGTGTGTCTGCCACTCATTATGTGGCACAAATCGACGTTACGGTTAAGTTGCCAGCAATAACGGTTTTATTCTGCCGTAATTGCCAGTTCCAGGCTCCAACTCAAACTTGGCCAACTTGGCGACTTGATGGCGACGCCATGAAACCATTTTCACAAATGACGTTTTCCGCACCATTTTGCCCACCTCTCTCCCTCCCTGCCACGCCCACGCCATCAACTGCACACGCTTACGCAATGATTGACAGCGGGAAAAGGGGAAGGGGGAGGGGGTAATGGCAACTGGCAGGGGGGGAAAGGGGGTGTGGCAAATGCAATTCATTGTTATTTATCACCTGTCGGCTGCAAAAGCATTGCGATGTTAGCATTAATTAAATTACCAACTGCAGAGCGAAAGAGAGAGAGAGAGGGAGAGAGAGAGAGAGAGTGAGAGAGAGAGACAAACTTGTTACAGTCACAGTTACCTTGCCCGCTGTCCCCCCATCTCCATTCTTTACTCGGCATCCAGCTGCTCATCTAATGTCAATTCTCACACTGAGAGAAAAAAGGTTTACTAAAATTAACTACTTCAATTTTGTATACTATTTTGGGGCAAAACTAAATAAATAAAATTTAAAAGAAATAAACACAAATTAGGGAAATTAAATAAGATAATACTATAATGGTTATAATTTTTATAACATAACTAAATAATATATTAATTATTTATTGATTTGTTGAATATACTTAAAAAAAAAGGCGAGCAGTCGAAACCCCGACCGTAATATAACCTGTGGGTCTACAGGAACCCACTCAAATTCACTCACAATGAAAATCTCTTTTAATTCTTTATTTTGTGGGCGAAGGGGGCGTAGCATCGTGATGTAATAATATCTAGACACATCAATCCCAAGTTACTCAACATGTGTGCCAAATCTCAATTCTCTAGCTACAAAACTGCTTTTGCTATGAGCTTTTTCTTGATTTGTGGGCGTAGGGGGCGTGGCATCCAAAAAAAAAAAATACTCTTGAGCTGCCTGCAAATATTAACAGCTTCTAGCTCTTAGCATCTCTGAGATTCTTTCGTTTATATGAATGGAAGGACGGACTGACAGGCAGACGGACAGAAAGACAGACGGACATGGTTACATAGACTCTGCTATTGATGCTGATCAAGAATATATATTTTATTAAATATTTAACAATTGCTTTTAAGTTAACACACATTAAAATACTTTTATATTTTAAATATAAATATTTTATTGAAATAGTTTCAATCAAAGTGGAAAACCAAGTAAATGAAATGTGCACGAAATACTTGATTCTTTCCCGCAGTGTAATCCTTCTCGACATTGTTTGTTTCTGTCTGTCCGCCTGCGTGTCTGTCCGGCTGTCTGTCCAGCTGTCTGCGTGGCAAATGGCGCGATGACGTCGCCAATGATGCTGATGAGGTAACGCTGCTTGGGAAAAAGGGAGGGAAAGTGGAAAATGGAGCTGCCTGATTGTTGATCGATTGCAAAAAGCACTAAGCATCAATGACGGAAGTCAAACTGCGCCAAAGGTGCTGAGAGTGCACAATTTGACATGCCCAGCTTGATAGCTTAACAATTACTAAACAAATTTAATGTAATAACAAAGCCAAAGTGACTAGAAATGTATTTAAGTAAATAAAAATAAATTGAAAATATATTTCCCCTTAGATATATGAGACTCTAAATAATTTAAGATAATTTCAGACCATTAAAAAACTAATTAAAAAAAATGCATTTTATTTATGCTGATTATTATGATACAAGCTATAAATTTAAAGAATTTATTTGAGTATTTGCAGCAACAAAAATCAAATTAAAAACTGACAAGAAATTTGACTAAATTAATAACTTGATTTCACAGTTTTCTTCAATTTAACACAACTTTGAGATCGTAAAAAACTAATAAAAAAAATGATGTTTGTATATTTTTAAAATATACATTTAGTCAAGTAATTATGCTGATAAAATTACTTAAGGAAAATAATTTTCTAGATTTTTTTTTAATATTGTTTTCTATTTTATTTTAGTTGTTTAATGTTTTTAGTACAAAGAAATAATAATATCCATTGGCTTTAATATTTTGTAAAATATTTATTATTTTTGTCACAACACATACATGACTAACTGTATTTTTATTATGCTGACAAGTGCTAAAATTGAAAGAACTTTTATAGAAATTTATAGCGAGACTCGTAAATATTATAATAAAAATAAATTCAAATTTTATATACGAAATTAAATCAACTATAAAATCAACATATTAAAATATCTGCATCAAATTGGAATAGCATATATAAATTGTTATTTGACAGTAAAAAAATGTTATTATTATGGTATGTAGAGGATAAAAAACTGCAAATTATGCTAACAACTCAGCTGTGTTAACTATAAAAACCAGTCGGAAAGGCTACAGTCGAAGTCGACTATGAGAGACCCTTTACTTATCATCAAAAAGAAAATAATAGTATTTATAAACCAAAATAAATTTGAAAATAGTAAATAAATTTTAAATAGTTAATAACACTAAAAAAAAGTGAGTGCCTCTGGTAGGTTTCGAACTCCAGAAGCACACCGCTAGAGTTCGAAACTCTAACCATTGTGCCAATGCAGCCATAGTCGACTATCTGGCAAATTAACAGTTTTCTTACATAACTGCAGTCACTATAATAATTTTGTTCCCTTGCCTCAAGTTGCTGCCTCCAACCTTTGTATATTCGAACATTTATTTGCTTCGAATCTCCGGTGTTTATTGTACGATTGCGGTGAAATTTTCAGTACACATTGCAATTAAAATAAACTTTATGTATGCCGAATTTGAAACTTGTATCTTTTAAATTACTCGTGTTATTCGGGTTTTACCGATTTCTGTGGGCGGAAGGGGGCGTGGCAAAATTCTAAAACAATATTGAACTTTGTGGAAGCCTCAGAAGTATTGTCACCAAATTTGATTTCTCTAGCTCTTATAGTCTCTGAGATCTAGTTGTTTATACAGCAGGACAGACGGACGGACGGACGGACAGATTGACGGAAATGGCTATATCGACTCGGCTGTTGATGCTGATCAAGCAATTATATACTTCTGGGGTCTGCCGGACTTCCTTCTACCCGTTACATACTTTTAACAAACTTAATACTACAGGGTCTAAAAAGAATTGCCACAAAACAGTTTCAATTGACGCTGTTGGCTAATTGCAGTTCGGCAGGCATTGGCGCAATTTTGTTTCGACAGCCAATGCCACTTGAGAGGCTGTCACAGCGATGGCTCTCTAACTGTGTCAAGTGCACACTCTAAACTGGGTCAAAAGCAGCTGCAAGGGGGCGCGGGCGGAGGGGTGAAAATGGTGAAAAGCCAAAAGGATAAGCAACGAGGCTTATGTAAAGCATTTAAAGCAGCTAAAATTATGATACGTAACAATTGAAATTATTTATTAAACAGACAGAGAAAGCAAAAAAACTATTAATTACTTAATTTATCTTTACAGATGCGCACAATTAGCCTAAATTGACAACAACAACCGCAACAACAACCGCAAATAACACCAAACAACAACAGCCAGAATTTACAAGCAAAAGGATAATCACAATCACAACAAAAAGCAGCGAAAATATTTTAAATTAAAACAAAGAACAGAAAAAAAAACGTAGCACATCAAAAGCCTTACGAATATTTCAAGCAAAATAAATTTGTGCTGTGCTCTAATTATTATAATTATAATCAGAAAAAATAAGTAGCAGAAGTACGCGTAAATATTTAATAATAATTAGAAATTAAATTGAAATAATTGTAATCATTATTCTTCCACTTAAAAGTTTGAAATGCGTAATTTTTAATAATAATAATAAAAAATTGATTAGTCAACAAATTTAGAAGTATAGTATATATAAATACAAACAAATATTTAAACTTTTAGTAGCCTAAAAAGAAGCGCATAACAAAATTTTATTAAAATTAGCAAAAGAAAGCGTTGTGAATTTAATACCAGAAAGAAAGAAAGAAAGAAACTTAAACTTAAACTTAAATTACAAACCGAAATTGTCTATTAGTAGTTTTTAAAGGTACATTTTAATCGAAAGTTTTAAACGAGCTTCTAACACATGCGACTTGGCAAACAAATAGCAACAAAAAAAAAAAACAACATTATCCTTAACCTTAACCGCAGCCCCCAAACAGGACAACAACAACAATCGAATTGCGGCTCTTGGCTCGGCGCCAGCCTAAAAGCAGGCAACACAAAATTTATACAAATTCGGTACTCAAGGTGCTGCCAACGCTGACGCTGACGCTCACGCTGACTGCGACGCTAACTCAACGTCGACCTTCGCGTGTGCAGCAGCTGCCTATTGCACAATAGAGGGCGCCAGCAGTAAACAACACATAAACATACAACATACACAGACTTTAACTTGCACACACACTCACACTCAAACACACACACACAGACACACATATATATACACGCTAGCTAACTGCAGGGCGTCATGACCGGAAGTGAGGTACCGTTACGTCTGAGGGCCTTTGCATAACCTTAAGCCGTGTAGGCGCGCTTTCAACACACAAGCTGGTGGCCAGTAAAATGCAGGAAATGAGCTACCTGCAGGATAATTCCAAATTGGAGGCCCTTACCAAAGCTGTACTCATCTCCATACTGGGCGTGGCCATAGTGTTATCGAATCTATTGATAATCGCCACCTATGCCAACTTTAAAGGTGAGTAGCGAATTTATACTTCATTTTGTCTCACTTATGAATGCAAATTTATATGAAAACCTCGATGTTGATGCTCTTCGGCGACTTCCAAATCAACCTCGATGTTTGACGAGATATCGGGCAAACATTTTCGATATTTAGAGGTTTTAAAAAGCCCTTGTATTTTGGTTTAAAAGAGGACATATTACCATTTTTAACGGCAACTTAGAAATAAGCATGTATCAATGAAATTAGCAATGTGTTGAAACAGAAAACTAGCTTTTTAAGCATCCAAAACTTAAAATAACCATGAAGAAGATTATGCTTTAATAGAAAATATATACATACATCTCCACAGTGTGATAATATCATCTAGTTTCTTCGTTCGTTTAAATCCCATTTTATCATTTGGTCGTTCAATAAAAAGATTAATCGATCCACCTGAGCAACTATGGAAAATTTTTGTTTTAAAAATATGTATTTACCATAACAAAATTTGATATCAGTAATTTTGGGACTTGAATATGCTTTCGTCACTAGACTTTTACCTCGTGTAGAGGTTCAGGCATCGGTAAACATCGGGATCAACAAAAACATCGGAAAACATCGAGGTATCGGATTCAAAAATTCATCGATATACGATACATCGATGGTTTATCAAATTCCCAGTACCCACTATCGAATTATTACTCTGGCTGCCTCACTATTATCGATTTTTTTACATTTTCTGCTTCGCTTTCGATAGTTAAACGCATTCGCATTTGTTAGGATTTAGTTAAGTTCAAATTTAATCTTATTTCCAAGTCTATTCATTTCACGAATTCCTGTATAAAATGTGTATATAAGCACATATTTCATTAATTCGACTAACACGAGAATTCTCAATGAATTCAGTTTAATTTTCTGAAATTAGTTGCATGTTATTGAAATGCGTGTAAATTTGAGAATCGTCGTTATTGATATGGCAACTTAAACAATTCATGAATACTCCTGTGTAAACGTATTAATAGTTGCAAAATGCAAGTGAAGTATCGATATTGATATCGGCAATTAAATATCGATAATATATTGCTACGTATATCGATTAGATATATACCCCGTAGTCTTGACTCTTTCTGCGTATATCTTGAGTATTTAACTATAACGAAATTAAGACAAATGCAGCAAAACAAGATCGGTTAATAATACTCTACAAAATCGAGATCTAAATCGATATATATCGATATATCAGTTGCTTTGTAATATCTCCACAATATGGCGATCTTTCAATGTATCTACCATATTGATTGCAATCATGAAATCCATTTATTTAAACTAAATCTTAACATCCACATAGGTCCCACAGAGGTAATCAACTATTATCTGCTATCGCTGGCAATTGCGGACTTACTATGCGGTCTGCTCGTGGTGCCATTCTCCGTTTATCCCGCACTGACCGGCGAATGGATGTACGGCGACATTGTCTGCCGTTTTACGGGCTATCTAGAGGTGACGCTGTGGGCCGTATCCGTCTATACATTCATGTGGATATCGGTGGATCGTTATTTGGCGGTACGCAAACCGTTGCGCTATGAAACGGTGCAGACAAAGACGCGGTAAGTTCAAGCAATCGAATCTGTCAGTCTCTCATTTTATCGATTAATCGATAAATTATATCGATTGCTTTACAGTTGCCAATGCTGGATGGTCTTCACTTGGATATCGGCAGCACTTCTATGCTGTCCACCCATACTCGGCTATTCACAGCCGATTGAGAACAATCTATCACACATTTGCATGCTCGATTGGGGTAATATGGCGGCATATAGCGCCACATTGGCAATATTAATCTTAGGACCCAGTCTCATATCGATTGTACACAACTATGGCTATATCTTTGTTATGATGCGCAAACTCAGGTCCGGCGAGCCCATACATGATAAAGAATATGCAACTGCATTGGCTGAAAATTTATCGAACCCTAGTCATATGATGTCATTCGCATTAGTCTTTGCATTCTGGATGTCCTGGCTGCCATGGATATTGTTGCGTCTGTATGAGGTAGTCACGGGCGATGTTATCCAAAGTACTCTTATCAATTTCGCTGTCGTTTGGATTGGCATATTGAATTCATTTTGGAAAATTATCATTATGACCGGAATGTCACCGCAATTTCGGATTGCATTGAGAGTATTTTGCTTAACAATATGCTGTAAGACTAAGGGCAGATTGCAAGCGGAATTAATCGGGTTGGACCCAGATGACTAGAGCCGTTAAATTTTCAAGTATAAATTGGTTGTAAATCGCATAATTAATATAATATGTAAACATATATATATACTATATATATATATATATATATATATGTGGAAATGCCCATAACTAACTGAACCGTACTTGCCTCTTGGCCACATAGTTGCATATTATATGGATCGCCTGGGGCGCTGCGCACCAATCAAAATGATCACACAACATCAACACATCTCTAACAACAGTAACACATCTCTAACAACAGCAACACATCTCTAACAACAGCAATACAACAACAACAACAACAGCAATACAACATTAACAGCAACAACACATCTGTAACAGCCACAACACTGAAAACCTTTAAAGACATATTCATTATAGTTATAGTTAAATAAGCTAAAAAAAAACAGTTTTTTGGTAAGAGTTTTTATCGATTTGTGTATTTATGAGCTTACAACATACAACATACAGAGTATATTGTTGTATATAGCGTTTATGTATACATATCCTGGCTATATACTCATTTACTTATTATATGTCTACATGCATACGAAGATATCATGATAATTTAATTATCCGTTCCGTTCCCGCTCTGTTAACTTAACATTTACGCTCGCTGTTAAACGCTGTTAACGCTATCCTTTAACCTAAGTTAACAGTGCTGTTAACGCTAACATAGGCAATATGCAATGTTAGCGCTTGGCGCGTGTAAAGAACTTTAAAATAAATACTATTATAGAATTTAGCAAATTATTAACTGTAGAGTTTATCAATAAAAATGCCAAAAAAAAACGATAGCTAGATGGAAGCGTAAGCAGTCGAGTTCAAATTTTCCAATCTTTGCACGCTTCAAGAGGAATAACAACTAAAAAAAAGAGCGGCTAGTTTTCAGTCCCCGTCTCCCTCCTACTACTTCTTCTTCTCCAATAGAAAACTTAGTTATTGTACCATGTACGAGAGAGTGTAGCTCAAGAAATCTAAAGAAACTTAAGTAAATTGCAAAAAAAAACAAACTTAATACATTTCCAAGTAGGTTTTAGCGGAAACTAAGCTAAATATATATAATAAATATATAACTATATTTAGTTTTGAATATACTTAAAGAGCAAACAAAAGTTGAGGAAGAAGAATTGCATACAAATCGTAATAGATATACATAAATATACCTATATATACTATAGTTTAATGTACGATAATTTAGTGTTAGACAACAACAACAACAACAAGTTTAATAGTTTAATTCGTATCATACTTAGATTATAAATTACAGTTTAATTACACGCATATGAACGCTACGTTGTCCAGATTTCAACAGACTGTTGCGATTTTGCCTAGTTCCCTTAGTGGGTTAAATTCAGTTTCCCATATCTGGACAGAGTTGTGATCATATGCAACAACAACAAAAAAATGGTATGTTTGTAGTTAACAAATACATATAAGTTATCCACAAACAGGCCAACAACAAGCCCATTGTGTATATTTGTTTCATCATTGTACATTATTTTTCAAACATTTTCAATTAATTTTAAATACATACAAAATAGAAATGTTATCGATTTCGATATGTAAGCAAAAACTGTAAGAAACTGTGCAAGCAGAAAAACGTGTTAAAAAATTATATGATTATTAAAAAGAAGAGCAGTAAATTATGGAGTATGTACATGGAAAGTTCAAAAAAAATATATATTTAGTTTTCTCTTTGGCGGGTAGTACAAATTTGAATTTGTAACAGGATTTTAACATTACCCCAGTTTTTTACATTACAGCAGCCTGTTAAATCTTACCAGAAAATACCAAAGTCCAGCGCTGGCTGTTATTAACATTACAACGGACTGTTAAGTGTTTTAACATTACCTAAATTACCAGAAAATACCAAGTGTACAATTTTTGCGTTGGGTGTTATTAACATTACAGCAGGCTGTTAAGTCTTGTTATTGTTTATAGCAGACACGAAGTTTAAGCGATATCGATATTTCCATATGAATACAATATTACTGAAGAAGCTACCTCAAATAAGTCGTGTTGCGCTTCAAATTAGTTGTATTTCCAATGTTTTTTAATATTTCAGCTGTAGTGCCATCTATATCAGAAAATATCGCAATAGAATATCGCAAAGTAATATCGATGTTGATATTATCGTCGGGAAACATACATCGCAGCAAAATACTTATCGATATTTCGATATATGGCAATATATCAACATCCCTATTGTTATTTATTTACATTTTAAATGGAACATCGCAACAACGATCCTGGAGCCGTGCAATATGGCAATTTCATGAATTATTATCAATTTAATTCGGCCATCGAGCGGGTCAAACTGTTGCCACCCAAAGATATTTGGCTGCCCAGCAAATGCGACCAGCAACAACAAAGTGAAACGGAACCTTACCTCGTGTTGGATGTGGGCTGCAATTGCGGCGTCTTTACGCAGCTGCTGCAAGAGTTTCTGGAGCAGCAGCTGCAGCGTCCAGTGCATGTGCTGGGCGTGGACATTGACGAGCGTCTGATCGCAAGGGCGAAGGCGGAAAACACACGTACCGAAAAAATCAATTATTTCACAGCCGACGTTTTAAATGCCGCCGAATTCGACACTCCAATTGAGAACTTTTTAACGCAGCATCAACGCCAGAAATTCGATGTCATTTGCTGCTACTCCATTACAATGTGGATACATTTAAATCATCACGACAGCGGTTTACAATTCTTTCTGCGAAAACTTTCGGAAATGGCGCAACTTTTTGTGGTAGAACCGCAACCCTGGAAATGTTACCAGACCGCCGAGCGTCGTTTAAAGCGAACTGGTGAGGTCTTCCCCCTCTTCCTGGAGCTCAAATGGCGCTCTGATGTCGAGCAGCAGATTCAGCAATATTTGGAGCAAGAATTGGGACGGCAGAGTGTTTATGAATCCACGCCCACCAAGTGGCAGCGAAGGATTTGTTTCTATAGATGAATTCCCTAACCTTAAATGGAAATTCTGGATAATAGAGCGACTTGTGTAATGTAAAAAATAGTACAAGACACGTCACAATTCTTGCACATTTCTTAAACATACAAAAGTGTTTAACTATAATAATTATTATTTAATAAATCAATTTGTTGGCAGCCAACACAACAATTTCTACTGCGAGTTATTGTGATCTAAGCATAACAGACTGTAATGTTAACAGCGATAACACATAAATGTTATTAACAGAGTATGAAAACAGTAGCAGACTTGCTTTTTTATAGCTAAACTTGGCTATTTTGAAATGGCAAAGCTGGAAAATTTAAAGAAATACAGGGAAAATACTGCAAAAATCGTTATATGCTATTTTAAATAATATATGAATTTTAAATAATTCCAACTTAACAATTTAAAGATATTTAGTTATTTCTAGCAAGCCCTATTTAAACAAATTAGCTACTTTAGCACTTGGCAACACTGCAATGTTATTCATTGTAAAGCAAACAAACTAACTATTTAATTATGCAACATTTTTATGCAGACTTAGTATTCCTGCAGCTTTTTGTAAGTTTTAATAATTAAATTTAAAGTTAGAGCGTGTTTAAAATAATGTTAAAGAAAACAGTTCGATAGTTATCGCATAGTTTCGATTTTTAATCGACAGAAAAATCACCAACAATAGTCTATCGAGCGACCGCCACAGTCTGTAGTGAGACAACAACAAATGTGCGAGCGGTTGTCCAAGAATTGCAGAAAGTGAGTTTATAACATAATAATAATAATAAATATAAAAACAAGAACAAAAACATCAACTATAACTAATTGCGTCTTAGGAATATTGTGTATACAACGAATACAACGCAAATAGCAAGAGCAAGCATAATGTGTGAAAAAGACGCGACAGCGGTAGACAAAATGAAACTTGTTCTGCTTGTTTGTGTTCTTTTCGCTTCGTTACTTCAATTAATTAGTCAAACTATTGTACATACAGACTAATTGAGCACATGTGTGAGTGTGTGTGTGTGTGTGTGAGTATGTTTGCCAGAATCCTGTCAGTAATTTGTTTAAACACATGTACATACATGTGTGTTTGTGTGTGTGTGTGTGTTGCCATAATCATTGGCCTCTTCTGTCACTTGTTGTGTGCCCTTTTGGGAGTCTCTTCGATGTCACGCAAACTTCTTTTTGCGGAACGACAGAGACAGCGACAAGAGACGAAATTAATTGCAGCTGTTTCCACTAACACCAAAAAAGAATGCTTCCTTTCAGCACTGCTCTCCCCAGACTCCCCTCTGTGGATCAACTTTTGTTGCCAGCTGTTTTAGCATCCACAAATGTGTTGGCTCTGTGTGTGTCTGTGGATGTCATGTTGTAGACGGTGGCTTTTGCGTTTACGCTTCCATTGTGTGTGGATGCTGACCTGTTGTGATTGCTGTTGCTTTTGTTGTCTACATGTACATATATGTATGTATTTGCTGGCCAGCTGTTGAGTCTATATGGATCCTGTTTAACTCCACATTAAATACACATGTGTGAAAGCCTCCTGTCTGTGTGTGTGTGTGTGTATAACAACGTCATTTGCTTTGGCTTCGCTTGTGGCATTTAACATACACACACACATACATACACTTATCCTGCAAAATGTCTACCCTGTCGCACAGTGGTAATATGCAAATCATTGTAAGTTGATCTTATTGTGACTGGAATCTATTCCAATTGCTGTGTATATTCTCAATAGGGATTACAACAACTCGCGGGCCATCAAATTCTCACAATGAACATTGTACCACTTTATTCTTCGTTCCTTTCGCATCCCCTTTCATATGCAAACATAAGTACGGCAGTGCTGCCAACTCATCCTTTTTCTGAACGGATCTATTCTGTTTAGAAAATGAATTGCCGAAACTTTTAGCGTTAATGATCATTCACTGGTAATAGAAGCGAATTAATTAAAATATTAAACACTTACAATATATATACCAAATATATATAATATAAATTGCTTCAAAATAATTGTTCTATATTCTGGCACTTTTTTAAATTTATTTCACCCTTTCCGTTTTCTTCTGATCGTTTTATCTACTTTTCTTTTGTGGGGAGTAGTAGGCATCACTGGTTTGCCAGCACTGATGTACAGACGACACACAGCTGTAATTGTTGTTGTTTTTATTAGCGCCTAGCAATCCTCCGACATATACACACATACATACATATATACACAGACACAAGCAACACAGAGCGAGGGTTTGTGTGGACTCCATTTGGCTTCGCTTGGGTACTTGAATCGACGTCGTCACCTTCTTCGTCTGTCTGCCTTTTCAGTACCTTCGTGCAGCGCATAACGCGCGGTGTGTGTGTGTTTTGACTCTCGCAGAGTTTCTTATTTGCCGCCCGCTCATTAATTGTTAGTAAATCCAACAAATAATCAAATAAAAGCAAGAAAAATACACAGAGACAGACAAAAATACATATATACATACATACATATTAAAAAATCAACTTTAATTTAGCTAATGTTGCTAACGTCTCTTCTTCCATTCTCCTACTCCCCCCACTCTTCTCTTTACAGTTTTGCAATATGTTGGCGCAGGTTCAGCGAAAAGTATGAGATGCAAAAATGTTTAAATATAAAATATGCTATAAATATATGAATATTGTGCAGACACACACACAGCAAATCAGCAAACTCCAAATGAAAAGGAGTATATTTATATGTATGTGTGTGCGAGTGTGAGTGCGAGTGTTTATGTCTGTGAGTGTGTGTGTGTTAAAATGTGAAAAAGTGAAAAACCAAAGTGAAAAGAAAAGAAGTAAAACAAATATGCGCGCATTTTGTGTCTGTATATGGCTGAGAGTCACGCACACACAGTGAACGGGCACAAATTAAATGAAATCCAAGCAGAGCAAAGCAGGCCCCCCCTGCCTATCCCCCCTCCCACCCACTTGGTCTGTCTACGCTGTTGCTTTTTGGTGGATTTCATTTGTCGCCCTTTTTGCAATAACAAACAGCCCACAACACACACACACACGCGCGCAAGTGCAAAAACAAAATGAAAACAACAACAAAGGCAGTCAGTCTAGAGGATTCTGTTTGTGTTTTACCGTTGTGTGATGTTGCGCAGTACAAAAATAAGCTTAAAACAACAAATTTCAATTATAATGCTAAAATCCGTTTCTCCCCCTCTTCTTCCTCTTCTCTTCCACTATTTGCAGCCAGCGCGCCTCATCGTCTAAGCGTTTTTTGCCTAAATAAAATTATGCATTTTAATAAAATCATCATATATATAAGAAACTAAGCAAAAAAAAAAAAGGAAAAAAATTTATTAAAAAAAAAGCACACAATGTGAGCATGTGTAATGTGAAAATTTAGCAGTTAAGCGCGAATTGTATGTATTATTTAAATTTTCGTTCAATAAGTTTAATTAAAAAACAAAAAAAAAAGAGAAAAACAAACGTAAAAAAAACTTTTTAAAAGCAAGAAACAAACAAAAAAAATACGGAAACAAAAACAAACAACAGCAAGCAGTCGTCGAGTCTGCAGCAGGAACAACAATAACAAGCAGTCGAATTTGCAGCAATAACAACAACAATAACAGCAGCAAGCAGCAGGACCAAAAACAGCGCAAGCGAGCAACACAGAGAGAGAGAGAGAGCGAGCGAGCGAGAACAACGACGCTTTGTTGTTGTTGCGGTGCGGAAGAAGGAGAAGGTGAAAAAGAAAAATGTC
This sequence comes from Drosophila histrio, assembly GCA_958299025.2. Classification (NCBI taxonomy): domain Eukaryota; kingdom Metazoa; phylum Arthropoda; class Insecta; order Diptera; family Drosophilidae; genus Drosophila; species Drosophila histrio. Next base: position 3,476,473 of record OY729166.1, on the reverse strand, counting down.
AACGTTCTTGAACAATTTCTTCCCGGCAGGTAAGTGCCACAAAGCAAAACAAAAACAAACTGAAAAAAAAACAAAAGCTTGTGTGCTTTTATAATTGAAAGTCACCTTTGGCATATTTCATACTCGTTTTCTAATCGATGTTTCTGCTGGTTGTTGTTCTTGCTGTTGCCGCCTTTAATGTAGTTATGCCAACCCTGGTAATTCAATCATCTTTGGCATTGTGATTATTGGCAATTACTTGCAGCCGTGACCATGAAACGGATCACAGCACAAAGAGATGAAGAATAAACGTTTTGTAAATGCAGAAAGTGTGAGAGGGGGACAGTGGGAACTGCTTTCAAACAGTGTTGCCATTTTAGCTAATTTAATGAATTTAATTTTAATATATTATTGAAATCTGGCAACTCTGCTCGCTGCTCTCCAACTGTAATCAATGTAAACAGAATGTTTAGGGAACAGCGAGTGAGAGTAAGCGAGACAGAAATACAACACTATCATCGATCTTTTGAAGATCGCAACCCTTAAGTACTACTCAGTTTGCATTTCTATAGGGGAAGGAACAAGTTCCACTTGATTTTCTATTGTTATTTAATTTATCCTGCACTTACCTGTGTGCTACCAAAAACAACAACTTCCTTTTGCCCTTTGCTGAAAAAAAGAAAACCAGTTCTTGGCCTGGTCAATAGCAACGGCAGCTGACGGAAATACAATAACTTGGAGCGTTGCGACTTCTGGTTCTCACTGTAGGTGCATTGAATTACCTGTTGATGGGTCTTTGTTATTCTTGTTGCTGTTGCTGTTGTTATTATTGCTGTTTGCTGTCTCGTATCGAGTGCAATTTGAAACTGGTTTCTGCTTGGCCTTAACTTAGTTGCCAGCAGTTGTTGGTTGTTCTTTAGACAGCCAGCTTTGGTTATTTTGGCCAAAAAGTGCAACAAACACGTCAACACACACACACATAGACACCTCGATATATCTACACCTACTACCAGTTTGAATTAAATGCAAATTCAAATGCTTTTTTTTTAGCTATTGCTTTTGTTTTTGCTTGGGATTTTGTTTCTTTTTTTCTTTTAGCTTTCGTCTTACTTTATGTTTGTTTTGTTTGTGACAATCTCTTTTATTTTATGCCAAGTTTATGTACATTTTACTACGTTCTAACACGTTTCTTTCTATTATAAAAAAAAGTCTGTACAATTGCCAACAAATTTACATATTTAATATAGTTAAATTATCTACTAATTTTTAATCATAAATAAGTAATGTCTGCAAAGGTTTAGAAATGTTTATAAACTTTTTAGTGGAAAGAGAACTGTTTGTCTAAAATGAAATATTTAACAAATTGATTAACATAACAAATGTTAAAGCCTTGACACCTAGAAACAATTCTATATATAATAAGATAATTACATAAAAATTGTATTTATTTATTTTTCTCTTTTTTATGTTTCTTTGAACAATATTAATCAAATTAACTAGTTAAAATTCTTATTAACTATGACACTGGAAAAAAACAATTCTAAATATATGTAATTAAATAATTATCAAACGACTTGTGTCTGTTTTTTGTTTGGTTTCTGACATTCTCTATATTCATTTTACTTAAAATTCATTTAAATCAAATTAAGGACTTCAAACGCATATTAAAATTATAGATACAATTTTAAATATAATAAAAAAATAAAAAATAATAAAAAAAGATAAATAAATATAAAATAAATTATACATAAGTAAAAGATAGTAAATAATAAATAATAAATAATAAATAATAAATAATAAATATTAAATATTAAATATTAAATATTAAATATTAAATATTAAATATTAAATAATAAATAATAAATATTAAATAATAAATATATAATAATAAATAATAAATATATAATAAATAAAAAATAAATAATAAATATTAAATTAATAATTAAATAAATAATAATAATAAAGGCAATTTAAATTGTATATTGTAATATTTATTATTTATTAGTATTATTATTTAGTTTTACAATAAATAAATAATTAAATAAATATAATAATAAATAATAAAAGAAATATAATAATAAATATAATAATAAGTAATAAAATAAATATAATAATAAATAAATAAAAATAAATAATAATGATGAAAACAATTTAAATTGTTGAAATTCTTAATGTTAATAATGTTTGTAAACAATCTTTAAATGGAACAGAAATATCTCTTGTGGAACGCACTAAGTGCTAACTATATTTCCTCCTTAACTTTCTTCCCTTTTCACTCTTCACTCCCTCGCAATTTAAATGTCACGCTTGCTTCTTCTTCTTCTTGTTTTGTTATTGTTAGAGTAGTTGTTGTTGTTGTTGGCATTCTTAAAATGTGACTGCAAAGTATGCAACACATTCCTTCACGCATATTTCGTTTGTTTTGCATATTTTGTCTTTTTTTCTGTTGTTGCTGTTTTGTTTTGGCATCTGTTATCAACGTAATGACATTAACATTGCGACTTGACTTGAGGCTATTTGCCTTTTTTCCTTCCTCCCTTCCTTTCTTCCATCGTCTGCCTTCTTTCATCTTGTGTTCCTCTGTTTTGCTTTTATTTTCTGTTGGTGGCTATTTAATTTCGCATTCGGTTGCCAAAGTTGTTGCCCTTGAGCCTCTCGCATTACTCATACGCCGTGTCGTCCGAGCACATTTGCCAAATTTCCCTCTGTGTGTCATCTATTATTGGGCCACTCTTTGAAGTATTTGTGTATGTGTGTATCTGTGTGTGTGTGTGTATCTGTATCTGTTTGTGTGTTGCCCCATAAAGCAATTTGACTGCGTGCGTGCGAATGCGCAACGGAATGGAACATTTGGCTGTTTTATAGCCATTAGCGGTATCATTATCTATTGCCTGGCGCGTTGCTCTCTTTGCTTTTTTGGCCCAAAGCATATGGACTTTTGTTAGATTTGTGACCGTGATTTGGGGGCGTCCTTTTCTTTTGTCTTGCCAGTTTCCCAGTAGGCCGACAAACAAGGCCATAATTTAGACAACAACAAAAAACAGAAAAACAAGAAATAAAGAAAGGAATTCTCAGTGTGGCATTTAAAGCATTGTTACAAGCCCATTAAATATTTAAACATAATGACAATGATAATCAAAATGTTTAAGGGCATTAACCAGAATATATTTAAATTAAAATGAAAATCTCTCAGTTTAGCTATTGAACACATTTCCATACAAGTTGTTCATTAAAAACTGTAATGAACTGATTTTTATTAAATATTAAAGCATTGTAAACTTGTTACATTAATCAAAAGTAAATTAAATAAGTAAATTCTTGGAAAACACTTTGTTGAAGAAAAGTTAAAGGAATAGAATAATAATCTCATTAAATACTGTTTATTCTGAGTTGAAATATTTGTTGAATCAGTTGGAAAGACTACAGACGAAGTCGACTATGAGAGACCCTTGACTGATTATTTAAACAGGAAATAATAGTAACAAACATAGAAACTTATATATAATACTTGAGATTTTAATGAATTTCCTAAATAACATGCTCAACATGCTCTTCTTCTTCCTTTGGCCCAACACTGAGTAAAATTGTGTCATGATTTACTTACGAGTTTATTATCCAATCGCGATGAAATTTTCAAGATACATTAGGACCCTGATGATCGTCTTGTATGCATGTATTCAGAACTCTAGCTTTAATATTTCTCGTTTTATGGGATTTCAAAATTGAGTTTTAGATTTACGGAGTCGGAAGGGGGCGTGACAAAATTTTAACATAAACTGGTGCTGCTTAGTCTATAGACGAACCAACATACCAAATTTGGTGACTCTAGCTCTTACAGTCTCTGAGATCTAGTTGCTCATAGAGACAGACGGACGGACATGACGGACGGACGGACATGACGGACGGACAGACAGAAAGACGGACAGACAAACATGACTCGACTGTTGATTCTGATCAAGAATATATATACTTTATGGGGTCTGCCAGACTTCCATCGACCCTTTACGCACTTTTTTTTACAAACTTATTGGGATATTTTTCGCGCTGTCTCAAAGTTACTTAAAGTGATTAAATGATAAAGTCATTAATATTTACGATACCTGCATTAATTATTTAATACTTATGACAGTGGTAATCATAATGTTAAAGTGTATTTTATGATAATTTAATGAATTTGATGATTAATTAACAGATATTTTGATGCAGAATGTATTTAAATTACTGAGATATTAAGAAAAACCTGCTCTTTTATCTATCGATCACTTTTTCATTATGTTTTTCATTAAATACTTATTTCTATTGCAATTGTAAACTTGTAAACTTGGTCAAGCATTAATTATTAGATTAATTAATGAGATACAGAACAAGTTAAAGTTGCATTCATTGAAAGCAATTTTGATATGAATCTGTTGTAATAACAATAATAATAATAATAACAATAATTCATTTGTCCACTTTTGTTAAATTAAGATTTATTGAGTCAACATTTGTGTCTCTATCTCTGTCTCTTTCTCACTCACTTAATAGCAGTAGTATAGTTGACCTTGTTAAGCTTAGAAACATGCTCTTTGAACTGGTTCAAACTGCAACAGTTGGGCAGGCACTGCTGCCGCTGTGTTCAAACTGTGTTATCAGACGCTTAGCCGGGTTTTTTCTTTGCTTTTTTTGACTTTTTCTTTTTTTTTTTTGAATGTTTTGCTCTTTACGATTTTGATTATTTTGTGTGTTTGCTTTTGCACTTGGCTTCGTGTGTCTTTCTTGCTGTTGTTGTTTTTATATTTATTTTTTGGTTGTTGTTTTTTATTTTTTTGTGTTTCGTCTTCAACGGCATTTCTCACCTTTTCAGTTAGTCACTCTTTGGCAACGAACGTTTCCACACGACGCGGCAAACGAGAGCTCAAAACATACCCAACGTGAGTGTGTGTGTGTTTGTGAGTATGTGACTGTGTGTGTGAGTGCTTGTGTTATTGCAAAAGTAACAAATTATCATTTGCGTTTGCGTGTGCGTGAATTGCTTTTGTTTTTCTGTTGTTGTTTCTTCTTCTGTTTACGAATTATTCGCGTGTGATTCTTGCAAGCGATTAACATAAAGAGAGAGAGAAGAGCGGGAGAGCGACTGGAGCAAAGGAGAGCGAGCGTGAGAGTGGAGAGTGTAGTGCAGTGTTGCCACTTTAGTCTTTTTCTGGATAGATCTATCCTTTTTAAAGCGATTTGATAGGCTATACAAATTATATAGCCCCTATACGGAAATCTATTCTTTAATTATTGAAGCAGAAGAAATATTTAATATTTGGTAACAAAAATAAGGAATTTCTTCAAATACATACGGTATTTGTATGAGTTACCAAAGAAACACAATTTATTTTGAAGCTAAATGTTTAAATATTCAAATAAGTCGCATTTTTAATGATGAACATTGAGTGCAAATACGATACAATTGAAAAGTTAACAGAATAAGCATAAAAAAAGACTGTTTTCAAATGTTTAGCTTCTTTCTTTGCATCAATAGCTTTTTTTTGCTTCTCAATGGTTGGCAACACACTGAATGCATGACATTTATGCTTCTCAATAGTTGGCAACACTGAATGCATGACGTTTATGCTGTGCGTCCCTCCCCTCCCCATCGTATCAAGGTAAATGCGTAAGTAAGTTGACGCATCGCTGTCAATCGCAGCAGCGGCGACGTCAACAGCGGCAGCGAATGAGCAAAAACACATCAATCAAAATGAAATTGAGCGGACGTCGACCGTTGTTGTTGTTGTTGCTGCTGCTGTTGCTTCTTCTGCTGCTTTTCTGTTGCTGTTTTCTGCCAACGCAGCGGAAGAAGAAGAAGCGCGCACAGAATAAACAGACTCAGCAAGTAGTAAAAGAAGGGCAGACGACATTGCCAGAACGAGATGGGAACATATGCGCACTGCCATTATTGCTCTGTTGCTCTTTTTGCCGCTCTATCCACTCTATCTGTCTGTCGCTGGTAGGCATATCATTTTGCGCCTCGCTTCCGCTAGCTGTTGTTCCCCTACTCCTTCTCCTCCTCTTTCCCGCCCCTTTCAACTGTTGCTACTTCAGTTTTGCCGCCGCCTACACGCGTCGCGCTTTCTTTTGTCACCCGCTTGGCCGCGTTTCGAAATTAAATTTAAATTGTATATCTATTCAAAAAACTGTTGAAATTGAATTGAGTAGGCCTAGATTTATTGTTGTTGTTGTTGTTGTAAATGCATATATTACACAAACACACACACACCATTATTTTCGCAATTGTTGTTGTTGTTGTTGTTAGTGATGGAAGCGCAGCTTAAAAATCGCCCATTCGCTCATTAACCCATTGGTGCCCTCGATATCAACGGCATTTGCACAGCTGTTCAACTTGGTTTCTGAACTGAATGTCGACAGCGAATTGGGTCAACACAACAACAACAATAACAACAACAACAACAACAGAAACTCCAACAACAACAACAGCAAGCAACCAAACTTGTCTTTGGTCACGTTGGCGCCTTACAACAGCTCAGCCGAGAGACAGAGACAGATATAGAGTTGGAGAACGACAGCAAGTGCGAGTGCGAGCGAGACAGCGCTGACAACGTTGTCAATATCATGAACAGAGATCACATTATAAATAAAATAACCATCATCAAATGAAAACCGTTCTTTGACCAAGTTTTTGAGATAAAAAAAAGAACAAAATAAATGACAGACAGTTGCAAAACATGAAATTGAGCTGTCATTTATATATGGTGATTATTACTACAGGCAAACTAAAGTATAATGAATTAAATTGAGATGAAATATCTTATAAAAATAAGTAATTTAATGAGAAATTAATACAATAATATATTATTACCTTTGTATACTTCTTTGTACATTCAAATTCATTAAATTCACTTAATTTAATTTATTTATTGACAAAACAAAGCTTATAAATTAGAACGCTAATTAGTTTATATAGCATTTTCAAATAGGGTGATTACTTTTGCCCCACCCTATACAATCGTTTGGTTTTAAAGTTCCAGCTTTTCCCCATTGAGTCATCAATAGTCTCCCAACTTTTCAGCTGACATGAATTTATGGTTCACATTTAATCATAAAGAGCCAAAAACAGATAAACAGAAATGTGGAAAAATATTAGATAAGCAGATAATAAAAGATAAGTTCACATTATAATTGATTTATTATATAATGAAGTTTATCATAGGCAAGTTTGACTGTATTTAATAATATTAATACATTAACGGCATAGTACTTAAACACATGCAAACGCAGAAAGTTATTGATTGATTTCCGTAATTGATTAACATGTTCATAATAAAAACAACTAAGAATGCGCAAGTTGTGTTTATAGACTAGAAGATACCCTATAGATAGGTTTCAATTGCAGATAACTGTAGTTTATATAAAGATCTCAGTTGTAATAGACAGGTTTAAGTAACAGATAACTGCTAAAAAGATCTGTGTTTTGGAACTAAATTATAAAATATTGTCAGATAGATGTTAGTCGAAATTTGCAATTAAGCAACTTAAAGCTAACTTGATTAGGCACTTTTAAATATTTACAGAGTATACACAATTTGATTATTTCAATGTCGATATTTATACTAATTAGAAAGAAGAAAAAAACCCATGGCCAAAAATATTGCCATTAAATTTTCATTTTCATTATCTCTTAAAAGTACTTGAAAATATTATTATTATTAATCAGCTTTCAAGTATTCAAGTATTAGACTGAGCTTAAATGCGCTAAAACAGCTGATTGTGTTAACTTCTTTAGTATTTTCTCTTCTACTTTATTCTATTTAAAGTAAATTTTGTAACTTACAAGAATGGAAATCAATAGACTGATACATTAACTGTCGATACAAGGTTTGTACTAAGACATTGATTAAAGTGCTGAAGTGATAATACTGATAACAATACTACAATAATATATAAGGCAATGAGATCGGTCTATTAGTTTGTATATATTTCGTTTATACGTTGCCTGCTTGTAAATTGTTACACTGATAAATTGTAGGTAACGTTGTCAGACACGTGCCCCTCTCCACAATACACACAAATAATAATAATAATAATGCCTAGTATTATAGGCGAAAACTGGGCGTTAAATGCCTGATAACCGATGGCAATTGCAGTAGAATATACATATATACAGTTGGTCAAGTAATTGTTTTGACCAAAAAGAATAACATATACATGTATGTGTATAATAACTAATTAAAGGCAACATTAATAAGATATTTTTAAGTAAGGCAAAAGCAAACACAAGGAAAAGTAGAATATAATTAAAAAAGAAAAAACAAATGAAGAAATTACAAAATATTCCAGTTAGTTAATTTGAAAAAGCTGCTTGGATTTTCAGAGTATTTAATAAAATAATGAATATAAATATTTGATATTAAACAGGAGTATTGATTATTAAATATTAAAAAATAACTAATTCTGAAGAAATAAATAAATGTTTGTAAATATTCTTTTTTCCTTATTTTTATTACTTAATTTTTTATCAAATTTACATTTCCAAATAAGCGTATTTACCATATCCATATGTTCGTATTCTTAATGTTAAGAACCATTAGCAACTTTAGTTAAATAGGAAAAACAATTAAGAAAAACAAGACAGGGTTTTTTATACCCATGCATGGAGTGTTTTAATGTTGTGCCGAAATGTGTAACTCATGAAAGGAGGCATGTCCGACACTACAAAGTATATACTTATATTCTTGATCAGCATCAACAGTCGAATCGATATAGTCATGTATGTCTGTCTGTCCGTATGTGTATCTCTCCATCTGTCTGTCCGCCTGTCTATCCGTCCGTTTGTCTGTCCTTCTGACTGTCCGTCTGTCTGCCCGTCTGTCTGTCCTCCCGTTCGTCTGTCTTCCCGTTCGTCTGCCTGTTTGTCCATCTGACTGTCTGTCTGTCTGCCCGTCCGTCTGTCTGCTTCTATGCAAACTAGTCTCTTAGATTTAAAGCTATCTGGATGAAACTTGGTACAGATCAGTCTTTTTGCTGCAGGCAGTACATATGTCGGAACCAGCCGGATCGGATTACTATATCATATAGCTGCCATAGGAAAGATCGATTGAAAAGTGCATAAGGATTCTGCAAGGGTATGATATCCTTGGCGTGCCAAATATAACACTCAGGGCACCCTACTGTCGCTCCCGCCCGACTCTTCAGCTTTTTCTATAATGTCAAAAGAATTACTTGACCAACTGTATATATATTTATTTATGGATTCCCCTCTCAGGCAATAAAAGAAGCAAATACCCAGCGAATAATATTAAATAATACAGATCAAATGCCCCCACAATACCCCCTCCCACTTGAGAAGGCGTGGAGGCGGGGTGGACAAGCTGATGGGGTGCTAATGGCCAACACATGATGATGATCATGATCATGATCATGATCATGGCAACTGTTTAGCATGCAAGGGGTCATTGCATTTGCACTCGAGTGCTGTTCAAACTGTGCCCAATTGCAGCGAATGTAAACAAAATGTTGTAGTTGTTTTTTTCTTGCTTACAGACAGAAGTTGTTCACACACACACACACATACGCAATCCTCCCACTTTTGATTATTGAGAGTCAGCACCTAATTTGCTCTCATTTACTAACTGCAGGCAGTGTTGTCACTTTAGCTAGTTTATAGCTAGACTTAGCTAGTTTGTAATGACGAAAGTTAGAAAATGTAAAGCTAGAATTCTCACTATATTAAAAAATGATTTGATTACTTTATCAGATTGTCAGATAGATAAGTTTTAATATACTTAAATCAATACTATAAATATTTTCTATAAATATAATAAACATATATATTTACAAAATTCATAATATAATAGTATACCCATAAGCACAGGGTGTAAAAACAACCGATAAACTATAATAGCTTTTAATCTGCCTTTCTAGCTTTTTTTTTAAAATGTTGATATAGCTTTCTCAGACGCTGTAAAGTTAATGGGCAACACTGTCTCTCTAACTCTGCCGCATCGCTGCTGCTGCTGCTGCTACGAGCAGCTGTTGCGCTCTCTCTCTCTCCGTCTCTCTTTCACTGTTCTTTTATGCATACACCTCCACCGCCTGCTGCGCTCTTCTAGTCAGTTGACTGTGTGCTCTGCTGCCGCGCAGTTCGTTTCTCGCGATCGCTGCGCTTACAACGACCGACGAAAGCTTCGTTGCCGCATAGCGTTACATTTACATACACAAACATACATACGTACAATATTTGAACAGCAGCGTAATACATAACGGTAAACGCGCTGCGGCAACTATACAACGTGACATAACGATATAATATTGTGATTGGTTGGCGCAGCGCCACAATCCCTTCCATCCCTCCCCCCACCCGCCCACTCCCTTTTGGCTGCTACACTCAATTGAAGTGTGTGTTAAAGTTTCTTTTTTACGCCAGAGGGCGCAAGTGTGTGAGTGTCAGTGACTGTGTGTGTGTGTGTGAGTGTGATGTTTTCATGAACGCGTTCGTGATCTTTGAAGCAAAACACAGCTGTCTGTTTTACCGCAAGAGCAGCAGCAACAACAACAACAAGATTTACTTGGTTGTTGTTTTTGTCGACGTCATGCCAACAAACTGCCAGTAGCAGTCAATTTATGTAAAGTGAAAACGTTCAGCGAAATACACGCATACATATGTACTTACAGTATACTTATATACATACATACATATCGATACACACATACAAACAAACATAGCTCGTAACTCGTTCTCTGCGGTTCTACATGCACTGAGCATGCCCAAGTAAGTTCTATTGTGAACACACAACAACACCTGATTGTGCCTACTCAACTGTGCAAAGATTTCATGTTTTTTTTTATTTGTTATTTATTTTCATTAAATTACCCAACACGCAAAATTATTAACTTCATTCGTGGCATCATCACATGCATTCAATTAATTATTTGTATTTTTTTTATTTGTTGCTTTTCAAATAAATTAAATTGAAATGAAATGAAATTTTTGTATTTATTTATTTGTTTATTCTTGTTTTTTTTTTGAAATACATACACGAATTTATTTTCAAGGCCAATATCACTTTTTTATACCTTGTATTCGGGCCGAAAACAAACTGGCATATTGTTTTAATACTATTTTTAATATTTATTTAATCAGCTGTTAACTGTGGGTATTTATTTAAGTTTTTGGCAGTTGTAATTGCGTTAAATTTGTATGATAATCAGTTAGTATTTATTATTAAATTTTATATATTTTATTATATTTATTAAATATTTATATTTCAGCTAGAATTAAATTTAAAATATATATTAAATATTTTTATATTGGGAAATAGATCTTTATTAATTAACTTATAAAGCAGAGTATTTATTAAACAATTTTCCTAGGCATAATCTGTATTTCCATGTCAGCACTTCCCAAATCTCAATTAATATTATTTTAATCAGCTGATAATGCTGAGTATTTATTTAAGCATTACCCTAGGCAATATCTATTGTTTTATTTCAATTAGAAATTCCCCAAATATATATTTTAATCAGACAGTATTTAGTATATTATAAATTGCACAATTTTTCTAATCTTATTTGAGTTTATTTAATCAAGAATTGTCATGTGTATAAATCTGTATTTATTGAAGAATTACCCTAGATGATAACTGTATTTCTATTTCAGTTGTAATTGTATATTGTAAATATATATAAATATATATTATAATTAGCTTATATATTTAATTTATTTAAATGCAGCTAAATAGACTAAATATTTATTGAAGAATTGTCCTAGGCACCAGCTGTATTCATATTTCAGATAATTTTTTTTTTTATTATTTATTGACGAATTGTTCTAGTTAAAATCTGTATTTATATTTCAATTGTAAATTACTTCAATATATATTCTAAACAGATTATTATTTATTATTATTATTAAATTGAAAGATTTTAGAATTCCAATTGAGAGTTTATTTATTAATAACTTATTATTTATTAATAACTTATTATTTATTAATAACTAATTATTTATTATTAATTTGTATTTATTTTAAATTTATATTAATATTAATTTGTATTTATTATAAATTGGTATTTATTATTATTTATTTATATTAATTTTTATTTATGTTAATTTTTATTTATTGTTAATTTTAATTTATTATTAATTTTTATTTATTATTAATTATTAAATATTTAATTAATAATATAATATATAATAATATTTATTAATTTAGTATTTTGTTCCAGGCAAAATCAGCATTTCTTTTATAGTTATAATTTCCCTATCATACATCATAATTTGGCAACAGTTACCAACTCTATAATTACAGGGTACTTGCTAGTCGAGCAGTTGTAGATAAAGCAATATTACTTGTTTTTTTTCGCTGCCAAAAGGCATTGGCCCATATGAGAGCCAACCGCTTACCTCTCCCCTTCCCTGGGCCATGCAAGAATTCAGTCTGTTCTGTTTAAAAATGTATTTTACTTTCTGTGTGTTTTACTTTTCACTTTGCTTCGATTTTGTGAGTGCTGCATATAGTGCAATGAATATTTGATATGTAAATAAATATATATATATATATATATACATATATATATATAAGTATATATGCATAGAAAGAGAACGGAAATAGCTGAAAGAAGGCATATAGGGAGAGTAGGAGCAGGGAAAGTGGTAGTATATTTCTTTTACTTTCAACACACCTTTCATTTGTTGTTTAACACACTTTATTTTGTTGAATTTGTCAATTTCGTCGTTGTTTATACAGAATTTGAACGAATTGCGTCTTGGCATATTTTTGTTTTTGTTTTTTATTTATTTGCATACTCTAAAAAGCCAGCACAAGAAAAACAAGAAACAAGAACAATAACAACAATAAATGTCATTGTGTTTGCTCCAAAAATAAATAAAAGCGCGCGTTATCGTTATCGTTGTATCGATAGCGGCGACAAAAACAAAACAAAACAAAATATCAACAAAACACAATTGTGACTTGCCATCGTGCTGTCTCGCTTGCACTCGCTCTAAGCACACACACACACACATTTTACGTATAACTATTTATGTTTATTTAATTGATTTCTAATCATTGCGCTCTCTCTCTCTCTCTCTCTCTTTGCAGATACGGCTGCTATGGATCCAATTTTCTTCTCACCCACTAACGGTATTCCCTCTGAGAGTAAACTCGCCACTTATATGGTAAGTGTTATTGTTGTTGTTGCTGTTGTTTATTGCTTTACAGTTTGACATGCATTTGACGTGACTTGTGACAGCAGTTTGAGCGTCATGCAATTGACTTGACGAATGACCCTGTCACGCCCATCCCCCTCCCCGCTGCCCCTCCCTCTGCCCCTTGTTTAACTTATTAAATATTATAAATACAGCCGAGTACAAAGTGCGTGTGTGTGTGTGTAAGTGTGTGTGTAAGTAGTGCAACAACAAACAGCTGTTTAATTGAGGAGACAAGATATGTGCATACATACATACACACACACACACATACACATATGTGATTGCCTTGTCTGAAGTTTGTTTTACTTGCCGACGTCGACGTCGCAGTCGCCGCTGACAGCGCTGCGATTGATGTATTTCTTTTTTTTTTTTTTTTTAATTATGCTTTATGTATTTTTATTTGTATTTTGTATTTGTTTTCACTCAATTTGCTTGAACAATTTAATTTCAATCCATGAGTTCATTTGCAATGTCTGTTCAGATACAGATACAGCTACACAGATACAGATACAGCTACACAGATACAGCTATACAGATACATCTACACAGATACAGATACATATGTATATATCACATTGTTTGTACACTTGACCGACTTTTGTATTTACGAATACACTTAAATTGCCATATATATATAAAAACAATAACAATTAATTGTGTTTATGCATGGATTTTACATTTTTTTTGTCGTCGACTTCAAATGAAATAAATAAATAATAAGGCCGAATGAATGAAAGAATTGTTATATTATGTTATTATGTTGGGTAATGCGGAATTTTGTATGCGCTACAATTGAAACTGTCGGAGGTGTCAGGAATTAGTAAAGAAATATAAATAAATAACCATTAAAAAAATTAGCAATTTATTATGTGAAACTTAATTTAATTATGCTACGATATATAGTTGCTTACTTTGTGCAAATATATAAGTATATATGATAATGGCAGAAGCTATAGATAAATGTGATTCATTTATTAATTCAGAATTTTTTGGTTTCTTGCTCTCTGCTTAACTTTTTAAAAATTCCACTGAACAAATTTTGCAATAATAACAAGTTGAAGAGTCGTAATGGGAGCGATTGTAGGGAAGCCGACTATGAGAGACCCTTTAATTATTCTGTGAAACTCTTGACTATTACTTATTTGCATATGATATTATATTGATTTGGCATAAATCGTTTATTGACTGAATGGAGAACTTTCCCGTGAGGTCTTGATAGGCACCCATCACTTGGGACTGCTGGCCTTGCTGGTCTTGGAGCCATCTCCACTTGTTGGCGATAGGTTGGCGATAAACTGGAGATAAGATGGCGATAGGCTGGCGATAAATTGACGAAAGTCTTGGGATAAGATGGCTATAGGGTGGAAAGATCAATTTTAAAGTTAGAGATTTAAGATTTGACACATATGATAACTGCCCTAATCTTAATGTGTCCTATAAATTTCACAGCGATCGCATAATAAACTTTGAAGTTATTTAAGGCTGGCTATAGGCTGACTATAAGCTAGCTATAGGCTGGCTATAAGCTAACTATAGGCTGACTATAAGCTATCTATAGGCTGGCTATAAGATAGCTATAGGCTGGCTATAAGCTAGCTATAGGTTGGCTATAAGCTAGCTATAGGCTGGCTATATGTTGGAGATTAACTGGCTATACGCCGGTGACAGGCTGGCGATAGGTGGCGATAGACTAGCGATTGTCTGCCGATAGACTAACGAGAGGCTGGCGATACATTAATTCTGCTTAGCCCATAGACGGACCAACAAAACAAAGTTGTAGTGTCTAGCTCTTATAGTCTCTGAGATCTAGGCGCTCGTACAGACGGACATGGCTAAACTTCACTCGTTGATATTGATGCTCATCATGAATATACTATATACTTTATGGCGTCTACCGGACTTCCTTAGGTCTGTTCTTTTGGCAAACTTAATAGATCCTTATATTTTCTTTAAGTCAAGAGTCTAAAAGTGTCAATAGACAGAATTAATTGAGTTTTCTTCAAATATTCCTTTCCAAATGTAATTTTCAACGTGTAACACTTTGCCTAATCATATGCAAATACTCTTTTTACACAGAGTGTACAGGTTTTTATTAAAAAGAAAACATTCGCACAGCAAGTGCTGAATATGATGAATAAATTGACCATTAAAAACTTATTGCGCAGCATTTTACTTTTGGCTAAAGTAGACTAATTAATTCCGTTAACCGAAAAGTGGATCTACACTGTAAACAATTGCGTCGATCTAAGGTAGAATAACGATAACCATTGTTTTAAATCAATTGACAAATATATATGTGTATATATACTGTTTATTTACACACACCTGAGGTGTCATTTCTCATTTGCAGATAAGATAATGTATGAGCAATCATATATACACACATACATAGATATTTTTAACACCCACACAAATACAAATCAATGTCGAGTTTCTACTCTATCTTTTCGTTATTCAATTTCTTTATCTATCTTACTGTCTCTCTCTCTCTCTCTTTGTGTTTCGCTCACTCTGCTGTCTCACTCTGTCTCTCTGCTCACAGAATCGACAGAATGTTGCCACAACGACGGGCTATGGGCTGAATAATGGTAATGGTAATGGTAACGGTACAGCTAACGGTAATAATGGGTTCTCACTACTTAACTTGGACTCGCCCCTAGCAGTTAATAATAAAAAGTCTCAGGTAAAAAGATATACAATCCCTTAGATTAGTAGCTATAGCTTCCTCGCCTCAATTCCCCCCCGCCTCTAGTGTGTGTGTGTTGATAATTTGTTTATGAAGTCTCTAGAGAAATTTAGAAGTTTATTGACTGATTTGCAATGTAAGTTAAACTGTCGCAGCATAAGGGCAATTTCTTTTATTTCAATCTGTGACTAGAGCTGTTAAAATATCGATATAAATATCGATGTATCGAATGTAGACATATTTGCTTGCATATTTATATTTTTAACAATATTGCGATATATTGGAAATTAATTAAATTGAAGATATGAAGATTTTAAATAAACAAACGTTTAGAAAATTTAATAAATGTCGATTATGTGTCAAATTTAATATGCAATTGGTGTAATATATCAAACATTAAGTACTAGTCACTTAAAGTGATAAAAACCTTATGGAATTAAGCATCTCTTGTTCAATTATATCGAATATAAACAAATGTGGAATATTTAATACAAGGAACTGGTCAAAGCTCTTACCAATCACTGTGGAAGGCAGTCCACGCTAGTGACGAATGCAGACCCCAAAAACTCACACGAAGTGAAGTTTGCTGGGTAGGAATTTCTTAGAAATTGAAAGAAATAGTTATTAATTGAAGATCTCATAAAGAATTTATTTCTTTAACGTGTATATATTATTATAATTATTATTTTATATTCGATTTTGCTTTTTAAAGCGATTTTAATATCGATCTATTATTTTTCTTGAATATCGAATTTGTCGAATATCGATATTTTTACAGCTCTAAGAGGTACTATGTGGCAGATAAATAAAAACAGCTGATTGAATATTTGCATTAAAAGACATTGCTACAAAATAAATATAAAAAACTACAAACTATGCAATATTTGTAGAGAGTAAGCCATTATATTATTATTATAATACCTATGTCAGCTTGTCATACAGCAAAGAATGTTTCATAAATAAAGTCTACATTAATTTTAAAGCGCCGAATAAATTATTAACTATTAACTACATTTATATCCAATACAATAAAGTAAAGATTTCTAAGGCCCGATTTTTCTATGTGTCAATAAACCTTATATTTCGGATAAACTGACATATAAGGACAATTTAGATTTTTTAATAACGCTATGTAACACAAAAGCGCTATAGGGTACTTCTGATCTGACATATAAGCACTATGTGGCACATAAATAAAAACAGCTGATGGCAACAGTTGACAAACCGTTTGACAACCGTTGCTGCGTATAAATAATTACACACGAACATGACTCTAAATCTAAAATCGCGCGATTTATCATCATTCTTTGGAAGATTCCGGTGATGAGATGAGTTCGTCTTATAGTACACGAGTTGATCATAGCAGACCAAACTTTTTTGAGGATTTGGATGATTAAAAGACCCGGCTTTCGAATTCTACATGCACTATTTACTCATTTTGATACAATTTTGAAATTTACAGTTAAATCACTTTGATGTTGCCACCCGTCGCCAATAATCAGCTGTTTTGTACAAATTGTTGCCACCTTTTATACATATTTGCCATTCACAATTCAAAGAGAATGTGTAGATTGAAAAAGTGCAATTTCTTATGGTTCACTTTATTCAATGTATAATTTTAACATAGCTGTGTATCACTTTATATGAACATTGAAAAACCGGCACTAATTGTTGTTAAAAGTGTTGCCACCTTTCACTAAAAATCGGCTTGCCACTTTTTTCTTATACATTTTTGCCATTCACTTCAAGAAGATTGAAAAATTGAAATTGCCCAATGGTAGAGACTTTAACTGACACATAGTAGTAGCCTTATGTGCAAGATAATTATGTATGACTTTATCTAGACATTGAAATATCAGCACTACTATAATATTAATCAATATCTTTATTTTATTCGAATTCAGGTAACGCCACAATCGCCCGAATTCATTCCAACGCGCATCAATTCGTCTCCCAACTTTTATCCACCATATCACATGAATAATGGCCTAAACGGCGTCAATGGGTTAACAGCAGCTGCCGTCGCCGCCGCAGCAGCAGCAGCAACTGTTACAGCAACTGCATCTACAGCTTCGGTGAGCATCAGTAAGACGTCAAATGGCAGCAATTCTTCCATGTTGTCCATGCAGAAAACAACATCCGTTGCAACAGTTTCCATTGCACAGCAGCAACAACAACAACAGCAGCAACAACAGCAGCAACAACAGAAGCAACAACAGCAGCAGCAACAACAACAGCAACAACAACAGCAACAGCAGCAACAACCATCCCTGGTGAATGCCACAATTACAACCAGCTCGGCGCCCATTGCAATTAGCGGCAGCGCCCCACCGAATCCCGCTGCGGCGCCATTTGTCAGCAGCATGTCCGCCCAGACGCCGCTGAAGGCGCGCAATGCAATGATGCGTCAGGATTCGCCGACGGCAGCGCTAATCGGGGGGGAGAAGTCGCCACCACACGGCATGACGCCGCACGGCGCCTCGCCCATCCCAACCACATTGCCAGCGAGCGTGCATCAGGTGAGTTGACTTTAAATATAAATAAAAATAATATAAATATAAATATAAATATAAATATAGATATAGATATAGATATAGATATAGATATAGATATAGATATAGATATAGATATAGATATAGATATAGATATAGATATAGATATAGATATAGATATAGATATAGATATAGATATAGATATAGATATAGATATAGATATAGAATTAGATATAGATATAGATATAGATATAGATATAGATATAGATATAGATATAGATATAGATATAGATATAGATATAGATATAGATATAGATATAGACATAGACATAGATATAGATATAGATATAGATATAGATATAGATATAGATATAGATATAGATATAGATATAGATTAAGATATAGATATAGATTTAAAGCTGCTTAACTTCTTGAAATTGAGCAGTGATCAACACTGGTTTACAGTTCAAGGTATACAGATACAATAACGTCTCTAAAAAATCACTGACAAATTAATTTGGCTTAATAACACAAAGGGATCGATCTTACTATCTATTTATTTAAGTAGAAAATCATTTAACCAACGTGTTATGAAGCCAAGAATTAAACAGTAATTGCAATAGAAGAATAAAATTTAGATTTATGATCAAGTAGAATTCCCAGAAGATTTACACAATTTAATATCGCAAGAATAATTAAATAGATGAGATCTACTTCTATAAAATTTGTATAACTTTACAAATTATAATGCCACATATGCAATTCTCTAATATAATTGATATATACTTTATTTATCAACTCCCTTTTTGTACTTTATAGGAGAATGTTGGCGGCACCATATACTTTTATCCAACTGCCAATGCACAGAATAACCAGCCGGTGGTGAATTCCGTAGTTGTGGATGCCGCACATCCAGCACATCCGTCACATCATGGCGTTGTCAATGCCGTCGCACCGTTGAGTGCTGTTCCCTCGCAGATGATGTATACGGGGCATGTTTATCCGGGTCCAGCGTCAAATGTGATTGCCATGCAGCCAAAGACGCAACTGGAGTCTGCGTTCTTTATGCCCGATGAGATGCGCACCGATATTCTTGCCCGCAACGAGATCTCCAATCTGATTATGGATGCAGCGGAGGCAGCACAGCACGCCCTGCCCCTCGAGGTGGATAACTATCATGCGCTCTATCCACTAGAGCCGCCGCCCCAGGCGATGCACACCAAACTGACGTTACCAGCGAGCACATACCGCGCCACGCACAACAGCACAGGATTCAAGTATTGCCTGAGGAGATTACACGGTTAGAACGAGCTAAATATATATATATAAAGACTGATTGATTGATAATGATTGATGTATTGATGTATGTATTGCAGGCTTTCGCTTGCAGTCCACAAAATGCATGACGCTCGTGGAGATGTGGAAGAAACTGCAGCACACGAATGTTGTGCAATTGCGTGAGGTGTTTACGACAAAAGCATTTGGTGATAACTGTAAGTGTTAAAAGTCGACAAGGCATTTTTACAATTTAAAATACAAATTGAAAACAATTTAAAGTAGTATTAAGTAGTAAATTTAAGACTGATTAAATAGAAAAGTAGGAAAGGAAGAGCTCTATTTATTAAATTAGCAAATAGTCGACAAGGCAGTTTAAGGAATTAAAATAACAATTGAAAACAATTTTAAATGGTATTGAATTATCAAATGAGTGAAGGAAATGTAGAAAAGGAAGAGCTTTATTTATTTAACTACAAACAGTCGATAAAGAAGTATTTAAAATAAATTTAGAGAATTAGTTTTTATATAAGCAATTGAACTATATTTGAAATAGCATTAAATTTAAAACTGAGTGAATAAAAAATGTAGGAAAGAAAGAGTTCTATTTACAATTTAAAATTATTGTAGGAAACTAGATTTTAAATGAACAATTGAAAGAAATTTTTGATAATAATAAACTTATAGCTGAGGGAATTCAAAAGAGCAAAAGTCTGGCGATTTTTCTTATTTGTGCTTACGATAAAATCATTTGGTGATAGCTGAAAGTGATAAATTAAAGAAGATATTTATTTATTTAACTAGAAGCAGTCGACAAACCATTTTTTACAATTTGAAATAAATTTAGGCATCTAGATATTAAATGAACAATTGAAAGAAGTTCAGTATAATATTAAATTTACAGCTGAGTGAATTAAGAAGTTCAGAAAAGTCTAGGGGTTTTTCTTATTTGATTTTTTATTTAATTGTCTAGCACTACAAGCATAAACTGAATATTTAATATGTTAGTCTAAATGTGTTTTTGTTATTTAGTTAGTAATTACTTTGTTTGTTATTTAAATTCTCTTTTATTCAATGAAATGGGGAATACCCAATCAGAGCAATAAGTACTAAACGAGCTAATACAATAGATGAATGTATTGGTTAGACAAACACTAACTTACTTACAAACACTACTCTAATGTATAATTTCTATCTATTTCTACTCACAGCATTAGTATTAGTGTACGATTATTATCCCGGCTCACAGACATTGCTAGCCAAATACTTTACGCCAGCGCCAGAGACCAACGGCTACACAGATCCATTCCAAGGCGAGGCACGCCCCTTCAGGTGAGTTCGCCCAGATCTAAACGAATTTAAATTTGAGTTGGGCGATACAAGTATTTCGAAGAAATAACCTTTAATTAAATATAGATTATATTATAAAATTTGAATTTAACTTAGTTGACTTCTTTTTGTTTATTTTCACTATCATAAAATAAAATAAACTGTTTAATTACGAAATTTAAATATTTATATTAATATTCTGGCGGTAATTCAATTTTAATTAGATATTATATTGAATATTTCATCGTCAGTAGCATTCAGCTTTGCACACAATATATAACTTTCAGTGTAGCCTTCAGCTTTTTTGCAGCTCAATAAATTCATACAGACGGACAGACAGACGAACGGACAGACTGACGGACAGGTGTCAATCGACTCGCCCATTTTTAATGGGCGGGGTATAAAAAATGGGAGAAAGGAAATCTAGAATATGTGAATCAGACGTAAGATGAAAATATTATTTAGTTTAAATTAGTTGATTAAACATATTAAATATTATTATAAAATACGTCACTAAGAAATTAGTCCTCATTTATTGCTAGCAATGGGAAAAACATAATTAAAACTAAATCAGACATTAGGTTAAGATATTAGCAAGTAAAAGTTAGTTGATTAAATAATTTAAATACTATTCTTAATATTAAATACATCAGTAAGAAGTTTATTGTCATTGGTTGTTAGGAATGGGAAAATTCTAATAAACAACTGAACCAGGCAACAGGTTAAAATATAAGTTTAAATTAGTTGATTAAATAAATAAAGTAATGTTATAAACAACCAGGACACAGTCTAAACTAATTCTTCCCAATTTTAGAAGTTTTAACAGTTCAATTTTAACAAAGAGAATCTTTTGTTCCAACTTAAAGTAAACGAAATGTTAATTTAAGTCCAAACTAACTCTTTACATTCCTTCACAGTCATAAGAGCAACATGCAACGCACAAATAACGGACCATTGCTGCCGGAATCGACAATTTGGTCAATAATAATGCAGTTAACCGCAGGTCTTCGGGCCATACATCAAGCTGGTTTGGCCTGCAAGTAAGTGCAACTCTTGTCAATCCCTAAACTCCTTAAAATTAACAAACGTCTCTTTTCTCAACTAGAATACTGGATCCCACTAAAATCATTGTGACTGGTAAACGTGTGCGTTTTAGCTCCTGTTGCGTCTCGGATATTACGCAATTCGATCCGAATGCGGCAAATCCCTTGGCCTTGGTCAACATGCATCAGCAGGTAATGCCAATAGAATGTGTGTTAACTGTAAGTGAGTTTGACTAATGTGTGTGTCTCTTGCAGGATGATCTAACCGCATTGGGTCGTTTGGTCTTGGCCTTGGCCTGTCGCTGTCTGCAGTCCGTGCAGCGTGATAATGTACAGTCTAGCATTGATATGGTGACCCGTAACTATTCCACCGATCTACGTAATTTTATTGTGTAAGCTTAAGTCACTTAATATAGATATTTGTTATTGATTTGTGTTTTAATATTTAATTTATATAGTTACCTCTTCACCACGAATAACCGCCGCTCTGTAACGGATCTAATGCCCATGATTGGTGCACGTTTCTATACGCAACTGGATGCGTTGCAGGCTCAAGTTGATATGCAGGATGATGAGCTGGCCAAGGAGATGGAGAACGGTCGTCTATATCGCATATTGGTTAAACTGAACAGCATCAATGAACGACCCGAGTAGGTTTACAATTGTTGCTACTCATTACTTACTTACTATTAGGCATGTCAATTTTGGGTGTAAGCCAAGCTTGAAGGAAAAAGGAAAGCAATTCGCGTGGTAGTTCTGCCAAATCCCTTGGGATCACACTGGACAAGAGGCTCTGCTTCCGTCCCCACATTTATGTGAACCTGAAGCAGTACCACTTCAAAATGTCCAAGCTCAACTGGATGCGTGTGTGGTTATGTATTTTTAGCTGGAGTTCCCAAGGATTTAGGGTTGAGCTGCTCCTCTAACTCCAGCCGTCTTATCTCTAGTGATCCCATCTTGAATGGACTGTTAGGTTTTGAAACGAGGCCTAGCGTCAGGTTCTGTTTGTGCTCTTCACAGTTATTGAATTAAACGATGTTTCAGGCTAAACATCGAGTGAATAATAAACATAGGGATCAACAAAAACAACGAGCATTATCCTAGCCTTTAAAATGCCCAATACATCGATAGATTTTTACATGCCTATTCTAGACTCGTTATTTTATCACATTTTTTACTTTAATCTCTACTTTTACTATGTGAATTACATCAAACTTTGAGGATTATTCATCTTAGAGTCCTTTTTATACCCTGTGCCCATTAAAAAAGGGCAGTAAAGCGTATAATGAATCTGTGCAGGCATAAGGAGACATCTCCGATCCTAAAAAGCACATATATTCTTTATCAGTATCAATAGTAGAGTCGGTTGATACCTGTCCATCTGTCTGTCCGTCCATCCGTCCGTCCATCCGTCCGTCCGTCTGTCTGAACTCGTCGATCTCAGCAACTATAACAACTAGAGACTTTAAATTTGGATTGTAGGTTCCTGAATACCATACCCAGGTCAAGCTTATTTTAAATTTGCGATATCCATACTTTTTCTAAAGAACAGGGTAATATACGGTCGCGTGCGCTTGACTGACCGGCTTGTTTTATACTATAAGCATCGAGTTAATGTCTCGATAGTTTTTTACATTCCTATACTAAAGTCTCTTCTCTTTTTTGCTTCTTTTTGTAGCTTCAATTTGGACTGCACTTGGTCAGAGACTGGTGATAGATATATGCTGAAATTATTCCGTGATTTTTTATTCCATTCCGTCACTGAGGATGGCCGACCTTGGCTGGATCACGCACACATTGTACAATGTCTCAACAAGCTGGACGCTGGCTCGATTGAGCGTGTAAGTGAATTGTAAATAATACAAATATATGTAAATATATTAATCGATTGTTGTTCTTATTTTTTGTAGGTGCAACTCATGTCACGCGATGAGCAATCGGTACTAATTGTCTCCTATGCTGAACTCAAGAATTGTCTGGAGAATGCATTCTCCGAATTGATGTCGAATGCAGCCAACTGATGAGAGGACCTCAAGAAAACACACACATAAAAACAACAGAGTAACAACATTATCATCGTCATCATCATGAACAACAACACCATCAACAACATCATCAACAACAACAACAACAACGTCAACATCAACACTAAGAAGAAGAAACACGCGCAGCTTATTTAAGCCACGCCTAGTTTCCACAGGCCCCCTACCTCTTCCCCCACTCCCACTACTCGACCAGAAGCAACTACAATTAAATGGTTTAAAATAAAAAAGAAATGGAAAGAAAAAGAACACACATTCATTATATAAACTAAGACATTTTTAGGCGAATGCCGAGTAAAAAATAATAATAAATACAAAATAATAATTAAAATAAATAAACATAAACATAAACTACATACGCAGATTTATATTGTTAAGCCAAGCAAAAAGATAAAGATAAAAAAAGATAACAACAACAACAACTGATATCCAATGTTATGTTTAGATCTTAACTACATTTTAGGCATTTAAACTTACACAGAAAATACAAAATAAAACAAACAACCAACAACAAACAGAAAAGGAGCAAACAACTTTTTGAAAACGAAATCTCTCCAAAAAAAAGTAAACGATAAAAGTAAAAAACAAAAAAAGATACAAAAAAATGTAAACGAAAGAAGAAAGAAGAAAAAAAACTGTAAAACAACCAAAAAAAAAAACAAAAAGAACTTGCAAAATTTGTTAAAACAAAACAAACGAAACAAAAAAACTTAAAAAATGTACGAAAAACGAGAAAGTTGATCTATTTTTACAGAGCTAAACAAAAAAAAGAAGAGAGAGCGAGTGAAGAAAGTATTTATATGTATTATAAAAAGAAAAAAACAAGAAAAAATCTATAAAAACTAAACAAAAAATTGTAAAATAAATCGAACAGTGCGAAAATGTTAAGCAAACAAAAAAGAAATGTAAAAACAACAAGAACAAACAAGGAACCACATGAAATGTTTTAAGCATTGTCTGAGCGCCTGCCCAATTCCCTACAGCAGCAATAACAACAGAAACAACAACTACAACAACAACAACCAAAACCAAACAACAACAACAAAAAGTGAACATTTCTTATTTTTCAACTAATATTTTTATAGTGAAATATTTTTTAAAAAAAAGCGATTTAAACAAGAGAAATGGAAAAAAAATAAAGAAATATTTGTAAAAAAAAGGAAAAGAACATGCAAAGCGACGCACAGCGCGACTTGGCAAGTTGCTCAAAAAGAAGATGAAGAAACAGAATAATAATAATAATAATACTGAATGAATGGAATGTAATGTAATGTTTACAATAACACAATGAAGATAACGAAATCGTCTAGACCACACAGCGTGATATGTATATACATATTCTATATATATTTTCTTTATTCTTTTTTGTGTTTATATATTCTCTATTTGTAATGTACACACAACTCTTGATGCAATATTTATAATTATTTAACATAATTACATACACACACACCTTTTACAATGCACGCTCTCAAAATTGCAAGTACAACAAACAAAGAAGTCTGTCTATTTAAATATACTTATATATATATTTATGTATATGTATATATATTATTTTAAATATGCTAAAAAAAACAAAACAAAAACAATCCCAATTAGCGCCAAATGGGGCAAAAAGTCGCGTTGCGCCTGCGCGGCTGCATATCACGGAACCGAGAGAAAACCAAAAAAAAAATAACAAATAACAAATACTTAAAGAAATGGCTTCAACCCACTCTACAACAACAACAACAACAACTACAAGAACAACAACCACCAACAACAACAAGAAATAAAAACAAAAAAACAAATCAAATCTTAAGTAATCTTTATGATTTACTCTCACTCCAACAGAGATTTTCCAGCTCGTTTTGTTTACCACCTCCTCCTCCTCCTCCAGCTTTATCTCTGTTTATATTCCGCATTATTTGGTTGTTTGTTGACATCAACTTTTGTTTGTTTTGTTTTCTTTTTTTTTTGTTAGCTTTTGTTTACAACGATTTTTTCCGCCAATTATACAACAATACTTTTTTTCAATTCGTTTTTTTGTACTTCTCTTTATTTTTCATCAAACGCTTTTCTGTTTGTCATAAAAAAAAAAAAATAATAAATGCGTACACGTACTTTTCTTTATTAAGTTATTGTATACTTCAAAGTAAGACTAATTAATTATGTAGTTATAATTATTATTATTAAAAAAAGAAAAGAAAACGAGAAAACCTACAAAAACAAAAAACATGTAAAAGAAAACTTTTTGAGAAAAACCGATACAAAAAAATAATAAAATGTTCAAACAAATGTGTTTATGGTATGATTTATTTATTGTGGGACGTCTTAGCTAGGGAATAACTTTTTTTGGCCTTAAAATTCATATTATACTCTCAAATTTTATTATATTTTATTGAAAATAAATTTGTTAAAACAATTTGGAATTTAGGCAACCAGATCCCTTTGTATATTTTGAAAACTTGTCGACTCTCATAATTTAATTTTTAGTATAGCTATAATACCCAGCAGGACTTTAACTCTAGAACGGGCAATAAAATAGCTGAATTGACAAAACAGTCGGTAAGTTGTAGAAGAATTGTTAGATTATTCGACGATTTCAGTCTGCTGGGATTATCATGCAAACCATTGTGGGGAACAAAATAAGTATAAGAAAGAGCATCTACACAGGAAAGATAAATTTTAAGGCTAGAGATTTAAGATGTGGCACATATGATAAGTACCCTAGTCTTAATGTGTCCTATAAATTTCACTAAGATCGGATAATAAAATTTGAAGGTATTTAAGGCTGGCTATAGGCTAGCTACATGCTGGGGATAATAACCATACTATGGGGTGAAAAGAGCAATGTTAAAGGTAGAGTTTTAAGATTTGACCTACCTACCTATTTTCCTACCTTACCTACCCTATTTTCAATGTGTTCTATAAATTTTAGTATGACTCAGAAGTTATTACTGGCTATAAACTGGCAATAAGGTGACTATAGATTGGGGATAAACTGGCGACAGGCTGGCGGAAAAACTGGCGATAGGCTACCCAGCAATAGACTGGCGATTGATTAAATTATTTAAAATCAATTGACAAATATATATGTGCATATATACTGTTATTTACACTCACACCTGAAGTGTGTGAAGTGTGTGTACATACATTACATGTGTACTTCTCTAAACTTCTAAACTGTAAACATTAGTTTAACAGCTACATAACGCCTAAGCGCGAAAAACGCAAATAGAAAATTGGTACATTACTTATTTGCCGACAGCAGGAACCAGCTGAGAATTGTTTGTTAGTTTGCGCATGAGCAGAGAGAAAGTGGTGGTTGATTTTAGTGTTGCCAGAACAGTTATTTCCCCGTCAAATCTAGCTATACAAAAATTAAAGAAACAAAATTAGTTTTAGAGTGAAATGCTTAAATATTATAAACATTTTTAGGCTTCACATTTATTATGAATATTTAAAACAACAAACTAATAAATAACGAATGACAAACAAACATCAGATTAGCTATTTATATTTGTTGATAAATTGAGTTTCTTGTATTTCATCAACGCACCAAAAATAGCTATTTTGCTGCACGAAAGTTGGCAACACTGGTTGCTTTGCCGACGCTCATAAGTATGCAACATATACAACGCGCTTTTTTTTGCAGCCGAGTCGCTTCTAATTCGCAGGCAGTTCTAGCAGCGAGCGTGTAGTATAGCTAGCTGTTGGACTGTCAAAGTTACTCTGGCTTCTCTTCAGTTGTCGAATAAATCTTTCGCCTTTTACTAAAGATTTCCGTGGAGAGGAGCACTCTAATGAGTCTAAAATAATTTTTGCTAGTGCCTGATTGCAAAATCGGGCCATTAATAAATACATCTGAAAACTTAATTAGTAGTAAAGTAAAATAATAGAAAAAAAGACAGAGAAACTATGTATTTTTGAAGTGTTTTTTATTTTAACTATGTAAATTACAACGTATAATACAAATTTTATAGTTAAAACTTGAAAATGTACAACTTTCGTTTTAGAGAGATAGAGGCAGTGGCAAATTTAGAATGAGTTTCAGTTGGAATAATAGTTGTAGTTAATTTATAGATTCCATTTTTTTTGTTTTTGTTATGGAGAGTGTATATAATTTTGATAAACTTCTGTATTCTCTTATTGTGATTATCACAGTTTAATATATAAAAGTTCGTTCGCTTCTATAAACCCTTTGTTTTTGTTTTTTTCGTATCTTTTTATAATAAGTATATGTGTGTATGTATATTCTCGTATTCGAATCGAACGGAATGAAATGCGAAAGCTGTGTTCACTTTTGTTGTTTTTTTTTCTTTGTTAGGGGTGTTCAACTACATAAAAGTTGTGCATTCATTTTTAGCTAAAACATAAAAACTACTTAAATTCTATATATTTAATTAAGCTTACATTTAGTACAAAAAATTCAGCTGAACTTTAGCAAAGTTTTCTTGTTTCTTTTTTTGAGTATTTCTTTTCTTCGAGTTAGTGTTAAGGAGGGGGCGTGGCGTGGCGGGGGGCAGCAAAACTAAATCGCAATTTTAAGACTTAAACAACTAGGGCATCAATCATTTCATCATAATATATATATACTCGTACTCGTATTAACAACTTGCAAATGACCAATAAAATAAGGTACATCTCTCTTGGTTTTAGGCAGGCGCTTCCGTTGGCGCATGGCAGCCTTCAACATTCTCGGGCCAATCGCAGACATTCTCTTGGGGATTGAAGACCAGGTTGGCAGGACATGGCATATGATGTTTGCGTTCACCCTCGCACATATAATAATGTGTACAGTCGGCCCAATCCTTGTGATAGCTAATATGACCATCTTCCTCCGCACAGGTTACATCATGAGCTGTAAGGTTTAAGGCAAGCATTAATCTTCGGTAATTTACTTGATTTACTATATAAAACTTACGATCTTTTGTCGTGTAAGCACCGCGTGGTCCATGCGATTCATAGGGTCCATCGTATTCGAGCTCAACCTTATAATCCTTGAGTTCATCGTTGAGCGCAGTTAACAGTGGATATTTGCCATTGCCGCAGCGACCAGTGAAATCATCCATATCAATGGACCAGACCATAATGCCACCAAAGCCTTGTTCCTTAAGCCATTCCGTCTGTGGAAAATAACATTGTTATTAGAGGTTACAAAAGACTAAACCTACAGTCGAAGTCGACTATCAGAGACCCCTTACTTAATCTTCAAATACGAAATAAGTTTGTAAATAGTAAATAAATTTAAAAAAGCATAATAAGCTAAAAAAGGGTGAGTGCCTCTGGTAGGTTTCGAACTCCAGAACCACACTGCAAGAGTTCGACACTCTAAGCATTGCGCCAATGCAGCCATAGTCGACTGTCTGGCAAATTACCAGTTTCCTTGCCTCAAGTTGCTGCCTCGAAAATGTATTTACTTCAAATCTCCGGTGTTTATTGTCCGATTGGCATGAAATTTTCAGTACACATCGAAGGAGACTAAACTTTATGCATGCCGAATTTAGAACTTGTATCCTTTAAGCTACTCGAGTTATTTGGCTTTTCCCAATTTATGGGGGCAGAAGAGTCGTGGCAAAATTCTAAAACCAACTTGACCTTAGTGGAAGCCTCAGGAGTATTGTCACCAAATTTGGTTACTCTAGCTCTTATAGTCTCTGAGATATAGGTGTTTATAGAGCAGGACAGACGGACAGACAGACATGACTATATCGACTCGGCTGTTGATGCTGGTCTGCCAGACATCCTTCGACCTGTTACGACAGCTGATCAAGAATATATATACTTTATGGGGTCTGCCAACTTTCTTAGACCACTTACGCAAAAACTTAATAGACTCTTATACTTGTTTAAAGTAAACTAACCTTTGTCTTGAGCGAACGTTCATCGTCGAAACCAACCCATTGGTTGTCTATGTAGGCGAAGGGCACCTGCTGTTCCGAGTCCCAGACCAGCGTGGTATTGTCTGCCGCCAGGAAGGAGCACACCTCGTAGTAGCTGAGGAAACCCGCCTCGTTGGTGAACTTGCCCGGTTTACCGCCTCCCGAAGCCGGTGAACCAATGTCAAACTGTGTGTTATTGACCAACTCAAAGCTGCGTCCATAGGTGGGCATGCCAATCAATAGTTTCTCCTTGGGAGCACCCTGTTTAACCCATTCTCGTGCACTGAAATCAACGGTCAGCTTCTTTTGATAACCCGTCGTTGCCTCCAAGGGGAACAGCGGTGAATTGTGGCCAACTGTACGCTCCCATTGACCATGGAAATCATAGGTCATCACATTGATAAAGTCAAGATATTTCGAAATCTCTGGCACATCATAACCAGCGGCAATTGCCTCAAAGGAGGCGGGCACAGCAGCTGTCAGCAGTAGGCGTGGCAAGCCCGATGATTTCGCCTCACCCTCAAATGCTACACGCAATTCACGCAATAGATTCACATATGCAATGCGATCCTCAACGCCACGTGGATACTCCCAATCGACATCCAATCCATTGAATTTATAATCACGCAGAAAATCGATGGCATCATAGACAAATTGATTCATGCGGAAAACATTCGATGTGAGCTCCTTGAAGGGAGTTGAGCCAAAGGCCCAACCGCCAATAGCCAATAGAATTTGCAGATCAGGATTCGCTTCACGCAAATCAATCAGACTCTCATAGTTCTCCGGATCATCATCCGAGGCCTCCGCCAGCTTGTAATCCTGCAGAGTGGCAAAGGAGTAGACAATGTGCGTGCAGAGTTTGGGATTGATGTTCTCAGGACCAAATTTGCCGGATCCAGGACGTTTGGCCGACCAACTGGTCAGATAGCAAAAGACTTGAGCGGGACGAGCTGTAAGAGGTAAATAAATGATATAATATAATAAATTAACTATACAAACTGAGAGTTCTAGAATAAATTCACTTACTGTTCTTATCTATGGCATTGGCGCCGCCCTTGATGCGATGTTTCTTCTGAACATGCGGTTTGCGCACCTTGCTGATCACCTCTTCCACCGATATCTTAATGGGCTCGGGTTTCTGTAAGCGTTATTAAAGATTAGTTAAAGTTTCAGAGTTATTGCCAACAGAATCATCAACAAACAAGCCGAACAGTCGGCAGCCCGACCGTAATATACCCTGTGGGTCTACAGGGAGAAGGGGGCATGGTATCGTGATGAAATTTTCTAGAAACATTAATCCCAAAGTATTCATCACGAGTGCCAAATTTCAAGTCTCTAGCTACAAAACTGCTTTTGTTATGAGCTTTTTCCGGATTTGTGGGCGAAGGGGGCATGAGATTCAAAAAAGAAGATAATCTTGATATGCCTAAAAAAGTTACCAGTGCTGGGGGACCAAGTTCAAGCTTCTAGCTCTTACCAGCTCTGAGATCCTTTCGTTTATACGAATGGAAGGACGGTCAGACAGGCAGACGGACAGTCAGACAGGCAGACAGACAGTCAGACAGACGGACATGGCTATAGTCAGCTAATAGCTCTAGCTAATAGTATTAGTTTATAGTCCGATTTCTAGCTAATAGTATTAGTTAATAAATAGCCAAGTCTAAGATTATCATCATCTGACTCGCAGTCCAACTCACCTCTTCGATATCCTCAAACGTAGCTGCCACTTCCGTCCAGTTGACATCCTTGGCCTCCTTGCCACGCGAAATGCCGAGCAACTCTTCTCGCATGGCGCCAATCAATGGATACTTGACATTGCCACCGCACACCTCACCCTTGAAGTCATCCATGTCAATGGTCCAGACCATGGCACCGCCAAATCCATTCGATTTAATCCAATGCATTTTATTTCTGATCGCACGCTCATCATCGAATCCCACCCACTGATCACCATCAACCAGATACGGTACCTTCATCTCATCATCCCAAACATAGACGGCGCCATTCAATAACATCTCACAGATTTCGTAGTAGGCGAGGAAACCGCTTTCCTTGGTATAGACACCCTCACGTCCGCCCCCGGTTGCTGGTGAATTTGGACCATGTTTCTCGGTGTCGGCCAGCGTAAAGGAACGTCCATAGGTGGGCATGCCAATGACAAGTTTCTCCTTGGGTGCACCCATTTTAACCCACAAATTGGCAGCATTATCTACCGAAAGTTGTTTACGCCACTCGGAATCCGTGGAAGGAGCATAGCTGTAATAAAGTTGGTTAAAAAGAAACAACCAAGCAGTTTAGTTACTCCAACTTACAGTGGTGCATTGTGTCCAGTTTCACGTTCCCATTTGCCATGGAAATCGTAGGCCATCAGATTGATAAAGTCCAGATAGCTGGCAATGGCGGGTACGTCATAACCACCACGTATATTATCCGGACCCACGGGCACGGCGGCGGAGAGCAAAAGACGTGGTTGCTTCAGTTCCTGAGCTTCTGCCTCGAATGCTTCACGCAATTCCTTCAACAACAGCACAAAGTTTTTCTTATCTTCTGAACCCTTCGGGTATTCCCAATCCATATCAAGACCATCAAAGCCACGTTTACGCAGAAAGGGAATAGCGGAGTAGACAAAAGTCTGACGAGTGTAACGTGTCGCCGACATGTCCTTGAACTTCTGTGTGCCAAAGGACCAACCGCCCAGAGCTAGCAAAATCTGTAAAAGAAAGAAAGATATTAATAAAATAAATGACTAGCGATTGAATTTATAAGGTAGACTTTCTAGCGCGAGGATAATAGATAATAATATAATAATACATATAATAATACAATAGTAAAGAAAGTCGACTGTCCCATTGGAGAAGTCGACATACCATTAAGGTATGGTGTACCATCACAAGACTTCTGTCGTAGCTGCAGGAATGAAAAGGAAGAGGAGAGCATCCAACACTTTCTGTGTGACTGCCCTGCACTTCTTAGAAGGAGAAACCGTTTTCTCGCGGAATCCTTCTTCGAGGAACTGGACAGTCTCGCAAAACTGCGACTGGAGGATCTGGTAGACTTGCTGGACTCCACTGGTTGGTTCCAAAGGCGCGTCCCGCCAAACGGGACCAATTAGGGTTTTCAGAACGAGGACAAACCAAACTCCCTTTCCCACTTTCTTCAATTCTCCAACAATCCTTTACTTTTCCTACAGATGACGGACATCACAATGCGCCGAATGGCCTCTGGGTGAACTCAATATACTGTTGAGGAGTCCGATGAACCTAACCTAACCTAACTAATAATATTCATATACTTATTTGTAGCGCTTAAAAGTAATTAATACAGAATAGCAACAATTTCTAATAAGATAATTTCTAGTTGAAGACAATAGAATAGTTTACCTTCAATTTGGGATTCGCTTTGCGCAGATTCATCATGCGTTCGTAGAGTCCAGGTACAGTGTCCTTGGTCTCATCATTCGACTCATAGGAGCTCAGTTTTCCCTTCTTCAGCCAGCCAAAGGCAAAGATGATGTGAGTGCAGAGATCGGCGGGAATATCCTCGGGCACGAATTTGCCAATTTTGACACGATACTGTGACCAGTTGGTGTAGTAACAAACGATCTTTGGTGTGCCATCATCGACTTTTGTCTTCTTGCCCTTGATGGATGAACCGCTGGCAACGAGGGCTGCACCGCCGGCTGCCGCTGCTGCTGCGGCTGCAGCTGAACCTCCACGAATCTTCGACTTGGAACGGCCACGGGTGCGACTCACGCTGGTTGTGGATGCCGGCTCCTGGTCTATGCGCTTTTGGGCAACTGGTGGTGCTTCAGTTGTTGTTGTGGCAACTGTTGTGGGTCGTCGCATGCGCCGACGTGTCTTGGCTGCAAGATTGTTAAGAAGATTAATTAAATTTAATAAGCAACAACAACAATCTGCCCACACTGGTCAACTTGACCTTTGTTAACAGCTCTTTAAATTGGCTACCGCTGGCAATAGCTAAAAAAAAACGTCAACTGGTCTCCCCCCATCATCATCGTCATCATCATCATCAATCAAATGTATATTGCTGCTATCGCAACCTCGAGAGATCACAATCTCAATCGCAATTGTCTGTCAGTCAGTTGAGTGCGTCGTTGAGTGACAATTATTTAAAATTAATGTGCGGATTGTCATCTTCAATTTCAGCTGCTGCTTGGCAAATTAACTTTGATTATTATTATCCGGGCCATTTGTCTTTTAGATTTATGCATAAATAAGCGACAAGTACCCATAGATAGACTATCGTTTCAAGTTTTTTTTTCTTTCTTGAAATTCTGATAATCAGCCATAATGAAGACGACGGACAACTAATGGATGACTCCCCTCTCCATATATGTGGTCATTAATGGTACACGCTCTTCCTAAATACTTGGGCAATAAAAATGGTCATTGCGCAGACCTGTTTTTCGTGAAATTAAAGTTTAAAAATATTAAATTGTCGCCACAACAGCAGCTGAAATAACAATACGAAATTATATGGCGAATACTGTTTTAACCGGTTCTCTTTCTCACTGCGCATGGCCTACACAGAACTGCAAGTTGTTGTAGTATTGGTGCCTTTGTTGTTTGGCAGTCGTCACAGTGTGTATTTTCAGCATACGCTGTGGCAAGTGGCTCTAATGCGGATTGAGTCGTTCGCAACTCATCTGGGGATATAGCTCAGTGGTAGAGCATTCGACTGCAGATCGAGAGGTCCCCGGTTCAAACCCGGGTGTCCCCTAGGTAAACTTTTTTGTTTCACTTTTTTAAATTCTCGTTATTTTTTCTTTATCTTATCACACATTTAGTTGCATTACTCATGCTGATATGCTGTAGGAGTTATTATTGATTTTAAAATAACGCCATTGCATTGCTTGGCGATTGTAGCTCCATGCAGTGAGGATCTTAGCATGGGGATATAGCTCAGTGGTAGAGCATTCGACTGCAGATCGAGAGGTCCCCGGTTCAAACCCGGGTGTCCCCTAGTTACAACTTTTTGTTTATTAGAAATTCAGAACATAATTAATGGAAGAAGGGTGGAACTACTAAGTTAATGAAATTGTTGAATATATAGTAATATAAAAGGAGTTTATTTATGTATATATATCATTGTTTACTATTTATTTATCAATAAATATAGTTATTAGTTTTGTATCATTTAATTACTTATGTTTATACTTTAGATATAATAAAAAGACAACATTCAACACAAGTGCATTTTGTTTGCTGTTATTTTTGCCAACTGGCTGTTGCAGTTATTTAAAAATATTGCATCATTAAATTGTAGTCAGCTAAGGGTTAAACACGAAAGCAAACGCATCTGCGTACAACGAATACGCTGAAGTATGAGCTTAGCCAACGGGTGCTGGCATGGGGATATAGCTCAGTGGTAGAGCATTCGACTGCAGATCGAGAGGTCCCCGGTTCAAACCCGGGTGTCCCCTGATTTTTTTGTACATTTTTAAATATTATTTATAATTTTAAAATGTATTACAAACTATTTTTAATATTCTTTTGCATAGATCAATTTGTTTCTTAGCGCTGTTTACATCTAATAACCAATTTTTGCAGTCCAAATCGCTTTTAAATTTAGATTTCTTCGTGAGAGTTCATTGCATCACTGTAAATTAATTCGTTCTTCTAAAAACGTACGATATATTAAATTTGGATATATGTATAAGGCAAAAATACGTTAAATAAACAATATGTATTACATCTAAAGACTCAATGGCAATTGCTTTCCGTGTTTTATATAACACAATTAATTTAAAAAGTATTTCGCTTGCCTTTAAGTTTAATTTTGTAGATTTAACAAACTATGTACTACAGATAATGCCAAGTCATTTGGAAAATATGCTGTTGCCGTTACGTGATAATGTGTTGCAGATAAATGTAATCACAGTCTGCAAAAAAACAACACAACAACTCTTTATCAACTTCCGCCTCTGCAGAAACACAGAGAGAGAGAGAGAGAGCGATATCGATGGGGACACAGAAATACTTTGTAGGCGCGTGTAGAAGACACGCCTACACAGAGAATAATTAACTAAAGTGAATACTGTGTGTTGCTAAAAGATATCGTAGCTGTTCTTTAGTAAATTGCCAAGTCTTGCATAAGTGGGGATATAGCTCAGTGGTAGAGCATTCGACTGCAGATCGAGAGGTCCCCGGTTCAAACCCGGGTGTCCCCTAGTTTTTTATATCTTTTTTAATTTTAAATACTTCTTTTTCTTTTTTACTTACTCTGTGCACTGTCTGTGGTGGGAGAGAGCAATACAACCAGCAGGCATATCACAAAGGCAATTCGCAGCAATCGCGGTGGCAACTGTAAAAAGAAGAAATAACAACACGAAAACGTGTAGAGGGCAATTAATCACAGTTATATTCGTTTGATGTGGCAAAGAGATAAAATGATTTATGTGGGGGGGCACGTCAACTTTCGGCAAATTACGTGGCACTTGTTTTCACGAAATGCTTTTTAATTTGCTATCCAGCTGTCAAGAGAAGGTCAGAGCATGTTTGTTTCGTTTACAACGGTTTTCGTCGACCCTTTGGCCACTCTGCACTTCACTCTCCACTCCAGTTTGTTCACACCGCTTTTAGTGGCGCCCACAAAGCCGCAATAATGACAAGAGTCCAACGACCAACGACCAAGTCTTGACATTGACCCAGTTAACGAGCTGGAGACCGTGCTTCCCCAACTTCCCCCGGCTCTGTTGACCTACAAAATATGCCCAGACGGACGGACAGTCGATTGCCACAACAACTAATTAAAATTATTTCGTTTTTTTTCGCTCTTTCTTTCTTTTTTAAATAATTATGTATGTTTTTCTTTTGTGCTGCGGTGACATCTTCAATTTTGGTCAGTATGACAATGGCAATGACAACATTCACATTAAGTGACGTTGACGTCTTGACTTTGAACAATATTATCATCATTACTTAAGCATATAGGGTATAAGCCTACACCATTCCAACATCACTTTTCAATTTCAAATTTCAAATTCCAATTTGTAATACAATTATCATGCTGATTTATGCACTCATAACAATAGTTAACGTTATTGTTATTAACAAAAAAAAGACAAAGGCCAATCGCTAAATATATCGAAATCAAAAACTGGTTATATTTAAATAAATTAAGCAATTAATTGCAGTTGTTTAAACAAAGAAAACAACAAAGTTATTTCTAATAATAAGCCACATTCACCTATTTTCATATATTGTCTGACTGACTGTTTGGTATTCAAAGCGACATTAGCATTTGGCAGCGTCATTAAGAACACCTTACACAACTCTACGTTATGGCCAACTGTTCACAGACAGTTAACGATTTGAAAGAAATGTCTATGAAATTGGCACAAACGTGAGACGTTTTGACAACGACATCTGCCGCAAGAAGTTACAGTTAGTGGCAACAAAGTCACGCCCTCCCGTTTAAAGCCACATGCCTTGACTAATTCAAAGTGCCCAAGGTCGCAGAGCTGGAGACAAAAGGCTAAAAACTTTTGTATAAACAACAACAACAATAATTTATAGCCTGGCCCTGCCATAAACACCCCGACAAGCCCATAAATTGTACATTCTACAAATTATTCTCGGGATAAAACGCCTTTCTTGGAGCTTAGATCTTTCGATCGAGATGCAGCAGAGTTTAGCCAAAAAAAAATATGTTAAAAATGTGTATGGAAAGTGAAACTGGTTTATAGACTTATCTTCTATAATCTGCCAGCTCTTTGCGGCATTTAATTTAAATGTTTTAGCTTTGACTAAAAACGCGCCAGCCAACGAAATTAATGCATAAATTATAATATTTGAATGCGCAGCAACAAAACAAAAATCTTGCGACTCTTGAATGAAACAAAAAAAAAAGTTCCTTATTGCGTCGACCGGCGACGACTGAACCAGACCAACTGGTTTTAATGCTCCATCTCGCTCGGATTGCGGCGCGGAAATGAAGAAAAAAAAGGGGGAAAAAAGAGGTGAAAACATGTCTAAATGCCTTTCATTTTCTTTTGTGCGAAAGCGAAAAGCCCAGAACCCCATGTAAACGATACGCTTTTGGATCTCTTTCAGCTGTCACTATTTCTTATTTTTTTTTAGCAAATCATTCATACTTGTTTACGTACAAATCTTTGCACATGTCTCGCAGTTACGTAAAATATTGTTTTGTCCATTTCGGGGCAATTGTCTAAGACCCCATTGCAAGTATCATTAGCTAAGTCCATAATGTACTAGTATCTCACTCTACGCCAATCGCTCTACAATTGTTGCCTGAAGTTTTGGGTGGATTTGCTTTGGTCTGCGAATCGTAGTTGCTTTGTGAATTTGTTGCTGATTACGAAAGCACTAAATAAAAGTCAATAAATATTAGACAGACAGACAGACAGACGGATAGACAGAAAGATAGAGAGTGAGTGAGTGAGTGAGAGAGAGAGGCAGTTAACTGCATTCCTGTTGCAAGATTGGCTATTTTTTTGTTTTGTATTCAATTGTTTGCGCAAAAAAATTAAAAGAAAAATTGTTTATAATGCAGTGAAATCTTTGCTATTAATCGGCAACTTTATGAAGCCTTCACTAACTGAATGGCACTCAGTTGAAATGTTGATAATTATGAGCATTTAACTTCAGTCTCTGCGCCTGCACAGAAAGCTGTAATCCTATGCCACTCAAACACATGGCAATACCCGAGACGAGTGTAATACTTATATATATATATATATGTATGTATATATGTATGTAGTTTGATCTGTCTGCAGAGTTTTTTTTTGTGTGTTGTGGACGCAAGAAAGCGCAAAAATTGCAATTCATTTGCATAAAAAGTTATTCCATTCCATTTTTAATGATTGTTATTTTTTCATTTCATTTGTATACCCTGTGGTACACAGTTGAAAGGGTATTCTAGACATGTGACTGTCAAGTATGACTCTTTGAAGTATTATTTTAACCTGTGTGGGTATATTAAGTTTGTTAAAAAGTATGTAACAGGCAGAAGAAAGCGACGGGCGGCCCCTTAAAGTATATATATGCTTGATCAGCAGCAATAGACCGCCTGTCTGTCTGTCCGTCTGCCTGTCTGTCTGTCCTTCCATTCGTATAAACGAAAGTATCTCAGAGATGGTAAGAGCTAGAAGCTTAAACTTGGTCTCCCAGCACTGGTAATATTCCCAGGCAGCTCAAGTTTATCTTTCTTTTTGGATGCCACGCCCGCTTCGCCCACAAATAAAGAAAAAGCTCATAACAAAAGTAGTTTTGTAGCTAGAGACTTGAGATTTGGCATACATGTTGAGAATCTGGTGATCGAATTGTCCCGAAAATTTCATTACGATGCCATGCCCCCCTTGCCCACAAATCAAGAAAATGCTCATAACAAGAGCAATTTTATAGCTAGAGTCTGGAGATTTGGCACACATGATTATTAGCTTAGGGTCGTTGTGTCCAGAAAATTTCATTACGATGCCACGCCCGCTTCGCATACAAAACGAATTACAAGAGAATTTCAGCAAGAGTGAATTCAATGCGGGTCTCTGAAGATTTACAGGGTATATTACGGTCGGTGTGGCCGACTCTTTGGCTTATTTTGTTATTTAAAGCTGAGCGCTCTTTCAATATATTTTCAACATGCGGCTCAAATTGCGCAAAAGTTGCATTAATCATGCTACGCTGCGGCTGCCGATGTCGGCGCACGTTTGTCGCTTAAGTCTTTCGTTTTGGTGGTGCATGTTTATGTCGCGGCTGCAAATGCATTTGATGATGAATTTAATGAAATTTATTGAAATTTTGTCTTTTAGTTAGTTGTTTTTAGCGTCAACTGTGCAGTTATATTTAATTAAGTTGAATGCCTTATGGCTTGACCGAAATTAAGCTCAAGGTGAGGCGTATAAAAATCAAAAATAAAATAAAAATGGAAAAAAGAAAACCCGCTGCTCAGTTGGCGACACGCGCAAGCTTATATATAAATATATATATATATATACATATATATACTTATAGTATTAATAAACGCCACAGTCATAACTCTTTGGCAATACGCATTTTGGGTGGCTATGATAATTTGGCTTTTATGAAAATGTGTTACATTTGCTGGGTGCGTTTTTTTTTTGTTTTGTTTTATTTATGCCTTACAATTGAGTTAATTCGCTTGCGCTTGAGCACCTGTACCGACCAGACGACCTTGCGCAATCTGGCCAAAGAGTCAGTCAGTCTCTCTCACTCTGTGAAACCGCCAGCAAACAAGTTTGACTTGGTAACAGTAGACAAATGGACAGACTTCTGGCGACGTGAGTCAGTGCTCATTAAGTGCAGCTAAAAAACATAAAAAAAAAAACTGGTTCACTGACCAATTAGAATAATGTTCAAACTGGCCAAAAGCGTAACACAATCGAGCCAATCGAGCCAATCGAC
Source organism: Drosophila histrio (assembly GCA_958299025.2). Lineage (NCBI taxonomy): Eukaryota > Metazoa > Arthropoda > Insecta > Diptera > Drosophilidae > Drosophila > Drosophila histrio. The sequence continues at coordinate 3,436,165 of OY729166.1, read as the reverse complement.
TGGAATTACCACATACTGAAGCTGTAAGTGTTGGGTGTGGAGGAACCGTTCTCTCTCTCTGTCCGTTACTTCCTGCTTATAGCATACATATAACCCTGAAACGGACATTCACACCAGTTTTTTGAAAACAACTGAAGTACTCAACTCAATAAAGCGACTCTCATTGCGATCTCTCTAGTGATCAACGCACACCCAATAAATTGTTGAGATGCAACTGATGGGAGATAAAGTTTCTGGCCATTTAATAATGTGTCTTTGCCCCATGAATCAGCAATTAAGCAAAGCAGCAACATATAAAGAACTATGTCCATTATTCTTTTGTCTGCAATGCTGAGAATTCAACAGTTGACTGCACACAACTTCCGTTCCACTCATGATCTGTGTAGACTTGGCCATTTCCTACATTTAGCGATCTTGTTCATAATGTCAATAAAATTTATGTCCATTTGTTTTCGAAAACCCCAGAGCTCTGGGAACAATTCACGTTTGTCAGTTGGCCTCGTCTAGAATTTGGCAATTTATCAGTGTCACATTAAGCTCTAATACCTGTCTTTGTGTGGGGGATGGGGGCAACTCATTACCACTCTAGCGGCAAATACTTGGCTGGCGCAACAAACAAAAGACTTAAGCGACATACAGGCGGCATTCATAGCATTCATAGTTGGCTGGCTAATTGCAGTTAACGGGCTGGAAAACTTAGAGCGCAGAGCGCATAACGCCCACAAAAAACTTCAACTTCAACTGAAAGTTTATAGCCAAGACTTTCTGTGATTATTTTAGCACTTTTTAGACCCTTTACTTTAAAAAGTATAAGGGTCGATTCAGTTTGTCAAAAAAAATAGTGCGTAACAGGTTTAAGGAAGTCTGGCAGACCAGCATCAACAGCCGAGTCGATATAGAAATGTCCGTCTGTCCGTTCGTCTGTCTGTCCGTCTGTCCTGCTGTATAAACACCTAGAACTCAGAGACTATAAGAGCTAGAGTAACCAAATTTGGTGACAATACTCCTGAGGCTTCCATAAAAGTCAACTATGTCTTAGAATTTTACCACGCCCCCTTCCGCCCCTAAAAATTGGGAAAACCCGAATAACTCGAGTATATTAAAAGATACAAATTCCAAATTTGGCATACTTAAAGTTTAGTTCAATTGCGATGTGTTCTGAAAATTTCATTGCAATCGGACAATAAACACCGGAGATTTGAAGCAAATAAAGTTTCGAGTCAGCAACTTGAGGAAAGGAAATTGATAATTTGCCAGGATATTGCCTTTGGCTGCATTGGCGCAATGGTTAGAGTGTCGAACTCTTGCGGTGTGCTTCTGGAGTTCGAAACCTACCAGAGGCACTCACTTTTTTTAGGTTATTATTCATTTTAAAACTGGTTAATGCTGAAAAAGGCTTGCTAAAAAAGACAGTTCTGCAGTTCTGAGTTTATATAGTCAATACAAATAATACTCTCGTTATATAACACATAAAAAAGTGCCCAGATTTCATTTAAATATACTTAATATATACTTTTATATATAAAATAAATTTAAATATATTTTTGATTTGAATTAAATGCAGTATAATATGATTTTAATAACCAGAAATCAATTTGTCAAATGAAAATTGCATGTGAAACAAACTTGATATGAATATGTAAATATTAAAAAATAAATATATAAAAGTATAGTGGAGTTATGAATACATTCAGTTACAGGTAGCAGTGGTAGGTGCCACAGCATTGGGCCTGGTTATGTTATGGGATGTCATTTGTTTCTGGTTTCTGGTTTCTGGTTTCTCATGCATATTTTGATGAGAGAGGCGTGCGCCCAAAGGCAGCTCTAACAACAATAAGGAACTGCCTGGCCCGGACATTATGTCATAACTAAGTAGTATGTATGTGAGTATGCAGCCTCCTTACGTAAAAACGTATGCGCTTTTATTAATAATAAACAAAACGCGACAAAGAAAAACAACAACAAGAAACAGAAGAAGAAAAAGACAAACAACAAAGCGCATCAAAGTGAAATTTGTGTTATTTGCAAGTTAGTCTGTTATTTGTGATTCGTTTGCTTTCTTTAGTACGAGTAACTAGCATTAAGTATTGTCCACATTTATCAACTTTAACCTTTTCAGTTACTGAAATCGAAGACAACAACAAACCAGTTTGCGCATCGTTAAATTAAACAAACCAATTCAAGTATTGTATGTATATAAGTATTTGTTATTTTTATATACATATACAGACAGACAGACAGACAGAAAGATATTCAAATGAAATGACTCGAGGCTGGCCAGTTTATAGAGCGGCTAATACCATGTTTATGGCCTAGACAGGCCAAACATTTTTATTGGCATTGTCAGTGTAATTTATGGCAAACTGTCGACTTGGCCACCACAAAGATACGAGACCGGTTAATTGTCGAAGGGCCAAAGACAAATGACAAGACAAATTACGAACACACTTAATTAGTTTAATTATGAAGCGTATTAAAAAGAAATACAAATAAATAATGATAAATATAAAAAATAGTGAAAAGTTGCCAAACTTCGAGCGTCGAAGAGATAACAAAAAAAAAAAAAAAACTGTTGTGCAACTGTTTGAAAGTTTTTGATAGAGCTAAAGATACTTATATCAAGATACAGATACAGATACTCGTGAATCCCGACTTCGTATTCGTATCTCGTCTGGCTATTCGTATATTTTCATTAGCAGCTTTTAACATTTTGATGTTTTTAGCGAGTCGACCGGGTCCATGATATTTTGACTGATAATGTTTAACAGACATTTTGGCATATGTTTTTGTTGTTGTTGTTGTTGTTGGTCTTTTCGATTATGTTGTATCTCTTAACTGACCTGGGGGCCAAATAGCTATTATATATATGTATGTATGTATGTATACATTCAAATCACTTATCGATTTTTATATAACAACAACACGCTGAATTTTGATTGAGTTTATGAGTTGACTTGATTGTCCCTCGTCTTTCATTGTCTTTGACCAAATGATTGATATATTTGTATCCATAATGTCGGTTCATAATTAGCTCTATATATGTATTTATACCCTTGCAGAGGGTATTATAATTTTGTCACGAAATGTGTAACGCATGAAAGCAGACATCTCTGACCCTATAAAGTATATATATTCTTGATAAGCATCAATAGCCGAGTCGATATAGCCATGTCCGTCTGTCTGTCTGTCCGTCTGCCTATCTGTCTGTCTGTCCGACTGTCTATCTGCCTGTCCGTTTATCTGTGTGTCCATCTATCCATCTGTCCGTCTGTCTATCTGTCTGTCTGTCCATCTGTCTGTCTGTCCGTCTGTCTTTCCGTCTGTCTGCCCGTCTGCCTGTCTGTCTGTCCGTCCGTCTGTCCGTCTGTCTATCTGTCTGTCCGTCTGTCTGTCTTTCCGTCTGTCTGCCCGTCAGGCTGTCTGCCTGTCTGTCTGTCCGTCCGTCTGTCCATCTGTCTGTCTGTCCGTCTGTCTGTCTGTCCACCTGTCTGTCTGTCTATCTGTCCATCTGTCTGTCTGTTCGTCTATCTGTCTGTCCGTCTGTCTGTCTGTCCGTCCGTCTCTTTCTATGCAAACTAGTCGCTCAGTTTTAGAGCTATCTGGATGAAACTTGGTACAGATCCGTCTTATTGCTGTGGGCAGTACATATGTCGGAACCGATCGGATCGGATCACTATATCATATAGCTGCCATAGAAACTATCGGTCGAAAATCATACTTTGGTATGACAAACTTGTTTAGTTTTCGACACATTTCAACCAAACTCACAGATAATGTATCTGGTTATGTCCTATACATCCTGACCAAATTTGGTTTAAATCGGATCACTATATCATATAGCTGACATAGGAAAGATCGATTGAAAAGTGTAAGGCTATGAAATCTTTGACCTGCCAAACGTAGCAAAGAAGATTGGCTCAGGTCACCCTACTGCCGACTACACCCGACTCTCCGGCTTGATTGTCTTTTTTTAACTTTGCTCCACTGTCAGTTGACATTGAGCACACTGTGCGTGCGCGTGTGTGTGTGTGTGTGTGTGTGTGTGAGGTTTTTATGTGACACATGCCGCGTTAACATTACTTATTCAAATGTCGAATCTTTTGTTTGTTTTGAGCTTAAAAACGCACTTCCTGCTCTCGAGTCTTGAGTCTGCAAAAAAAGTCAACAAATGCTAACATTTGGCTAGCAAATGTGCTATGTGTGAGTTGCCAACCTTTAAGCCAGTTCAATAACCAATTGATGCATTCGCCTTTCCCATTGACTTTTTTTATTTTTCTGTACAATTGGCAAATTCGCATAGAAATCAGCATAAAAGTGAATTGCAAAGCTTCATTTGTGTTTTATGTGTGTGTGTGTGAGTGTGTGTGTGTGTGTGTGAGTGAGTGTGTGTGTGTGTGTGAGTGTGTGTGAGTGTATTGTTTAAAGTGCGGCACTGACAATTGAGCTACCCACTCAGCATCAGCTACACAGCTCGACACTCAAACTGCAGCTGCAACTGCAACTACAACTGAAGCTGAAGTCGCTGTTGTTGTTGTGGTTGTAGTTCGCCTGTCAGGGCTAGGCCAAAGTAATTGTGACTCGCATATCTCAGATAAAAAAAAAATGAGAAGAAAAAAATATGAAAACAACAAGAACGAACAGATATTCTATGGCAAGTCGAAGTTTTAATGCCCTGTCAGTGTTTCAATATCTATTAAACCCAATTATACTTAAAGCAACAGTAATTCTAAGACTAATACGTATTTCTGAGTTTATATATTTAATATAAATAATATACTTTATTTAACAAATAAAAAAGTGTCGAGATTTAATTTTAGTGTACTTAATATATGCTTGTATATATAAAATAAATTTAAATAAATTTTATTTAAATAAAATCCAGCATAATCTAATTTTAATAAACAGAAATCATTTGGTTAATTGAAAATTGCATGTGAAACAAACTTGAAATGAATATGTAAATATTAAAAAATAAATATATACAAGTATAATGGATTTATGAAGACATTCAGTTACAGGTAGTAGGTGCCTGTTTATGTCCAAATTATGGATTAAGTCCAATTATACTTATAAGAACAGTAATTGTAGTACTAATACTTATTGATCTGTTTGCGTTTTTCTAAGGATTTTTCCCACTCATTGCATTAAATGTTAAACCATTTAAAGTCATAATTTTGAGTACTACCAGATCTTTACTTTTTATTTGCTTTCCTTGCAGTTTTAATTTAAAATCATATTTAATTTCAATAATAATTTTAGCTGTTAATTTAAATATCTTATTTTCTATTTATTTATTTATTTATTACGACTAAAAACAGTCGACACGAAATTATGGAGTCATTTTTATAGTGTAATTTAAATATAAGATATAATGAATATATAAATATTTAATATATAAATAAATATATAAAATATAATTAATATATAAGATAAATATTATTTAAAATGAAAACTGAGAAAAGAAAAATTTAAGAGCGCTTTAAAAGGGTTAAACATAATTATGACTTTAAATGATTCAACATTTGTTGCAAGCATTGGGGAAAAAACCCCAGAAAAACCTCAATCAGATCAATAAGTATGTTTTTCTTTAAATTTCTCTATAATTTATTTTTGACTGATTTTAGTTGTACTAAAGAAATAAGTAAATATAAAAAGACTGAGACTATTAATTAAATGTTTAAGTTGATTTACTGTGAGCTATTTTAAACAATTATTATATAATTAAATTATAATTGAAGCAATAATTTACTATAAGCTATTTAAAACAATTATTATATTTAAAATAATATAGGTTAAATTATAGATTAATCATTTTATTAATCTATACTTTTACCTATATTAATAATATTATTATAATATTATTTATCTATAATTTAGCCAATATTTTTGAATAGCGTCTTTCAGTTAAATATACTTCATATCTTTTATAATTTAACATAATTTGTTTGTCAACTAAAATACCCTCTAAAACCAGCGTATATGAGTTAAGTAAATCTTGGCCAAGCTGGCTGCATTCTCGTTCTTGAAAGTTTATCATTTGCTTAAGGCACTTTTAAGTAGTTTGCAATTGAATAATATTTATTTATTTTGTTGCCATGAATCAAGCAATTCTCTTTTCATTTGCATTCTTTTTTCGACTCATTTAAATAGTTAATTATGCGACTTGAAACCACACACAGTCTAAAATTTTCATATATGGCTGCTCTTTCTGTTTAAGCCCTTTGCGCCCTCGCATTACGCATACGCCCTGTTGCCGCCACGTTTGCCAACTTCCGACAAAATACAGCAAAAATTTCTTGTTCGTTTTGTTTTTTTTTGGGAGAAAGTCGCCGACTCTGTCGTGCAATTATAATATCTATGTGTGTGTGTGTGTGTGTCTGCTATTAACTTTTTTTTTTTTAAATGTAAACACAAGCCGGGTGCCTAACGTTGTAAAAAGTTGACTCGTTATTTGAATTGTTTGTTTCACAAACAAATTCTGTGAGTGTTCATTCAATTGTCAAATGAAAGTGAGAGTTTTTCAGCGTAGTTAAAAAATAAAATAACTGCTGCACATGTCAGTCATGGCTGTCAATGGCGCGTGGTTCAAATGGGGGCGTGGCAGCAGCAGTAGCAGCTGTAGGGAGGGGCCTTGACTAATTAGAAGAAAAGACAACAAAAAAAGCTAGGAAACTGCTTATAAATAACAGCCTTAACTATAACAATAGCTTTTAGTTTTAGCCCAAAAAAAAACCAAGCAATGTTTAATTTATAAACCCAAACCATTTGCCTTTTTATTTGTTTTTCGTTTGGCTCGTTTTTCCACATGTTTCTCGACGCAGACTCGTTTCGAGTATTTCAAACCTAATTTTAGCGGTTTTTTTGTAAATTTTCGAGACCAGTTTTTGGGCCGCTTGGCCAATGATTTGCCAATAGACAACGACGACGGCTGAGTTGGCAGCAGTTGTAGGTTTTTTTTTAGTTTTTCCTTCATTTTATTTGTTTTTGCAAATATTAATTGTTGTAAAATACACAGAGAGAGAGAGAGAGAGAGAGGGAGAGATACAACAAACAAAAAACTAGTTATTGTTTTTTTTTATTTTGTCTGCGACTTTTACTTGACTGTGCCAAATTTGGGGCGTGGCCAGCAGTTGTTGGCCATAAAATGGAAAATGGAATAATGGAAAATAGTTGCGAGCCAAGGAAGTAAAAGCGCATTTTGCCCAAAACTAAAAGCGAAACTGAAAACTGCAAACTGAAAACTGAAAAAAAACAACAAAATTCCTTCATAATTTGTATTCACCAGTTTTTATTTTATAGCCATTGTCTTTTGACAGGTTTGCCTTCAACTTCGGTCTGTTGCAAACAGAACCCGTAATCGCAGTCACTAGTCGTCGTAGTAATATTCTTATAAGCCAGTCAAGCAGCAGTCAGCCAAGTTAGCCAGTCTGTCAGCCAGTCTGATAGTCAGCCAGTTAGTCTGTCTGTCTGTCTGTCTATCTGTCTGTCTGTCTGTCTGTCTGTCTGTCCTGTCTATCTGTCTGTCTGTGTTGCGTTCTCCAGTTTTGCTTTAACATTCATTTTTCCATTCGCTTACTTTCAATATATATTCATGCTTAGTTACGACTGTAGTTTGGCATATAGTATGTTAATTTTTTTCCTCATTTTTCTTCATTTTTCTTTGACACAGTTTATGTGGCACAATACTTGCACTCACCATTTTCTTTCAGCTGTGGAATGCACACACACTTATCCAGAATTTGTTAATGATTCTTGTACACTACACTGCAAGTTTTGGGACACACGTTTGAGTTATGTATGATTTTGTTAGATTTTTTTTCTATTTTTGGGCGGCTTTATTGCCCGTTCAAAAACTGTGTGCGCACGCGCGCTGTAAGCACTCAACAAATTTCAAACGTATGCAAAATTCAAATTCAACTCCTGCCGCCAAACACACAGAAAAGAGTGTTGCCAACTGTTGCCAACTTTTGTAACCGTTACTCGGACTGCGAACTCGCACGTTGGACTGAAAAACTGAAACTGATTTGTGCGCAGTCGCGACCAGCTGCCAAGACAACGACGACAACGGCGACGACAACGGCGACGGCAACGGCAAAGTCGTGGCTCAAAAGTAAACGGCAAAATTGAGTGAAGTTTTGCTCTGAGCGCGCGGTACGCAGCTGCCCCCCTCCCCCTGTCTGTTCGCTCCTTTGCTTTTGAGTCGGGGCCACGTCCGAGCGTGCGCCATATACGTACGTATAAGCGCAACATAAAACAAAAACAACTGTTGTTTCGTGTGAGCTGCATGGAAAATTTAATTTTTGCTGCGTTGCTTTTGTGCCGTTCTTTCGTCTGTCACTCAACATTGACTTGAGAAGCAAACTTGCACAGACTGTTAAGCTAACAGCACAGACTGTTAAGCTAAACAGGGCGACTGTTAAGCTAGCAGCACGATTGTTGAGCTATACAGCAAGACTGTTAAACTAAACAGAACGACTGCTAAGCGAACAGCGCGACTGTTAAGCTAAGAGCACAACTGTTAAACTTAAAAGCGCGACTGTTAAGCTAATAGCGCGACTGTTAAATTTAACAGCGACAGCAGTGTTGTGTTAACAGGACAAGGATTGATTGCACATCAGACGACAACTTATCAGATTTATGTTAAATTCAAACGAGTTTTTATACCCTGTGCCCGTTAAAAATTGTCAAAAAAGGGTATAATGAATTTGTGTGAATGCATGTAGCAGGCAAAGGGAGGCATCTCCTACCCTATAAAGTATATATATATTCTGATACAGTATCAATAGCCGAGTCGATTGACACCTGTCCGTCTGTCTGTCCGTCCGTCTGTATGTATGAACGCGTGGATCTCAGCAGCTATAAGAGCTAGAGACTTCAAATTTGGAATGTAGGTTCCTGAATACCATACCCAGATCAAGTTTATTTTCAATTTTCGATATCAAGTCCCGTTTGTTTTAAAAATAGAAAAATCACCATAACATAAGCAATGTTAACGCTAGAGATTTGAGATTTGGCACACATGATAAGAAGCTTGGGCTTAATGTGTCCAGAAAATTTCATTGCAATGCCACGCCCCCTACGCTTACTATAAGAAAAAGCTAATAGCAAGAGCAGTTTTATAGCTAGTTTTCTACAAAAATACTTTTGTTTTAAGACCTGTACAGGGTATCCTACTGTCGCGCCCGCTCGACAGATCAGCTTATTATTATTTGCATAAACTGCGACGCATCTTCGAAATGTAAATATATAAATTATGTTTTTAGTTGCTGCAATAATAATATATCATGCATAAATTTTCCTATTTCACATATTTAGTATATAGAAAGCCATTCAACCTAAAGCCAATTCATTTGCATACATATATGCTTATGTGTGTAATTGGAAAGGGTTTAAAAAACTTCAGTGATTACTGAACACGCCCCGAAAAGCAACACAGCAACAAACGACAATCAAATAAAAGCGAAAGTGCCAAATAGCCGGCTGTCTGGAGTTTTTCTGTTTTTTTTAGCAGACTCAGACTCTGACTCAGTTCCACAGCTACAAATGCTACAATTCTAATATTTATATATGGCACAAGTGACTCTGCTCCTTTTTTTGAATCTTTTGCATTGCTTCTCACGCTTTGCATGCCATAAATTTCACTGCCTTTCACTGTAAATCATTTGCACGACTTAATTGTGTGCATTTTTAATGCGTATTGCGTGCTGCTTGCAATCTGCTGCAAATTCTGTGCCAGTTTTCACGAGAAAACAGCAAACAGCCAACAGCAAATGAGAAATGGAAATGGAAATGCAATGCTCTGTTTCACACACATGACGGTAAAGTTTCACACCAGCCACAAAGGCCAAAAGAAAATGAGAATTTCAAACAGACAAACAAACACACACAGTGGACAATTGAGAATTGATCTGTATCAATTCAATCAATGTGAGTGCATTGACTGTCGCCGCTAAACTTGGCGGACATTATTTGGCTTTCGAAACCGTTATACCAATTGAATATCAAATCGGGCAAACAATTTAACCTTCACTGCGTTTGCGACTGCGACTGCGTTCAGTTCGTGTCTTAAGTCTTTTGTTTTTACACACAAATTGAAAGTGAAATTTCATTGTTATTGCGCTTGTTGTTGTCCATTTGCTGCTGTTATTTTGGTAATTGTTGAAAAAGAAAGGCACTCACCGACGCCAACAACAACAACAGCAACAGCAGCAACAACAACAACTGCAACTACAACAACAACAACAACGCCAACAACAACAGCTGCTGATAAGAAACGTGATTTAATTTTTAGTTGAAAATTATGAAAAGCATACATACAAATGCTGGCAGTTTTCACTTTTTTCGATGGCCTTGCGGAAGCCGTCAACAAACTGCTGAGTGGCACTGTCTGCATTGTCTGCTTGCCACACGAAAGAACACAACGCTTGCAGCTAAAATAAATAAAATAAATCATTTCTAGTTTGTTTTAAAATTTATAAAAATGTAAAAAATAAATAATAGATCAATCTACGCAGCGTATACACGCTTCGTTGCGCTCTCCTACGCCTCCACCTCCTCCTCCTCAATCGCTACAGTTGCTACAGTTTTCGCTTCCTAGCATTGTTGTGAGAGACAACAAAGTCGCTTTCGTTGGTATCTTGGAAGTCAGCTTTAGCTATCTGCTTGCTCATACAGCTGAACTTCAACCGGTAGTCGTTGTCGTCTGGTTGTTGTTTCATCGCCAAATTGCCAGATTAGATATGGTTTGGTTTATTATGATGATTGATGAGAGAGCCACAGGGTTTGTCGCTTGAGTCTTTTGCTTTGTCTTGTCTTGTCTGTCGCCCTGCCGGATGTGTTCTAATAAAAATTAAGAGCGATTCAAGGTTGACTTAAGAATGCCATTGATAAGTGCTAGTTAAATATCAATCTTGTGCATTGAAATGACGCAGCATTTTCAAGGAAATCTCTCTTTATCTGTACACGCTCAGAGATCTTTCCTTGAACATGCTGGCCACTGTCAATGCTTGAGTTGGTATAACTAGTAGGCATATATACAACTGGAGCTGCTGATTGTCTCCGAACTGCTGCTGGCTGCTGATGGCACATAGAATTGTGTCCTACGACTGGCGCGTAGTCTCAAACGTTGCCAGCCACTTTGTAGAATGCTGCTACTTCTGTTGCTGCTGTTGCTGCTGTTGCTTGTGGTTACCTCATTGTCTTCGTTCGTTTTGTGATTCTTCTTTTTAGCAAAGGGTTTGCCCAGTCGCTTAACTACCGTATGTAGCCACTTTCGTGGCTTTTTCTTGCTCTTGAACTGGTCTAAAGGAGGTGATTGCATTGGCTCCTCATTTACAGCTACAGCATTTAGTAGAGGCATCGGCAATGGCAGCGGCAACTGCGTTATTGCAGGCAGCGGCTGTTGCAATCCCTCCAGCACACGTCTCAGATTTCTGCGCAAACTCTTGTACTGTTCAGTCTGATCGACAGTCGAGAAAGGATCCTTTTGGCTGGGATATTTGTCGGTTGAGCTGATGCGATGTGCTGGCGTCTTCGGTGCTGAGCGTCGCTTGCAACGTGGCGGAGGTAAAGGTGGCAGCGGAATAGTCTCCACTCTTCTTGCCACTGGCTTTAACACCAATAACATGCGTTCAACACTGCTGGAGGCGCTTCTATTCAAATGCCAGCTACAAAAGAAGTTTAGACTGAATGTGTACATAACTTGTCACAACGTTTCTCTTACCCAATCATAATCAGCAAAAAATTATACACAGGCAAAGCAATTAGGCAATGTACCAACAGCTTTATAAAAGGACATTGTGAACTCTGCAGTTCCTGCAGCCAAAGCAAATAATAGTTGTTCGACTTGTAGGCGTTCTCCTGCCACAATGTCATTGCCCAAACGCTGTGATTATGCATACCCAGCACAAACACTTCACTGTGTCCGCTGCTATCATTGTTTCCTGGCCAGGCTAGCGCCAGAATTCCCGGCAAGACGAAGATAAGCGATTGCCAGTTAAGCATTATCATTGAGCACACACTCATACGCTTTGTAATGTTGTTGTTATTATTGTTGCTGCTGTTGCTGTTGTTACTACCGAATAACATGTGTAAATATCTGCGTTTTCGAGCAGGGCCTACTTTTAGGCTAGTACTCAAATCTTACTTAAATTGATGGCTTGAAGAATTTAGTCTTAAATACAAGCAGTCAAGTAAATATTTGCCTATTCTCAGTAGAGAATAATAGAGAATCCGCTGTTGTACTTCACAAATTAAATAAACTCAATTTTGATAAAATAACAATTTAGTTTTTCTTTATTTATTAATGATATAATCAACATTCAAAAGTGTTATAAATATCATGTTATCTGGTTCTTCTGCGGGTTTACATCCGTAAACATATATGGGATTATCTTAGCTCTGGTGGTCGTTGAGTAGAAGGTGAAATGCCTTCTTTTTAGGCTTCTGACTGGCATTGGCATGATTTTTCAGCCGCTCATTGTATCTACTGGAGAAGAAGCAAATCTGCTCTTCGTCCGGTCTGAGGTTCAGGTCTCTGCGCAGGGTGGAGTTCCGTATATACCACGGGCAGTCGGTGATTAATCGCATAGCGCGGTTTTGGAGTCTTTCGACTTTCTGCCCGTTTGCTTAGTGATGCGGTTCCCCAAAACTGAATGTCATATCGCCAGATGGGAGTTATTAAAGCCACAATAACGATCCTTTTGCAACTCACAGAGAGAGAGTGTGCTTCCGCTGCAGAGTAGCCAATAGAGCTTCCTTAGTTTGCTCCAGCAGGTTGCCACTTTTGTTTGGATATGCGCTTCAAAGGTGAGCCTCTTATGCAAAGTAAGTCCCAGGTAGGTGACCTTATTCGGCTACTCTAGTGTAATACCGTGAATCCTTACTGGAGGTGGCATAGGGTGAAGCACATGTTATAGCTCTTGCGGTTACTGGGTGGGAGGGCGATTGACTCGCCTTGACTTAGACCCTGATCGAGGGACCCTTTGTAGTAGGATCGTATCAGGGCAAAGTAAGGCGAGGGCAATCCTTCCTTGACCTTATGTAGAAGGCCCGGATGAGCAGACTCTGTCGAACGCCTGCTCGACGTCTACAAGGAGAGCATTGCAGTAGTGCTTTCGATCGAATGCTCTCAGGATGTGGTCAGTATAAATATAAATGTATTATTATATTATGTATATTTGCCTATTCTCAGTGGAGAATCCGCTGTTGTAGGTTAGGTTAGGTTAGGTTCATCGGACCGCTCACCAGAATGTTAAGATCACCCAGAGGCCATTCGGCCCATTGTGATGTCCGTCACCTGTAGGAGTAGAAAAGGATTGTTGGAGGGTTGAAGGGAGTGGGAAAGGGAGTTTGGGTTGTCCTGGTCCCGAAAACCCTAATTGGTACCGTTTGGCGGGATTCGCCTTTGGAACCAACCAGTGGAGTCCAGGAAGTGTACCAGATCCTCCAGTCGCAGTTTTGCGAGACTGTCCAGTTCCTCGAAAAAGGGTTCCCCGAAAAGACGGGTTCTCCTTCTAAGAAGTGCAGGGCAGTCACACAGAAGGTGTTGGATGCTCTCCTCTTCCTCTTTATTCCCGCAGCTACGACAGAAGTCTTGTGATGGTACACCATACCTCAATGCCATTCGGTCAAGACAGTCAAGACTCCTATCAACACCCTTATCCTGTTCTTGCTTAAGTGTAGGACTTCAGATGATCGCTTTGATCCGCTGTTGTAAGTACTTCACAAATAAAATATATAACTCAATTTGATATATTTTTATAATTTATATTTTCACAGTAATTGTTATTTTTGCTTTTTTCTTTTAGCTTTAAAACTTTGATTCAGATTATTGGCTTATTGTTTAAACACTAAAAATGACTTAAGCAGAAATTCATGAAATGTAAAATATAAAAAATGAACAAGTTACATACGTAGTACATTCATACATACTTGTTGGTTTCTTTTTTTTTTTGCTTAACTAAAATACATACTTATACAATTGTGTTGTGTATGGGTGTGTGTGTGTATATCTTTTAATTTTCTTTAATTATCATCTTTTTTGCTGTTTGTTTTATATTGAATACTTGCAGTTTGCCTTGAAATTGAAGACATACTCGTAGAATACATTTTGAAACATTTTTATTTAGGCTTCAATCATTTTCTTTTTTTGTTTTCTTTTTTGAGTTGAAATTTCACTTACTACACTATGACAGATTTTTAAAGTATTCATACGTATTTATAATATAAAGTGCGTCATTTTCTTTTTGTTGGGTTTTAAGGAAGTGTTCTTTGTGTTCTTCTTGGTGTGTTTTTAGTTTCTTTGAAAATAAATACACTTTGTCTAAACTTTGCAGCTGCTCATCAGAGATAGTCTAAATTAAAATGGCAGTTCTGGTTTTTGAATACAGATACAAATATATCTAGTATGTGTATTATTCGTCCCTTTATTAAATTTGAAGATGCGTTTTAAATAGATTTTAATTGTAAATATTGATTATTGTTGTTTCAGAAATGCAATTCACGACTGCGCACAATAAATTAATGAGAATCTTGTGATCTGTTTCTATTCTGTTTTCATTTAACACTAACTTATTAAATGCTTTAGCTGTGCATATTCTTCAACCGATTTTCTTTTCATTTTTCATATCTTTTGGCAACATTTTCAATGTGTAAAATACAAATAATATTGTTTTTTGCGCTTAAAACTAATCTTTACTACACTCTTTCTGTTTATCATCATCACCGTCATCATCATTGCTGGCAGATCGTCTGATAATAATACAGTATAAATGAATATTTTAACACATGTGATGTGATTGATAGAAATTACATAACTTTTAAATAAAAAACCTAACTTTTCAACTAAAATGACAGTCTCAGTAAAATTGGGAGTTTTCTAAATGAAATATATATATTCATGCGTGTTGTTTGTTTATCCTCTTTCTATTTCTCTTTTCTTGCCATTTCTCTTCTTTAAAGCCATTTCAACAAATGTCCGCAACACGTTCTTTAATCCTGGTCAGAGGCACCGGGATAATAGTAGGGCGGTGGGCGTTCATATTCCGAGGAAGGCGGCGCCACGGGTGGATTGTGGTAACGTGGTGGTTCATGATCCCAATGCCTGTGAGAAGTGGTATAGATAAAATAGATTAGTTTAAACATATACAGATCGTTTTAAATAAGGTATAAACAACAAAGAGAGACACAATTGTGTTTCAGTTAGTTTGCAATTTGGATTTGGACAGTTGTAGTTAGCCATAAAAGACAAGACCAAGCCATTATCTGATGAAATGGTGTAGCAAACAAAATAAAGCAATGAATTGTATTATGAAAAAACCAGTTAATGTTCTTTGGACTGGCAGCAGGTTGTTTAAAATGTGTATGACGTTTAACGATTAGGTCAGAAAGCAACCACAACAAACACACACACACAGGGACACACACACAGAGAGTGTTGGTGTCAGAAGGCAGACATATTTATTACCAAAAACCATTTGCACTTCAGATTTTAAATGCCTAAAAGAAACCATCTGCCGCCAGTGCTTTTGGCCTTGTGTCTTTAGCGCTAAATAAAATGAATGAAACCAAAAAAGTAGCAATTAAAAGGGCGGCCATCAAATACATAATTCATAATTTTTAGCCACAATATTGCAAAAATTGAAGTGTGTGTGTGTGTTAATGTGTTATAAGTATATAAATATATATGTGTGTTTTTATGTAAATAAAGTGGTAGTTGCAGCAATTGTCAGGCTATTGACTAGAAAAGGGACCAAAAGAAACAGCTAGCTATATATCTATATATTAGATATCTTACGTTGGTGCCACATCATTATAGCGCATATTGCTGCTACCGGCAGCGGCATCTCCACCGCCATTGGCAACTCCACCGCCGCCGCCGCCGCCACGATTACCACGCGACACTCCCGGCGAGGCATCCTCATAATAATCCTGCTGTTCCCGTCGACGCTCGTAGGCCTTGCGACGTTTCTTGGGCACACTGCAAACAACAATACAAAACAAATGCAATAATTAATAAGAATTCGACAATTCAAAGTAATCGTTTAATGTCATGGCATGAAACAACTCTTACTTGGCCAATGGCACATGCTCGT
Source organism: Drosophila histrio (assembly GCA_958299025.2). Lineage (NCBI taxonomy): Eukaryota > Metazoa > Arthropoda > Insecta > Diptera > Drosophilidae > Drosophila > Drosophila histrio. Next base: position 3,420,071 of record OY729166.1, on the reverse strand, counting down.
GCTCACGCTCACGTTCGCTATAGGCGTCATATAAGTAGTCGCTGCTGTGTAGTATGTGGGCGGTATGTGGCAAGGACATTACGGGGCGTGGTTAGCGGTGAGTTGTATGTATACATGTGGAAATGAGAATGACACAAAAGAGTGTGAGACAGAGATTAGAACGTATGACAATATTTGGTGTTTTTTTTGTTAAACATGCAGCAGTTAATCTTGTTTGCGCTTGTTGTTGACGTTGCCACTTGAAGACGTTGCCACAGGCGTTGATACCATGATCTCTGTCCCTGTCGCTGCCTCTACCTCTACCTCTGTCTCTGTGACATCCGTTAGCAGCAAAATAAAGGCACCACCACCATCATTACCACCACTACAATTCTGATTAGTTTCATCACATACACAATAATTAGCCGACTGGCGACCCATAAAGCCTGATGCCGACGGTGGCCCACCAAATGTTATGGCACCCGTGCAGATGGGACAGCTTCAGGCAGTGCAGTGTGTAAATGACATAGCAATGATATTAAATGATAACCACAAACAACAAACTTACCCGCCCTCAACAATGCCAACAGCTGGCGCCGAATACGGATCGATTTTCCGATATAAACACAACAAACGATGGGCCACAAAGAGTATTGGCAGAAAGAGCAAGCCACAGAGCAGTACGCCCACCCAGAAACCATTCTAAAAGAGATAAATATATGACAAATTAAAGTACAATAAATATATATATATTCATGCCCTAGTTCAACTCACCATTGGATCGACGAGACGTCGGCAAATCAAGTCAACACCACGATCATAGATATACGCAAGTGGTGCACATTTTCCTACATTCTTATTACATTCCCCTATCACCATTTGCACATACTGATCAATCTGATTCTCTACAGTTTTGGTTGCATTATCAATCAGTCTATTGACATATGTCTGACCGCGTTGTTTAAAGAAGAGCTCGGCATTGTCTGTAATCTTAAGCAGCGCTTTAATTGATTCACCATATGGCAAATTGTTGTATAATATCAGTTTATCGATCTGATCAACAGTCTCAGTTATTTGTGTTATGCCCGCCACAATTTTACTATAGAATTCATCATTGATTTTCTCTAAATTAAAGGCCTCGTTTTGCAATGATGTTCGGGCCCAATCATAGATGCCCCATTGACTCCATAAACTGGAACGTAGGTCCTTCAATTGATTAGCCATTGTGGGCAAATCAACAGGAGTTATTTTCTTGCATATTTGTCCTGAATACAGGATGCCATGATACTTCGATAAGTTGCCATCACGTGCATACGACAATTCTTGTCTTTCGTCTTTTGTAAATACGCTAAAACCACTTAAATCTGCCCTAAATACTGGCACTTTTTTATCCGGCACATCGCGTAAGACCTTAATTTGTATTAGATCATTAATGTCGTACAAACTATTCTTTTGCAATAGCTCAAAGATCGACTGATCGGCCTGACAGGCCTTAATGGCATTCGACATGCGTAGCGGCGGCAACGGTGACTCCACTTGACGTTCGCTGTGTGGCAAATAACGATTGAGATCAATAACTGAATCTATCTGACGGAATATATCGTTATTTTCCTGATCTCTCAACGGAGCACAGGCGCCTTGATACGTGACCATGCCGACAACAAAATAGAAAAGTCCAACCAATATGGTAACTGAGCATATGCAGAATATCAACAAGATGGCACTGTAAATACATAACTTTGATTAGTTAACTATACATGGATTGCATCTTAATCAGATACTTACAACAACAGACATGTAGCTCCCGTTCCCTTGCTGCAACAATCATCGCGATAGCCACGACGTCGACGTCCACAGCAGCCGCAGATCAAAGAAATAGTCAGCACAAATAGTATCTGCAATCAAATACATATATTAAAGATTAATTTGTAAGTTATATATATTTAAAGATCAGCACTACTACTACTACTTACGACCAACAGCAGCACACAGATAATAACACTGACAATGCTACGATCCATGCCAAATTTATCGTAGACATCGTCAAATGACTTGGTTGTCTTTACGGTATTTGAATGAATATCTGTGAGAACCGCATCGATAATACTGCGTATGTTATTTGCCTGTTCCCTGAACAGATTCTGTCCCTTGTGTATGTCCGTGATTATCTTTGGCGTTATGGGATCTATGGCTCGCTTAATCAGTTTGCCAATCTCTTCAATACGCTTTATGGCATTTCGGGGAATTTGAGCAACATTTTGGCCAACAATATCTCGACTGGCAATCAAATAGTCGGTGGTATTCGGTAGCTGTAAAAAAGACACACATTAGCTCAGCTTATATCTTTATATAAATATTTCTCTATTACCATATCCAAGTGCAGACATTTTGAGCTGTCTAGAAATTCAATTTCTGTGTTCTTTAAGAACTGTAGACATTCCCGACTGCCACAGAGCACGGTGCAAGCATAGTTAACATCTCGTTTAACGCCTCGCAGCACTAAATAACAATATAAAGTTGTGAATATTTGAGTATATCAGTATATCAAGTTATTTACAATCTCGCAGTTGGGCAGAATTAAAACGTAGTTCCTTGTCCAGTTTTTGTAGTGTTGCAAATAAATGCACAACTTGTGGTGTATTATTAAATATGCGCTCCAATTCATATAAATGATCTATTTCCGAGGTATCTATGACATCCAAGTAGATGTGTCTGTGTACATCTGTAAATTATAAAGGATATATGAGTTAATAAGTAGCATTAATCATATCATATTAGTCATATTCAGTCTTACTTTTCAACATATCCTCCAGATTTGTATTCAGCTCATCATAGTTCTTAACAAACAGATGATGTATATTGTCGGAGACATCCTTGAGGAAGGTGCAAGTGTCATCGCTGCCACGTCGCATCGTTGCCGTAGTATCATCGAAGCCATTGTCTAACATTTTATTCGTTACAAATGCAATGATGACGCCAAAGCTGCAAATCATTTCAAATATGCTTAAGCAATGATTGATTGACTGATGCTTATTAGAACTTACAGCAGGCCAATGATCAGCAGTAACATCATCAAACCGTAGCAGCAACGTTTGCGTGCATCCTTTTCACTATCGCAGGGCGGACAACCTTCTTTGCAATTGCGACAACAGCAGAAGCAACAATAGCAGACACTAAGGAAAGGACATAAGGACATAAACAGTAGTTTAGAGTACACATAATGTCAAAATGTCTGTCTTAACTTACGCTATGAAGGGCACGATAACTACGAGCAGCAGCAGCGAAAATACCCAGATAATAACAATCCAATAATGCGCCAAGAGATCACGCCAATCATTCTCCTCCACCTTGGGTCCCAGGCTAAGAGTGTCGCCATTCTTGACCACAATGTAACCTAAGAATTAAATAAAGATATATACTTTTAATAACATGTTTTAGATACATTACTAGTTAACTTACCCGGTGGCAATGCCGATTTGCGAGCTAAAAACTTATCAAAGACCAAGTGTGTGAAATTGTAAACGGGGTCCATGGCCAACGTATAGGTTTTGGGCGCTTTGGTATAGTTAGTTGTTTGTTTGTAAGCTGTGTATACGGTATTTGGATAATGCGGCAGTTTATTCTTCTCATGGGTGGTGCCAAATCCATCATAACCCTTGCGCCACACCACCGTCCCCCCATCGTTTGCAACATCTGCGTTGTTTTCATCTGCGTGAGCTGGCCTTATAAATGTGGCCAAGGCAAAGCCAAAAATTAACACGCTCAGACTGCATATGGCCAGATAGGCAATTTGTCGATGGCGTCGCTTAACGGCGCTATTTTTGTGGCGCGTCGCCTTTGACTTGAGGTAATCGGCTGTCATTTTTGTGTAATCTGTAGCCAGTAGTCTGTAGCCTGTAGCCTGTTCTCTCCGTTAGCTGTCCAACAAATAAATGTTGCCGTCCTTCGTCTACGCTCGTTTAAATACTGCTCCTAACACGCTTGGCTCCTGCTGCTCTGGCTTTGGCTTTGGCTCCTCTTATCGCCGCAGTGCGCATCCATTTCACGCGTCACTAAACTGCAAAGGCAAAAGCAACAAAAATGAAACAAATGAAAAACAATTCAAATATATATTCGTATGCGTATTCGGAATAAAATAAAAAACTAATAAAAGGGCACACTCCTTAATACGATTTTAGCATGTCTTGAACATATATACATATAAATGAATGCGTGGCAGGGCAGTTAAATACATAAATATACATATATCATTCATGAATGTGGGTGTGTCGTTTCCTTTTTTTCTTTCTTTTGTGGCAATTGACAAATGTGGCAAAGAGCTTTGCGTATTTTATTTGCTTAAGACAACGACGTTGCAACGAAATGCCACTGACACTGCCACTGTCACTGGTTCTATGATAAACACTTCACTTGACATCAATTAATGCCAATAAAAAAACCTACATATATAACTAAACGAACATCAACACAACAGACAGTCAAGTGTGTAAGTGTAAGTGGGAGTATCTAGAGCTATGCTAAAGATGCAAATCTATTTGTAGCGGTAACAAAAATGTTCAATTTTGTATTATTAAATGTGAAACACACAAAAAAAATTACATGCCCCGGGTGAGGCTCGAACTCACGACCTTAAGATTATGAGACTTACGCGCTGCCAACTGCGCCACCGAGGCTATGCTCGCCTGAGCGGCAAAACACGCAATTGTTCTGTGTGCTCGCTGTTGTTCTGTTCTACAGAACACATCTTGATTACACAGATTGATAATAATAATATAAAAATAGAAGATAATAAATTAACTACTGCAAATGATTTACAATTCAAATACTTTGCATTACAAATATGATACATGAAAATACTTTGTATGTGACTCATTATCTTTGACTATAAATCCCAAACACTTGAAGAATAACAACAAAAAGAACAACTACAAGTGCGACAAGTGCGACAACCACGTCTTGTTGATATTGTACTATGCGTGTATAGAAAACGAAAAGCACAAAGTTCACTGAACCTTATGTCTGCACTGAACCCAACAACTGAACTGAACTGGACAGTAGCAAATGGGGAGTAGAAGTTGTAGGTGAATAAGTAGTAGTAGTAAAAAGGGTCGGGAGAGTGTCAGTCTGTCAAGCATTGACTTGTCGCTTGCCTTGGCCTGTCGTCTGTCTACAGAATGTGTAACAACACACACACACACACACACCAAGACACTTTAGAGCCCTGCATTTAGCGCCTGCTTATCTTGAGTTTGTCTCTTTTTTTATGTGCACTTTTTACTACTGTTTGTTTTTGTCATCTAAACACTTAATGATGGCTTTTTGCTTTGTGTTCGAAGCGTTTGCTAACAGCCTTTAATTGTCGTGTCAGTTGCTATGTTATTACACATTATTGTGCGAGATTAACTCTTAATTAAAAGCAAACTTTAAATGTCACTTGTTCTGCACAATTTAAAGGTCAAAATATATAATAGAAATCATTTCCGCTTAGAAATAAAATGCATTCTAACCGAGTTCTTTCTTAAAATTCATTTTTAAATGCCGAATCAATAGCAAGAACACAAGTTTTCATTGTGTTGACAAAGTTATGAGACTTGGAAGTGTGTAAAAAACCATTTCCCATGGCCATTAAGTTTATAGCATTTGTTTTTTTTTTAATGTTTATGTTTCTGGAAAGGCTTAGAGACAATGCACGTGCCCATCATTTTCATTTGCTACGAACAAAACAGAAGCGTTGTGGGTGGGATTTACTTCTGTCTGTGGCTGCGACTTTGCAGAAAAATCTGTATATCTGTGTATCTGTTTGCAGCAGCAAAACAGCACGACCGAGGCTATGAACGGCCTTGACATGAGGGAACACAAAGCTGGAAGCCCTTGCACAGAAATTGCCGCGTCGTTGGGGGTCGTCAGGTCAAAGGGGGGGCAGGGAATGATGATGAAGGGGGTGTATGGTGTATCGAATCATTTGTCGCTTTGACGCATACATAAAGCAACATTTTTAAGCCAAACGTGCAAAGTACTTGAAAATGTTGTGCCTTCTCCCCAAAATAAAGAACAAAACAAAATAAACAAATTTCCAGAGTTGATAATAAAAGGCACATGCGCAGTTTGTCACGGCAGGTGTCATGTACATTTTAGGGGCTGATGTTGATACGGATACGGATGCTGAAGCAGATGCTGCGATGCTCCGTTGCGGTACTGTAGGGTATCCACGATTAGTTTTAAACTACTGTGTAACAGCGAGTGAGAGAATTAAGCGAATAGATTGCACTACAGTTGAACTGCTCTAAAGGGAACTTCTTTAAACTGCAGTGAGACAGCGAGTGAGAGAATTAAGGGAATAGATTTGCAGTTAGTATAACTACAGCTGAGATAATATGCACTACAGTTGAACTGCTCTAAAGTAAACTTCTTTAAACTACAGTAAAACAGGGAGTGAGAGAACTAAGCGAATGGATTGCACTGCAGTTGAACTGCTTTAGAGTGAACTTCTTTAAACTAAGAGTAAGAGAATGAAGGGAATAGATTCGTAGTCTGTTCAAATCCATGTTCTATTCTATAACTACAGATGAGATATGCACTACAGTTGAACTTCTGTAAAGAGAACTTCTACATAATGCAACTTTCTTTATTATAAATAAACACAAATAACACAGCTTTATTCTTCTCCTAAAATGTAGCGCATAAAAATATCTATATGGTAAAGTTTTCTTTTAATGAAATGACATTCTGATATCGTGGGAATTTCCTGTAGATAACTTCGACTAAATTATGTTCTATGTTATCATTTTAAGAGCATTATTTATGTGCTATATTTTTTAATAATTTCCAAGTTTTCTCAAGTATTCCATGTTATCATTTTAAGTGCATAATTGATAATTGTTGCTATTTATCTAGTTAATTTTTATACCCTGTGTGGGGGTATATTAAATTTGTTAAAAAGTATGTAACAGGCAGAAGGAAGAGTGGCCGACTCCATAAGGTATATGTATGCTTGATCAGCATCAACAGCAGAGTCTATATAGTCATGTCCCTCTGTCTGTCTGTTCGTCTGTCTGTCCGTCTGCCTGTCTGTCCGTCCTTCCATTCGTATAAACGAAAGAATCTCAGAGATGCTAAGAGCTAGAAGCTTGAACTTGGTCTCCCAGCACTGGTAATTTTTATAGGCAGTTCATGTTTATCTTTTTTTTGGGATGTCACGCCTCCTTCGCCCACAAATCAAGAAAAAGCTCATCACAAAAGCAGTTTTGTAGCTAGAGACTTGAAATTTGGCACACATGATTATTAGCTTAGGGTAAAATTAAAATTAAAAAAAAACGAATTACATGGGAATTACATTGGGAATGAATTTAAGCTGTTCCCTCTAGAACCATAGGGTATATTACGGTCGGGTTGCCTACTGTTCGGCTTGATTTCTTATTTTTAATAATTCCTAAGTTTTCTCAGGTTTTCTATGTTATCATTTGAAGTGTATAATTGATAATTGCTGCTATTTTTCGCATTAATTGTTTTGTAATTATTTTACTTTGTAAACGTTAAATATAATTATGCAGTGGCCTTCTTTAATAATTAAGTTAAAGCCTTCTGCTTCGCCAAAACCTATGCATAAGTTCCATAAACCTACAAATGTAACTAGTAAGTTACACTTGCTGTTATTCTGTTCTCGCAGCTGTATATTCAATTTCCTACGCGAAAGTTTTTAATTAAATTTCGTTTTTGTTTTGATGTTACTCATATGTATGTAGTTCTCATTTCTACTGAATTTTGTTTGCCAATAAACAATAACTGAACTTATACAGCTGTGTGTGCACAACTTGAGCCGGCAAATGACGTTTTTGCAATGGATTTAAGTATATATATATGTATATATATATATATATATATTTATGGTTTTTTGCACGTCTCACCAAAGAAATAGACAAGCGACCTACTTCTTGGAATTGAATCAGTTTGTCTGTTTGAAACTTAACAGGTTTTTTTTTTGCACAGAAACCTGAGAGATGATGCCTTTCGCCAAGTTAATACAATGACTGTAAAGTCATATTGTACTTATTTTTGTTTTACTTTTCTTTTATACAGAGAAGTCTTTGTGAATCCGCATTAGATAACAAGTTGTGTTCAGTGTTTATCTGCTGTCTGCACAAATATATAGAGTTATGTCTAGATTTCATTTGGTAATATGACTAAGAAACTGGAGAATTGTTTATCAGCAGAAAATACAATAGCAAATTCCATAAAAAAATGCTACACAGCAAGTATTACTCTGACCTTGAACTGAAATGTTGAAATGTTATTAAAAACAGAAGAAGAAAAAAAAACAGCACGATTGCTAAATGCATTAAGTTAATACATACATAAAATGAGTCAGCAGCAAGAAATTAAAGAATTAATACAACAACAATGCATAATTAATGGCCAAGCCCCTGTGAGATGTAAGTAAGTGCATAAGTTGTTGTTGTTGTTGTTGCATGCAACACACACAGGTAAGTGAAAGCCAAATCGATCTTATCGAGGCCAAGCAACAGAAGTTGCCTTTGTTATCTGCATAATAAATAAAGTACACTGCACTGCACCTTGCAGTTAATTTGATTACAAGTTGCAAGTTGTCTGCCAGGCATTTTAATTAAATAGTATGCTAAGCTTATTACGGTTTTCCATTAAAAGCCATAATTAAATCATGTTGCAAACAACATTCTTACGTCAGTTTGTTGTATGAATATTTGTGGTAATAGAGAGTGGCTATTTAAAATACAAATTAACTCAATAAACATAATAGTTTTTCACACTTCTATGTAAGTGTTTCAATTTTAATACAAATATTGTCTAACAAATAAAAAAACAAAGTATATTTGCTTAGCTTAATTATGTTAAACGTTAAAGCAACAATAGTATATACTTTTATTTATTTATTCGGCAAAATAAAACACAACATTTATTGCTCACGCCCTGTTGGCCTTTTTTTTTTTTGGTTTAGAAAGAAATCTGGTCGGTTGTCATAGTTGAAGTGAAGTGAAGAACCGGTATCGAGATACTCGTATTGGCCCGAAACTGGGGAACTGGTTTGCCGGCCACTAACAGATGACGCACTCAGCACTCTCAGCTGCTGGGCCCGGCTGAAAGCGCCGCAATGGGGTCTGGGGTCTAATCAAAAAGGCTGACACAAAGAACAATTCTCAATTGAAATTAAGCACACGCGTGCAAGCGAGATAGATGGCAAACAAAAGCCATTGCAGACAGACAGACAGAGAGAGAGAGAGAGAGAGAGAGAGAGTACCAAGTACCTTTGTAAGTATGTATCTTTGTATCTTCTTTGTATCTCGACAGCGGCACACACAAAAAGACAATGACAGAGAGAGAGAAATAAGTCAAGTTGTTGCATTGATGGCGAACGGAAACCCGTTGAGAACGAACGTTACAGGAAGTACAAATACGAGTAGCAATCAGTGTTGATAATTTAGCTATTTTCTCGACAGTTTTTGTAGTTTTTACGATTGCCAAACGCTGGAAAAACGCTGCGAAATAGCACCTGATGGATAGTTGATAACTATATCTTTAGACAAAAAGTATTTCCACACAATTAATAAGTTCATTTAGTGTTAAACGCATTTTGAGACCAAATCAAAATTCCGCACGGAAATTGGTTTAATTTTCCCACAGTTATGTGAGTCGCAAGCTTTTTATTTGTATCTATAGCTATTGTTACTGATCTGCTGTTGATATATGAGCCAGAATATAGGGTCAAAGTTGCCTTCTTATGACTCTTGCAAATATAATTAATCTCTGTTTTTTTACTGCTGGAAACAAAGTAGATAAACTTTGAGATGGAAAGAGGGATTAAGATGCTTTGATATAAATTTTTATGAAATCTATAATTATAATGATGGAAACAGATTTAAAGATACTGTGTTATTAATGTAACATAGGGTATCAGTTGGAGCAGCGACAGTCGGTATATATTAACAATGAAGGAATATCGATACCAGGAGCGTTATCGGTATTAACAGTCGGAATCAGTCGGAGTGAACTGTCGGAATCAGTCGGAGTGAACTGTCGGAATCAGTCGGAGTGAACTGTCGAAATCAGTCGATATCAGCAGTTAGGATCAGTCGTCGGATTCTTTAGTGAGCAAGCCGAGCTGCTAAGGATTTACCAAAGAGAAGTATCGAGTATTATAAAGAGCTAAAGATTTACCAAAGAGACGCATCGAGTATTGTAAAGAGCTAATGATTTACCAAAGAAAAGTATCGAGTATTCTAAAGAGGAAGTTCACTGTCAGCCGTCTGGAGTTAGTTTATCTACCGTCTGGAGTTCGTGGTCAGCTGTATAACGTCAAATAAGCCATTCTGCCGTTCACTTACAACTTAATAATATAATGATATAATAAAATTGCACGCAGTTAATATAATAAACTCTGGTTAATATATAATTAATCTGACATAAATATGATGAAATCTATAAAAATAATATCATATTCAGTACTTAAATAGTGCAGTGGATTAAATCTTTATTATACAATATTATTTTTTATATTTTAAGTACTTAAAAATATCTATTTAATAAGAAAAGCGCTTAGAATGAAGAAGTTTATGAAAACATGTACTTTGATTACTTAAATTGAAGTTTGTTTTATATGCATTCAGAAAAGAAAAGACAAAACATTTTAGGAAACAAGTATGTATAATTATAAACACTATACTAGACATTTATCTGGCTTCTCTAGCGTTTTCTAGCTATTTGCAATTGTTGACATAGTAGCTTTCTGACAAGTTGGCAGCACTGGCAGCAATGTCTCAAAGAACAAGCAGAAGAGCAAACCAAGTGACTGAGAGTTTAATGCATACGGTTTCACACCTTTTTTCAGACTCAACTCCAATGCGAGTAACGGACTTTTTGCCTGACTTATGAAGATGAAGTTGTTGTTGTTGTTGTAATTTATATTGTTTATGAACTCCACTTTGGCATATATATATATGTATGTATGTAAGTATGTATGTACGATAGTAGTGGTAGAAAGATACAGCTGTATGTAAATATATCTGTCGTGACTGCCGGCGACGATATGCTATAAATAGAACATGCGCATAGGCAACTAGATTTGGGGACTCTACTTATGTGTTAGCGCCATGCTGCGTGTGTCTGCTATAGAAGAATATATAGGTAATCGTATTTACATGTGTGTGTGTGTGTGTGTGTGTGTCTCTTACACAGGTCAGGGATGTATCTGTAGCAGTTGCCATTGTATGTATGTATGTATGTATTGAAGTCGCCCTGCTCTAGATCTTGCCACTGCAGTAATTAATTAATCAAAATAATTATGATTTATGCGAAGCGAACAAGAAAAAATAGAGAAGGGCAGAAGAAAAGCCTTGTGCGATAAGCACTCGAATTACAAATACAACGATGGGTACACTCACACACACACACACACACACACTCAACCAATTGTCATCACCCAGCGAGTTGAGTAAATTGTTATAATCTTTCAAATTGAAATAAACAAGCTGAATTTGAGCCACAACAGCAACAACAACAACAGCAGCAGTACACTCACCAGCAACAACAACAACAACAACAACAACAACAACAACAACAACAACAATGGGTATTAGGTACATGCGTCTGCTTCAGCTTTTGTTTTTTGTTTAAAGCTAAATACGCTTTAGTTGCTGCTGAAGAGGATGATGATGATGATGATGATGTTGATGATAATATTATTGGACTGCGGACGGAACATACGGCAACTTCCAAATCCAATTAGCTATCAATGCCAGCTTACTCACACACACACATGCACAGCACCAGAAGGTTTTGGTTCACTCTCTTTGTCCGACAACAATAACAACAGTGAGATATGTAAATTTCCAATTGGCACGTTTTAGTTATATTTGAAATATTCTATATTTTGGGGAATTAATGAAACTTTTTAAATCTTTTTTTTACAGTTAAATCAGAAACAATATTTCTGTTTTTCTTCCTCCCTCGACTTTATACATAATCCTGGCAAACAGCTTCCAGTGGCCTGAGTTTGTCTGCTTGCCCTCGTGCTCTAATTGGAATTTTTAACACGCGTGGGTCAAATTTTTAGCATAGGCACAAACCATATTCGGATATATCTGCATGTTAATGCATATTTATGTACATAATACATACACACACACACACACGTTTACACAGTCTTTTGCATTTTTATATGTTTATTACATAGACGCGCACACACACACACACACATGCTTGCACATACACTTGTATGTACTGTATGTGAATGCATGTGTTTGAATGTGTGTATCTACTGCACCGCCCGCTGCTTGCTGTGCTTCGTGAGCATCACAACATTCTTTTTCTTTTTCTTTGTTTGCTGCCCACAGGAACAAATTGGTGGTGGGTCTGGTAAATCACAGTCGAGTGATAAATCACTTTGTTTACATGTTGTATAATGCAATAAGAGTGTTAGTTTAATTCAGTTATCATTGAGATTTTACACTGATTCACCTTTTTATTATTGGGGGCAATTAAGAATTACTAGAAGTTCTAAAGAAAAAAATGATTAAGACGAACGGACGAACGTTTGCCTCGACGCGCGTACCACACAACAACTACAACTGGAGCGGTGTGACCGTTTCGCGTATGCAACAAAATACTGTAACTTAAACTAAAAGTAGAAAAATATACCATTCCAGTAGACCTGAAAATACTTATACTCGTGATGCTGTTTGATGAATTATCGATACCTCGCTTAAATTAAAAGCATCGATACGTTTTAATTTGAATTGGTTAACTATAGAATATATTTTGTTTATTTTGTTGCTATAATAAATATATATGTATATGTAAGAAAGTAGTATTGGAAAGTGCATAGTGAGATCTGTTGAAATTCTTCACTTGGTCAATGTTTAACTTGCTTCTGTTATTTGCTGTCTGCATGAAAAGTTGCCATAAGAATTATGCTGAAATTAATTGAGATTTACTTACTTATGTTAACTTAAGCTTGATGGATTGGCATCTCCCTTTAGTTTTCCTAGTCTTGCTTTCGCTTACTAAATACTGACTCTTCCTGTTCCTCGGTAAAGGTTTCAGTCTGCGGATGATCTTCAAATACAAGAACATCATGGCGAGCCACTCCTCCTCCCGTTCTGGGATTATTGTCCGATGAACATCGACAATTCTTCTGTTGGCCACGGACTGTGGTCGCTGGTACAACCGGCGGAATCATATAATTTAAACCCGTACAAGTTGGACAACCCTGTCCATACCTAAGATGGATATAAATGAATATATCGATACTACTACTACTATCGATAAGTCACGAAACTTACTCAATGTCAGCTCTTCTGGAAAATGAAACGTATTTTTTGAACAAACACATCAGACGATGGGACACAAACAAGACGGGCAGAAAGAGTATTGCACAGGGTAAAAGACCTAACCAGAAGCCATTCTAAATTTGCAGATGAGAGAAGTTACATCTGGAAGTTATTTCAATCATAATCATACACTCACAATGGGATCAACGAGACGTGAGCAAATGACGTCAACACTGCGATAATAGATATAGGAGAGAGGCTCGCACAATCCCACATCGGTATTTGAAGCGGTTATAATCATATCGAGATATTGCTCCAACTGAGAATGTGTAAATTCCGTCAGATTGGTGATCAGTTCGCTAATGAATTCCTGTCCCTTATCTTGAATAAAACTTTCGGATTTTTTTACTGCGGTCAGCAGTATATTAATGCTAGCTCCAAAATCCATACTGTTCAACAATATGAGTTCATCGATTTTCAGCAGTTTCTGTTTAAGCGAATCAAAGACGCTTTCCATTGGGACAGCAATCTCTTTGTGATAAGCCTCCAGAAATTTGGCAGCAGTTAACAGACTGGTTCTTGTCTTAACGAAACCAGCGTCAGGACTATACAGATCGTTGGCCACTTTCCGTATTTGGTCGGCCAACTTGTTCAAGGGAATGGGTGTAAACGGTTTACACACGCTTGTCAAATAATGTACGCTATGGTAGGTCGATAGATTCGAATGGCTCAGGGCTGACAGTCTGTCCTGTTCCTCCATTGTTAGTATAATTACCTTACTCAGATCGGCCTGCATTCGTTCGGGATTTTTATTTGTCGTGAGCAGAACGATTCGTGACAGATCCGTTATATGAAATAAGTTATTCTCACTCAACACATTGAATATCGATTGATGTGCCAGACATGCTGCAATCGCATTTGACATTCGCAATGGCGGCGTTGGCTCCTCCTCCTCCTCCGTTTGAGATCTCGATATATATCGATTCAAATCGATAACAGCATCCAATTTGCGAAACACTTCGCTAGCCTCCTTTGCCCTGAATGGCGCACAGCCGCCATGATAGGTCACCATACCCATGATAAAGTAGAATAGTCCGACCAGTGTGATAAACGAAATGACGCAGAAGATTAACATAATGGCTCTACAGCATATTGTGTGTTAGTAGAAGAAAAACACAATATTCGAGCTTTTGCCAGCAATTACTTACAACAATAAACAGGCAGATCCAGTTGCTCTGCTGGCACAGCTGCCACACACAAGTCCAATACTCAGGAAAAGAATAACCTAAATTCAAAACGAGAATAAATAGATATATAAGTGTTTGGCAAGCACATACACACACAAACAAACACGCAATCCGTTTAATCTTCTGATTATCGCACTTACCACAAAGACTAGAGCACAGGCAGAGATATTTACAATAGTTCGATGGATGCCAAATTTATCATGGAAATCCTCAAAGGATCGCGTCGATCTCAGCGTATTGAAGTGAATATCACTGATGATCGCATCAACAATTTCTTGTATACGATTTGCATACTTCAACATCTTATCCCGTCCGATATAAATATCTTGTATCATCGGCGGTGCAATGTTCTCCATGGCTTTCATGACTATGTCGTTAATTGATTGAAAACGTAATATACCCTCTTTGGGTATCGTAGCAACCCGGCTGGCCATAATATCCTTAATGGCCTTTATGTAAACGGATGTGTGAGGCATCTGTGAAAAGTTATACAACATATATAGGTTCGAGATACTGTTCAACTAGCTGAGACCTACTTCATCCATGTGCAGACAGACTGAAGTGTCAATAAACTCAATCCAACTATTATGTAAGAAATCTACAAGTGGTCCCGCTTGCCCTGAAATTTCACAGGCGTGATTTACATCACGTTTGATACCGCGAATTCCTAAAGAAGAAGAAAAACCCAATCAGTTCGAAAAATAATTGTTAAAAACTCAAGTTGATATAACCATCTCTTAGTTGATCGCCTAAGAAATGTAATTGAATTTCAAGATCCAACACGTCCCTCATCAATTCCAAGGCGGTTGGCATATTATCAAGTATATGCTCCATTTCCTCTAATGCATTCGCCTGGGATACATCACCCAAATCGAAAAAGATATGCGTATGAGCATCTGTGGAAAAACACAAGAACACAAAATTTAGAATGCAAATCAATGATTAATGCAAAATAATTACTGGTTAGTAAATCGGTTAAATGCGTCAGCAATTCCTCATAGTTATTGCCAAACAAATGATGTATATGCTCCTTGACGTCCTTCAAAAATGCACAAATATCTGCGGTACCCTGACGGATAGTTTCTGCTGATGCCACAATGCCATGATCCAACATTCGATTGCACAAAAAAGCAATAACAGCGCCGAGTCTGTGAGAGAGAAAGAGATGCCTTAAAAGTAGTTTGCAAATACGATCAGTTAATTACAGAGCTCGCAAAATATGCTCAACCAAAATTTTCTGCGCGTTCTGCTCACTGAAAGAGACCGAAAAAATGAGAAAAATGTTTTAACAGCAAGCCTCTTATTCGTTTCGTTCGTGTTCTAGCTCTCGGGTTTCGGGTTGAGCGTAAAACCCGAATCGATCTCGGTAAGAGACTTGCTCGATACGAACAGTACCATTCGTCGCTCAGTTACTGAGAGTCAGTAAGTAAGCAAAGCAAGCAAAGAGTCCGTTGCGTCTGCCTTATGTTGTTGCCTTAGACATTTCGTCACAGGCAAAGCATTAAGGAGTAAGAGAGCAGAGGATAGAGTGCTCATCTGAGTGCATATGCGTATGCATAAAGACTCCCAGTCGGAAAGTGCCAGAGCGCTCCGTTTTGTTATTGATGTAGTAAGCAATGCTCTTCGACAATTTGGTGTGCATTAATGAAATTACCGATGCTAAACCATCAAAATGGTGTGTTGAGTCTAAGGGATTACATTTTTGGTTAACAATAAGCAGCGTTGTGGATACGACTGCTAGGATTCGCGGCCATGCCCATAGAAAAATAAGCTGCGATGTAATCAGCACTACACAGGCAAGGAAGCGCTTACAGCTTCTAAGTAAGTATCACGTAGCGATTAGCTCAGCTCGGGATTTCCCACTGGGCTCGCTGTAAATGTTTAGCTATCCAGACGCGCAACACACATGCATGCTCAGACGACCGTTTGCCGAGCTTTTACGAAGTAAAGGGTCTCGAGTAAACACATGAGCCGAGCGAGCGAACCGAATCGGTCGTCGGTTGAGTGAAGAGAGCAAGCCAAAGAAGAACGAAGTTTGAGTCTCTTCGCGACAGCATCGCATCGTATCAGCGGACGACAAGCACGAGAGAGACCAATTATGGCGAGCTCTGATAAATTATGATACTCACATAATTATCAGTGTTAATAATAGCAGTAAAAATCCACATATCATGCATCTGTGTAAATCCCTAGTTCTATCACAGGGCGGACATCCAGGATTGCAGCGATGACAGCAACAGAAGCAACAATAGCATATACTGTAAAAGAATATCAAACCATTAACGATCTCTCATTGATCTCCAACTCTCTCTCTCTCTCTCTTTCCCCAACTCACGCTATAAATGGCATCAGTACAATTATGAGTAATAGAAAGAACAAAAAGATGAGTATCAGCCAATATTCTCTGACAAGTAAATACCAATCATTGGTCGTCACCTTGGGACCCAGTGCCAAAGTATCCTCACCCTTGACAACAACATATCCCGACGGTATTGCCGGATCATCGAACAGTATGTTGTCAAACAGAAAATGTGTTATATTAAACACTTTTTCCATATAATATGTTGGATATTTCCTTTTCTTGGTATATTCCAGTTTCGAGTCGTATTTTGTGTATACCATATCTTCCCAATGGGCCTGTCCCATCTGTTCGTGTGTCGTGCCATGTCCCTCATAGCCAGAACGCCAATCAACACCGCTATCAGCTGCAGCTTCTTCGTCGTGGGCAAAAGTTGGACTTGTCAGCAGGATAAATGAAAAGCCAATGAAAATCACTCGAAATATCCATTTTGTATAAATTGTAAACCGATTTCTGTTGCTCTTCTGTTGTCTAAACCGACTGATGGACTTTTCTTTGTGACTTGACTTCATTCTGCTGCGATATTACTGCGTTCTATCTGTACATCCATTTCAGGACGTGGTAACCAACGTATTCCGCTCTGCTTTCCAATTTAAATATATATATGTATGTTGATCAATGATTTTTTAGGTATATTTTTATGTATTGTATTTTCGTATGAATTAATGCTGTGAAATATCTTTCATAATCTTACAGATAAATCGAAAAACAAGTGTTATTTTGTATTATTTTGAGTAGCCCCTTGGGGATTCCCCTTTAAAGAAGAAGAAGAACACTACTTTTGTTTACATTGCGTATAATACAAATGCTGTTAAATGTTTATTTGTAGCTCTCTTCCAGAGACATTTCAATGTTTCTACCATCCTCAATCCTCTTTGCTCTTACTCTTCTTTGTCGTACTTGGAGCAGCAACACTTTCAGCCCCATTTATAATGGCAATAGATGTAACTTGCTCCACACTAGCAGCATCGGCATTATCATGGGCATGGACAGTACTCGAACTGGGAGCAGCACCGCCGTCAGTTCGATGCAGTCGCCCCTCGGAGCAAACGCAGAAAGTCTGTTGACCCCCATGGCAAGTGACAATGGGATTGGGCACAAACGGTGCGCCAGTACAAGTTGGACAGCTGATAATGAAGTTAATAATTAATTAAGCGATAATAACAATTAATTTAAGCCCAACTTACCCGCCTTCTGGCAATGGGGTAACAGCTACAACTCTATAGGAATGTAAACGCTTCCAAAGACACACCAAACGATGGGCAACAAAAAATATGGGTATGAAGGTCAGGGCGCAGATAAGTATGCCCACCCAGAAGGCATTCTATAGAAAGGATATTTGATTATTAAGATCATGTTAAAGTAACTGAAAAGACTCACCAAAGGATCGACCAGACGATAACAGATCAAGTCCACGCCACGATAATAGATATAGGCCAAGGGACTGCAGCGTCCAATGTGAGTGTTGCACTCATGAATCACACCCTGTATGAATGTATCTATTTGATCATTCAACACATCTGTTAGATTTTCACCCAGAGAATTGATATAGCGATTGCCACGAGTTCTAAGGAATTGCTCGGCTTTGACTAACGCATTGACGAGCACTTCAATGGAATTATTGAAATTGCGATTCTCATACAATATCAACTCATCGACTTTCAACAGTCTCGACTTCATTTTGTCCATCAGACTCAAGATGACACCCGTATACTTCAGATCGTATAAACGCAAATGATTTGCTTCATTATTCAATGAAATTTTGCCGACATGTGTGAAATCATTCCATGTATTGTCGACCACAGCAATGGAATTGCTGCAATTTCTCAGTTCATTTGCCAGATTTGCCAAATTGGGTGTTAGCTGTTTGCACATATTCTCCAGAAACATAATGCTATGATAGGTTGATAGATTTCCCTCTCGCATTGTTTTCAATGCGTGCCGTTCCTCATCTGTCAGCAGTACAACTTTGGCCAGATCATCTTCAAAGATTGGTCCCTTCTTCTCATCATCATCGTCTTCGCTCATTATCTTAATGCTCATTAGATTTTCAGTATCATAGACACTGTGTGAATGGAGCAATTCAAAGATCGATTGATTCTCCATGCATGCCTTGATCGTCTTGGACATACGCATTGGTGAATATTGCGGTTCTCTGTCGGCCCCAGAGGCGGGTAAGAATCTATAGAGATCCATCGAAGAATCCAGTTGTCGGAACAGTGCATTCTCCTCCTGATCCCGCAGTGGGGCACATGCGCCCTGATAACTGATCAAACCGATCACAAAGTAGAATATTGAGATCAGCAGAATAAACGAGAAAACACAGAATATCAAAATGATGGCGCTAATAAATAAAAAACAATTAGTTTACAATGAAATAGATCAATCAATAGTTACGTACACCACCAAACAATGGGAGCCCGTGCCCTTGTTGATAAAGCAACCGAAGATCAGAGAACCAATGAGTACAACTAAAATCTATATAAGCGGAAAAGTGTTAACATATTATATTATATCATCAAATGTATAAGTTGTCCAACTACTTACCACTAAGACAAGAAAACAGGCTAGCATGCTGATAATGCTGCGATCAGTTCCATATTTATCGTGTACATCCTCAAAGGATTGGGTCGAGTGCAGTGTCCTAAAGTGTATATCACTGATCACTGCATCGATTAAATGCCGTACCTTGGATGCCTGGTTCTGAAAGATGTCGTGACCTTTACTTATGTCCATTCGCAACGGCGGCACAACTGTTTCCATAGCAACTGCGATTTTATCGCCAACCTCCTTGTAGCGCAATAACGCTTTCTTCGGTATATCGGCAACGCCGTCTTTAATGATCTTCTCTATGGCTTCCACATATATCTTCGTATCGGGTAGCTAAAAAGAAAAGTTCGATTAACTTAACAACTGAAAGAAGGCAGATAAAAAATATATATTGTGGTATCGGGTAGCTAAAAGAAAAGTTAAAGTTAGATTAATTACAACTGGAAAAAAGCAGAAAGACAAAACCAATCTATCTTAAACACTTTACGAAATATGCTCATTGATTCAAGTAGCGTTTTTCCATACCAATATTCATCTATTGTGTCTGTTTTCTATACTGCTTTTAAACTACTTTTCATCTGAATTCAATAGCGTATACTTTTAAACTCAAGTTTAAAATTGTATCCCGGTCATTTTTAAATTGAAGCTTACATAATTCGCCTAATTCGAATACCTAATTTTCTTTAATTCAAGCTTAAGCAACTAAATTCCGTATATTCCTAAACTTGACTTACAAAATACTTTTTATAACCTGTTGGGGTATATTAAGTTTGTTAAAAGTATGTAACAGGCAGGAGGAATTGCGGGCGACCCCATAAAGTATATATATGCTTGATCAGCAGCAATAGCCAAGTCGATATAGCCATGTCCGTCTGACTGTCTGTCCGTCTGCCTGTCTGTCCGTCCTTCCATTCGTATAAACGAAAGAATCTCAGAGATGGTAAGAGCTAGAAGCTTGAACTTGGTATCCCAGCACTGGTAATATTCCCAGGCAGCTCAAGTTTATCTTTTTTTTGGATGCCACGCCCGCTTCGCCTTCAAATCAAGAAAATGCTCACAACAAGAGCAATTTTAAAGCTAGAGACTTGAGATTTGGCACACATGATAAGTATCTTTGGGTAGATGTATGTAGAAAATTTCAGCACGATGCCACGCCCCATTAGCCCACAAATCAAGAAAAAGCTCATAACTAGAGTAATTTTACAGCTAGAGACTTGAGATTTGGCACACATGATGAGTATCTTGAGGTCAATGTGTCCAGATGATGCCACGCCCCCTTCGTTGACAAATTGAAAAAAACACGATTAACAAGAGCATTAGATCCGGAGTGAATTTGAGCGGGTCCCTGTAGAGCCACGTGGTATATTATGGTCGGGATTCCGACTGTTCGGCTTGTTATTTGTATGTATGTTTTTTACTTGTACTTCATTGCTAACATTCTTATCACTTTGTTATTATTTGCTAAGGTTTAACTTATGTTTACTTGCAAAAGCTAAACAAATCTACAAGAGACTTACATCGGGAGTTGTTGCCGACTCTCCTTGCATCTTGCTTCTTCTGTCTATGATTACTTACCTTATCTAGATGCAGACAAGTTGAGCTGTCCACAAATTGCAGCGCTGATTTTTCCAATAGATCACGACACTTGTTATTGGTTACCAACATGGTGCATGTGTATGCCACATCACGTTTAACGCCACGCACACCTAGGCAACAAAAAATATATAAAAAATATAAAAGAAATTAGAATAAATCATTAAAAGTTTACCATCTCGCAGCTGAGCTGCATTAAAACGCAATTCCTTTTCCATTTCCTGCACCTGCATCATTAAAGTTCGCGCCTCTCTCATATTATCCAATATACGTTCTATTTCCGCTATGGCATTACTTTCCGAGGCATCTCCCAAGTCCAGGAATATATGATTAGCTGCCTCTGTTGACGATCATTAGATAGAGTTACAAACTAGTCAATTAGTCAGAACATTCAATGGTAATTCTTACCATTTAATATCTCAGTCATATGGGCTTCCAGCTCTTCATAGTTGTTGACAAACACATGATAGACATGATCGGAAACATCCTGTAGAAAGGCGCAAGTATCCTTGCTGCCACGCCTCATTGTGCTGCTCGTATCATCGAATCCACGATCCAATATTCTGCTCGAAAAGAATGCAATGAGCAGACCAATTCTGTAATTTAAACGATCATTAACAAATTGTACAGTTAGTCAACATACTTCGACATACAGTAGAAAAATGATTAGGATCAATAAAATTATACTGCAAATAAGACTACTGCGTTTATCCTTAGGCCCATCACAGGGCGGACATCCCAATTTGCAGCGTCGACAGCAACAGAAGCAGCAATAACAAACGCTGTGAAACAGAGACAATCAATGGCTAATTACAGTCATAACTTTACCATTAACTTACGCAAAGAATGGCACTATAATTATAAGAATTAGCAGCATTAGTATCCACAGGATTATCAGAAAGTATTCCGCCAGCAGATCACTCCAATCATTCTGTGCAACTTTCGGTCCCAATGCCAGAGTACTTTCATTCTTGACCACAAGATAGCCTGACATAAAAACCGTTTAATTTCTAATATCATATCAACAATCAACAAGCCGATCAGTCGAGCGGGCGCGACAGTAGCATACCCTGTGCTGGTCTTAAAACAAAAGTATTCTTTGAGAAAACTAGCTATAAGACTGCTCTTGTTATCAGTTTTTTTCAATTGTGGGCGAAGGGGCAGCGCGATGAAATTTTCTAGACCCGTTAAGTCCAAGTTTCTTATCATGTGTGCCAAATCTCAAGTCTCTAGTTTTAGCATTGCATATGTTATGATGATTTTTCTAATTTTAAAACAAACGAGGCTTGATATCGAAAATTGAAAATAAATTTGATCTGCGTATGGTATTCAGGAAACTACATACCAAATTTGCAGTCTCTAGCTCTTATAGTTGCTGAGATCCACGCGGTCATACAGACAGACGGACGGACAGACGGACGGACGGACAGACAGACGGACGGACAGACGGACGGACGGACGGACAGACAGACAGAAGACGGACAGGTGTCAATCGACTCGGCTATTGATACTGATCAAGAATATATATGTACTTCATAGGGTCGGAGATGCCTCCTTCTACCTGTTACATACATTCACACAAATTCATTATACCCTTTTCTTCAATCTTACCAGGCGGCAGAGCCGGTTTGCCCGATATAACCTTATCGAATATGAAATGTGTAATATTGTAAACTGGATGCATTGGCCAAGTTGTATAGTTTTTCTCAACCGAATAGATTGCTTTCGACTTGTACGGCGTTAATTCAACTTCTGGATAATGAGCTTGCCCAAGTTTTTCATGTACTGTGCCATGTCCATCACGTAAACTCATATCGTCGGGTTGATGACCATTATTAGTTACACTTGCATCTTCTGTTTTGTTTAATGCTTCCTCCTCCTCATCTTGGCCAGCACTTGTTGTGATCAACAATGAGAGCGATAGGAGGCCAATTGTTATTTTCCATAGATTTCCTATATTTAAATAACGACATCGCCGCGATCTGCGTTTTGATTTCGATTTCGATTGCATCGTTGTGTGTGTGAAGTGTAGTGTTTAAATTAGTGTATGGCGTGCATATAACACATAAAATTTTGCTCGATTCTCGATAATTTCAACAAAAACTGTACTAACGCAAAATTTAATCTCGGCAGCACATTAACGATTAAACTACGCAAATTGCTCAAAAAACAATACGACGAAAACAATAAACACAAATTACTATGATAAATTTCTAAAACTTGAAAATTATCGGACGAACGGGAAAATGGGAAACTTCTTTAAAAAAAACTAACAGTTAACTCAAAACACACACAAAACAGTTGAGCAATTTCCATAAGCATCTATAGATGCAAGCAATATGAGGGTTTATTGACTGTTTTCTGACACTTTTTTTTAGGAGCATTCACCGTCATAATGTGTCCAAACGAAAGAGTCCGAAAAGAATGTTTTTTTCTATGAAATGTGGAAGATTTCTGAGTCTAATCTGACTCTATTTCTCACACAGATATAAGTGCTTTCTCTCTCCTCATCCTAGCAAGCAATATGAGCGATTTCTGACTATTTTCTATCACTTGTTTTAGGAGCATTCACCGTCATAAAGTGTCCAAAAAAGAGTCCGAAAAGAGCGTTTTTCGGTAGCACTTAATGTGGCAGATTTCTGAGTCTAATCTGACTCTTTTTTGACACAGTTAGAGGTGCTTTCTCCCTTTCAAATGAAGCATTGAAAACCCTATGAAAAGTCACATAAAAGTTGCATTTTTAGGCACTTGAATCGCATCCTCAAAGATTTAGGTTTCAGACGCTTATTGGATTTTCGATTTATTTGCAAAAAGTGCAATAAATAAGAGACTAAAACGAAATTATATTTAATTTTTTCATTATATACTTATATTTGACCTACAAACTAATAAAATGAGAACAAGCCGAACGTCGGGACCCCGACCGTAATATACCCTGTGGCTCTACAGGGCCCCTCTCAAATTCACTCCCAATGTAATTCTCTTGTAATTCGATTTTTTTCAATTTGTGGGCAAAGGGGGCGTGGCATCGTGATAAAGTTACCTGGACACATCAACCCCAAGATACTCATCACGTGTGCCAAATCTCAAGTCTCTAGCTACAAAACTGCTCTTGTTATGAGCTTTTACTTGATTTGCGGGCGAAGGGGGCATGGCATCCAAAAAAAAGATAATCTTGATCTGCCTGCAAATATTACCAGTTCTGGGAGACCAAGTTGAAGCTTCTAGCACTTACCATCGCTGAGATACTTTCGTTTATGCGAATGGAAGGACAGACAGACAGGCAGACAGACAGACGGACATGCCTATATCGACTCCGCTATTGCTGCTGATCAAGCATATATATACTTTATACTCTCTATACCTCCTTCTGCCTGTTACATACTTTTAATAAACTTAATATACCCCCACAGGGTATAAAAATATGGAACCTTAAACATTAATTCATAATTTTAAACTTATATATAACACTAACCACTTTTAATATTCCTCTGAACGCATCTGAATAGCCTGAATAAAGTTGTGAATTGTCCATCGTCTTGCTTAACGCATGAATCTGCATTTCCATTATTTTCAGCGCTGTTTTTACTTACTTTAATAACGAATATGGTCAGACACTGAATTTGCACCGAAAAAGCTCCAATTTATGTGTTTACTCCGAAAACGCTCATAAGCTCGACGCTTTTTAGAGCACTCCTAACTTTGCTTGCTGGTATAGTTCAGTCGGATTTTAGATTTATCCCCAATACATAAGAATAAACTTAAATCAAAGATTGATTAAAGATTGATTTCATTAAACCATATTATTTTATTTGTTACACAATTTTCTTTTGCTTTTATTATAATTCTTGTTTGGTTTACCACTTCTTTTCTTTGCATGTTTTGTGTTGAAATTTATTACATACATTTAGGTATTATTAAATAAATATATATATATATATATTTATGTTTTTTACGGTCTGTTTCTTGTATAAAGCATATTTGTGTATGCAATTACAATTAGTTGTGTAATCTATGTTAAATATATATATAATTTACATTAGAAATTTGGTTTCAGTTTTACATTAACTGTTTATAATTGCCATTCATCAAATCAAAAATATACTTTTATACATATGTATATATTTATTTCATTATGTCTACAGTATTATTAATAAGTATATTTCTATCGAAAGTTGTGAAACTTTTGCAGGTGCAAATACTTTACAACTACTACTTAGTACTATACACACATACGCACTTGTCGTCTCTCTTTTATTTATTTATTTTAACAAAATAAAATCTATAGCTCGGAGCGTATATTTTGTTTTCCTTTTTTGTTATTCTCACTTCCTGAACTCGAACAGTTTGACTCTTATGTTCCTCAAGATCACTAAAATTTGCAAAGTAAAGCTTACTACACACAGTTAATTCTAATTAATAATTTATTGACTGCTACTACTACTCGTAGTAAGTAGTATAACAAATCTTGACAATGCTGCGGATTATTTTTTAATGAATGCAATTAATTAATTTGTGGCCGATATTTTTTCTGTTTATTTCTTGTGCTGCACTTGTCACAAAATTATAATTGTATTTGTATTTCTTCTGTTTATTTGGCAGTTTTTTTGTTGATACAGTTATCCTGTGATGTTTTATAAAATTCAATTGGAAATTAATTATTAGTGGGGGTGAATTGATTGTAACTAACTAATAAAAAAATTATAAAATATATTAATAACTCTGAGGTCGTATAATTGTTGTTAATTAGCAAATCACACGCGGCAAGCAAAATAATAACAGCATTTCTTTTGTTTAAATAATATAATCCTAAGTTAGCGCTGGGTTTGATGTGTGGTTTTGCAGTTGTTTTTTGTTTTTAAACTAAACTAAAGCACAAAAACTAGATACAGCATTTTGTTACAGTAACTAAATTGTATAGACACCAGCTGCAATTTTGCAATTGTGTGACAATGGTATGGGCGTAATTGTTGTAGTCATGGGCGTGGTCATATCGAACTACAGCTGCGCCAACGAATCGGAGCGTATGAGTGGCGCCAATGAACTGGGCACCTTGTGACCAGTTTCAATCTCATACTGCACATCCAGCGAGGCACCTGTGAGTGTGTCGAAGTTGAAGTCGCAGTCGAAGAGTAACAGTTGAGATGAGTTGAATATAAAGAGAAAGAAAACATACATATTAAATACACAAAAACACTTTGAAATTTTATATACTCGTAACCAAGATATCCCCAAAAAATAAAGTATTAGTAAGTTGTTAGTTATGTGTTTATCCCGCTCTTATCATCCTTACGTTTCTTTTCCAATGTCGTCTGCTGGCCCTCGGGTATAAAGGCAGCCACGACAATGGCACAGAAGACACACAGTGCACCAAAGACAAACGGCGGTCCCGGCACATGATGTTGAATTTTCTCAACACTCGTATGACTGCTCTTCACATAGGCATCCTGATCGACATTTAAATCAACATTAAACAAATAGAAGATGACGCCAAAGACAGCGGGTCCGAGGCCATTGCAAAGTCCACGCATGCCGGTTATCATTCCCTGAACGGCACCTGCAATTATATAGACATAAAACAGTTAAAGATCAAACATTCAAAGTATTATTAATGAGACTATACCTTGACTCTCGGGAGCGGCATAAAGTGATACAAATGCACTTATAGCTGGATAGGTGATAGATCCTAACGCAGCTACAACTCCAGCTGACCACATCATCCTAAATTGTTACGAGTAAATCAATTAATAGTTGTTAAACTTAAGTAATACAAAGTAATACTTACCACTTTTGACTACCTAAACCATACCAAAGCAGTTGTACTAACTCAAGGGCTAAGCCCATTATGATTGTGCGCTTGGCGCCAAGTACTCTGCAAAGATTATAACTCAAATAATTAAAGAATAGTTCTACAATGACTGGTAATTTGTTAAATTCCAACTCACTTCATGAACGAGCCAAGCGTAACTTGTACTGTAATGCTGAGTATGCCAACTACAGCTATAAAAATGGATACTTCAACATAATTGAAGCCCATTTTCAATTTCAGGTAGACAAACATGCAGGAATATTCGCCAGCTTCGGGCAGATAGGAAAGCAGAACCGTTAAGCACAGCATTAAGACGGTCTTGTCTGTGCCCACCTTGCGCAAGGCCTGTAGAATATAACAAAATTAGTAAATAAATAGCAATAACTATAATTTATACTCTATATAGTACTCACCAAAAAGGGATCTGCTTGCTCCCAACTAATTGGCGCTCCCCATGTCGCCGGTCGCATCTTTTCCGACAAACTCTCCGGCACAGCGACAAGTATAAAGAACACATCCAAGACAGCAATTGCTGTGGATAGGGCAACAACAAGTGTATCACCATACATATCCATTAGAGCATTGCCAAGGGCCGGTGATATAACCAAACTGGCCGCAAATGTGGCCGAAGCCAGACCATAGGCCTTGGAACGCTCCTCCGGCGTGGTCACATCGGCTACATAAGCGAACACCACCGAAAAGGTGACGGCAAAAACGCCGCTAATTGAGATCAAGGCAAAAAACCACCAGGTATTTATGCACATCAACGGTATGGGCATACAAGTGAAAAATACTGTGAGTAATAGGAAAAATTTACGACCCCAAATATCGGACAATGCGCCAATCAATGGCGCCGATAGGAATGATAATATTCCCTTAATGCCCATGACCAGGCCGTTCATTAGGAACGTGTGATCCGGAAAGGTTCGATTTAAAGTCTGCAAGTAGAGAGTTACAGTTTTAATAAATATATCTAAGTATATATGTGTTTGCTTACCGATATAATGGGCATAGTTAGCAGTCCCCATGCAAAGAACTCTAAAAATATCACAATAAGTGCATGATGCACACTCGGCTCGCCGATTCCCGAACTCTGTGGGGGAAACAAAGTAAAGATAAAGATAAATATATATATAATATATATAATAAATTAAAGTACTGCAATTTGTTAAGATACGTAATCAATCAAAGTCTGACAATCAATCAATTATGAACTCGCTATAAAGTCATTTCAATTGTTTAAATTTAAAAGCTTATATAAACTGTTAATTTATAATATTATTTTCACGTCTACTTATAGTTTTAGTTTACAAAATAATAATATTTTTAAGTGGCTGTAATTTCTGTATTCCGTTATAACTTATATGCTAATTTAATTGTATTTTCTAAACTAATTTAATGAAATTTATAATATTATAATAAATAAACAGTTGAGTGTTAACTGTCTGCAAATGGAAACCAGTTGGAAAGGCTATAGTCGTAGTCGACTATGAGAGACCCTTTAGGCCATAGGCCTTAGCAGCCAGTGCTTTAGACATAAGTTAGCGTTAATTTCAATTATATCTAACTTTAATATATATATATATATATATAATAATAATGAGAGATCCTTTACTTATCCTATAAAATGGAAATAATAGTAGCAAACTTAGATACTTATATGTATATAAATCTTGAGGTTTTAATTAATACCCTAAAATGGGCAAATATCCTATAGTGCTCTTCTTCTTTCTCTGTCCCGACCCTGCCAAATATTGTGTTTTAAATAACTTCCAAGTTTATTATCTGATCGCGATGAAATTTTTAGGATACATTAGGACCCCGATGTCTGGCCTGTTTGTCAAAATTCAAGGCTCTAGTTTTAAAATTGACCATTATATGGGATTTAAAGTTTTCTGTGAATAACTTCAGAGTTTATTAAACGATCAGAATACATTGACACCCTGATGCTCGTCCCGTATGCCAAAACTCAAGACTCTGGCTTTAATATATCTCATTTTAATGGGATTTCAAAAATTTTGTTTTCTATTTACGGAGGCGGTAGGGGGCGTGGCAAAATTTTAACAAACTGGTGCTGCTTAGACCTTATACGCAACAACATACCAAATTTGGTGCTCTAACTCTTATAGTCTCTGAAATCTAGGAGCTTATACAGACAGACAGACAGACAGACAGACGGACGGACAGACAGACGGATGGACAGACAGACGAACATGGCTATATCGACTCGGCTGTTGATGCTGATCAAGCATATATACACTTTACAGGGTCGGAGATGCCTTCTTCTGCCTGTTACATACATTTGCACACATACATTATACTCATTTGCCCATTTTTAATGATCATAGAGTATAACAAGTTGAGTTCTAGCTCAATGGGAAAAAGGGACTTCCCCTTTTCCAACACAAACAAACCTTGCAGCAGCACATCTTACAAATGACGCGTATCCATTCAAAGAAACGATTCCGACGCGGTGGCTCCGGCGGCGTTGTGCTACCCGCCGCAGCGCCCAGCTGCGAACGCATCGAGATATAGGAAGTGGCCGATAGAGTGCGTCGATGCGTGCCGCCGGAAGTCCTGATGGCCGTCTGCAGAGCACTGGAAGTTTCTGCCATGGCTGCACTGGGATGCGTTGCGGCATAACGTGATGACTGCATAGAATAGATGATGTTGTTGCCAGTTGTATTAGCTGGATACAGTGTATCAGTGTCGTTGTCGCTGCTTACCGTGGGCACATTATCCTGATCCGGCATATCGCTGGTCATAACACTGCTGCTATTGGCTATCGATGCGGATAGATTATCGGCCTGTCGCGTTGATGCTGACGATGACGATGCGTGACGCTTGACTAACTGACCGCCACGTCCATAGATGGCCGGTGAGAGGGGCAATGAATTGATGGTCTCCACATCTGCTACATCTGCCACATCTGCCACATCCGCTGTTGTTGGCGTCGAGCTGCTGCTGTGCGTGCTCTGCGTATCCGTATGATCGCTGGCATCAGACTCATCCTTGATATGCTGCGATTGCGCAACGTTGCGGCTAATTGTCGTTGACGTTGTGGTCATTGTCAATCTCTTGACTGGTTCCAGTTCCGGCTCATGTTCGTCCAGCTCAAAGCTGCTATCCGCATTCTCCTCCGTTGGCTGCCGCATGGCATTTCGCATTGTCATCGAACCTCTTCTCATCTCTACTCTCTCTCTCGCTCGCTCGCTCTCTCTCTCTCTCTCTCTCTC
This sequence comes from Drosophila histrio, assembly GCA_958299025.2. Lineage (NCBI taxonomy): Eukaryota > Metazoa > Arthropoda > Insecta > Diptera > Drosophilidae > Drosophila > Drosophila histrio. Next base: position 3,390,000 of record OY729166.1, on the reverse strand, counting down.
TCTCTCGTTCTGAATGTCTTCTCTTTTGCACTCTTGCTAGCTGGCTTCTCTGTCTCCTCAGTTGACCGTCGTCGTCTCCACAGTCGTCCGTCGCTTTCGTCGACTAATTGCACACAGTATCTTTGGCTCGGCTATCAAACTAATTTCCATTGCCAATGTGGTTCACATGTGGTGAGAAATCAGATGATAATGGGCTAGGAACATAGCAGATCACAGATCACAGTAACCCAGTTTGCACTTTACTCTTATCATTTATATGGATGTGGTCACCACATCAATGATAATAATAATAATACACTTTTGATCGCTTTTCTTGAGTTTCAGGCACTTTTCGGGCTGTAATTACAGTTCTAGATCATTCTTGTTGTTTGTTTTCTTTTTGCATTTGCAACAGTACATAATCAAATTCATTTACATTCAACTACTTGGCAAGCTGGCCAAAACAGTTGTCTAATAATTGGCAATACAGTCAGAATCAGTTATAAAACTAATGACCAAAAACTTAGCGAATCTGAATGGGACTCATTCTATGGCTTATATTACCAATCGTAGGCGTATCACGATTCAATGCAATTTATATGATAAATTTATTGTCATAAAGTTAGTTTTTATAGTTGCCAAGGCAGCCGCTTATATTGTTTACTAATTACAATTTATACTATTTGCCTAATGACGCCGTCAAGTATGCAATAAAATTTTGAAATGTATCTAAATGAAAAAAAATAAACCAAAAGTCGTTAAATGCCAATTTGTCCCCGTGTCTATTTTTGGTCTGTTGTGCAAATTTAACACTCGAATGCAAATTGAATGGGGCAAGCAAACAAGCATAAGCACTTAGTAAGTACTAAGTGAGTGTTACTCTTAGTTAGTAGTCTATATAAAACAACAATTAGCATTAGTCAGTCAAACAATCAAATCAAGCGAATGAAAATTCAAATAAAATCAAAAAAGAAAAGAAAGCTATGCTTTTCATAACAAGTTTGATTTTTTTGATATTTTGTAAGCATTCACCGATTGAACGATGGAAATTAACACAATATTAAATAAATAATTGTCAGCGTTGTGGACCAATTGAGAGAGATACTTGCCGAGAAATATATAGATACATATGTATATAATAGTATATAGTATATACACACAAGAGAGACACAATAATTTACGGTTGTTTGAAAGTAGCGATCCAAAATAACTTGAGATTAATTTAAAAATTTATTTCTACACATGGGGAGGGGCAATAAAGACTTTTTTTCGGTATTTTTTTTGAAATTTTGACAAACATGTAAATTTCCAACAACTTTGATGATACAAACACAATTTCAAAAAAAATATCAATCATTTTGTTTTATTTACAAAAATGTTCCCCAAAAAAGTATTAGACTATAAACTCTCTTGCGACGTCTGCCAGGTTTAAATGCGCGTTGTGCACTGAGCAAACTAGAAGCTAGCAAAAGAGAGCAGGCAGAGAGAGAGCAAGTAGTGGAGAGAGCGGGCAAGCAGAGGAGAGCCCAAGCAGAGGAGAGCGCAAGCAGAGGTGAGAGAGAGCGAATAACTGGGGCAGAAAAAACGATCCCCATTGAGCTTACGCTTGAGGCTGCGAAACGGATTTCAGAACGAATTGACCAACAGCTTGAGTAGTCGACTAGTCGCTACCCTGTTAACACTAGAGTAGTCGACTAATCGCTACCCTGTTATCGGCTAGAGTAGTCGACTAGTCGCTACCCTGTTAACAGCTAGAGTAGTCGACTAGTCGCTACCCTGTAAACAGCTAGAGTAGTCGACTAGTCGCAACCCTGTTAGCACTAGAGTAGTCAACTAATCGCTACCCTGTTAGCACTAGAGTAATCGACTAGTTGCTACCCTGTTAACACTAAAGTAGTCGACTAGTCGCTACTCTGTTAACATTAGAGTAGTCGACTAGTTGCTACCCTGTTAATACAACGCAGCATGTTTATGTATGTATTTATGTGCGTATGTTTTGCCCCTCTCTGTCATAAATAACTCGAAAAAAAATACATATAATTAATGTGATACTTTTAATGTAAATAGTATATATAAAAAAGAACATATTCTGTAAAAATTATACTTAGTTCGCTCGCTTACAACTACTTTTCGACTGCCTTGACTACGGCTCGAAGGACCAATGTTTTGTCGGGGGAGCGGAAGATACCAAATAAAAAGCTTGAGTCTACAGAAAATTCAAATTCAATAAGCCTGCTCTGTTGCAGTCCTTTCGGCTTAGCTGTGTAACAAGTAATAAAAGCTTACAACTACATGAGCTATGTAAGAGCAGGAAAAACAGAGGGACTGTGGTGAATTTTACCAGACGAGAGAGACGACCAGTGATGGCCGCTTAGCTGGCTTTTTATCTAGCGGCATAAACATATTCGTAATACGAATATGCCACTTGAGATCGTATACCATTGCGAGGGTATAACAATGGGCATAACAAATGACACTAATGGATTCCATTCACCATGAAAATCACGCTCAAATAACATTGTTTGCCTAGAATTGAGTGAAATTTCGCACAACACGTGCATAAACTAAAAAAAAAGGGGAATATACATACATGATATGTAAGACTTTAAGTAAACTATAGAAGGGGGACTTTGCCAGAGAGTTCTTTTTGTTTGAAAATAAACAGAATTGGAAACTTTAAAAAGCTGTCAAGTGAAGTTAGCGATCGACAACAGCAGCTGGCAATCACAAAAGTTCTAATAGTGAATATAACTACGTATAGTTAGAAATTAACGCAATATCAAACTGCATAAACGTTTCAACAAAAAACTGCAGTGACTCAGTGACAACTGACTGCGTGGAATTAGATAAAAGTTATAAAATAAAATAACTGGCATGCATATAAATCACAGCGACGTGCTCAGCTCACCCCATCGGATGATCACAAACAGACCCCACAAAAAAAAGGCAATGGGGTCAAGTGCAAACACAACTAAAAACTCAGTACGCCGGTCGTCGGTTGCCAGTCCAGTTTCAAATCCAATACAAACGGTTAAACAAACAAACGATAAGAAAACTGTCTGCGTTGAGAAACTTCAGTTTAAGCTACTTACTGATTTCTTATCTCTCAGATACAAGATACACATATCGTACATTGTTTATGCGAGAGCATGTTTCCATGAAATGCCTGAGAAGCCATTTTATTCACAACATTTGCTGCCCAAAGTGACCTTAAAAAAGATCAGCATGAGGAACCCACAGGGTGTTTTTTTGTTGTACCCCATCCAGCCAGCCTGCGATGTCGTAACAATTTGCAAAGGACACAACAGAGAATGGCAGAGAAAACAAATAGCAACATCATTTTCTTGTTTTCCTTTCCCTTGTTTTCCTTTTCATGATTGTCAAAATCATTTTGTGTTTGCATGCAAAAATGTCACAATTGTGCCAACAATATTCCCTGTATTCCAAACATACATATCTCTAATTTTGCAAATATCTTTTTTTTGGGCCTATGAACTAACAACACGTCGTATACGTAATGCCAGCTAAGTAGTTGACAGCACATTCCTACGTAGTTAATTAATCTGCGCTGGCCGCACACGTGTGTCGACTCTTTCTTTCTTTTTTTTTTTGCATATGGCAAATAGCAAATAATAAAAAACACGCAAGCAAAAAAAAAAAAGGTTTGCCTGCCCGTGGCAAGGTCAAGTTTTGGGCGGTTGGTTCTGCGGCCTACTAAATAATTGATATGCATAAATAAAAGTAGTCGGCATTCTTTACCCACCCGCCTAAAAGTCTGCAATATATACTCGCATAGTTTTGCAAATTGAAGTTTGGCGCACTTAAATGCGGCAAAAATAACAAGGCAAATGTTGCGATATTCAAAACTGGGACAAGGTGCAACGATGCACACACAACGCACACAAAGAAACAAACAGACACACAGACATTAAGAGCTGTCGCTTTTATGTGACAATTTCCGACAGAGAGATAGTAGAGACAGCTCAAGTTGTTACAAATTACTCAAGTTGATTAAACAAGCGTCTCAGACAGACTTAAAACAGATTTAAGCGACACAACGGAGCAGCAATTAATGAATGTAACTATAATAATGCCATTTGGCAATCAATAAATTCGAAGCAATTAGTTAGAATATTAGAAAATATAGCATAGACTGATGCATGCCACATTCTGACCGTTAATGGAAAAACCATTGCACAATTGAAAAACAAACTCAAGGTTAAATGAATGCAGCCAAACGATGCTGAAATTCAATTCAATTCATGCAATGACGACAGGCTGCTAGGCAACGCGACGTATACGTAATGTGCGCTTGCACACACACACACACTCACACACATACCAGGAGCGGACTTTGCGGGCATTGCGAATAGAAACGATAATAGCGTAGATAAACCCACATATCTGTTGCCAATTTCATTTAAGTATTGCGTGTGTTTATGCTTGCTCCAATAAGTATGCTATAAATATTTTAATCAAATTGTATCTAAAGTCAAATTGCGAGTAAAGCTGCCAATAAGTACTCGTATATGTACTTAGTATACATTGCTTAATCGATAGACATAAACCTAAATAGCATGCTATCTTTCTGCACAATATTAGCGCCTTTTAACCCCCTTTTTTAACTAGTACGCTCCTGTTATACAAACACACACACACAGACGCGTGTTGTCAGCACAGCTTGCCGCTTTTCAATATTAAAAATAGTTTGTCAACACGTGGCCAGAAAGTGTCAAGCTGCGTTGGCAATGCTTTCGGCCAGGCCAACCAACAGTAGAGAAAAGGCCAAACACACACACACACACGCCCATTTAGATGATGAATGTGCATTTTATTGATTTTGCTACAAAACAGTTGGATAATGCGAAAATGACAGCCACATCAAATTCAATACTGACAGGAAGCAAAACTCTCCATTTAAATTGGCAACGGGATGTCAATGGCCAACGACGACAAAAGGCTTAAAGGGCGTGGCAAATTGACAAGCTCAACAAAAAATTGGCAGTTGGTCACAAAACGTGGCCAAGTGCAAGGCAAGCAATAGCAAACGGCAAACGGCAAACAGGCAAACAGCCAACAGTCAACAGCAGCTTTCATTGGTTTTCATTTTAGGGCTGTTTTATTGATTAACCATGATGATGTTGCAACTGAATCACGAACCGACCTTGCATGCCACCACACACATCCAAAAACGCGACACAAAACAAATCAAACGAAACACGAGCAATTTTTGTACATTGTTTTTTTTTCTAAAGTTCTGTTGAACCTAAGTTGACAACAACAAATGTCCTGCAGATGGCAACGTAAGTATCAGGTAGTTAATTTGCATATATTGCGACAGGTTTTTTTTCCTATTTTTTTTTGTTATTTTGGCAGCAATGCCAAATAACAATAACAAATTGTATATATTTATTCACAAACATTCTACATTCAAACGCCAATTCAGTACTATAAAGACTGAGCTGGACGGTGTCGGTTTTAAAATATACATTTTAGACAAGGACAATGCCAGAGTTACAAGGGACAACTAAACTATGACTCAGCGACAGGCTTTAAAAACGACATATATTTTTTAAATATTAGCTGGAAAACTAAATAAAGTATTACTGAAATTAAGAATTGAAGAACAAAGAATAATAATAGTTAATGAAACATATAAAATCAACTGGGAACTTAACAAATTTGATTTTCAATATTATTTCAGCACTCATTTGGCAAGGGACAGTGCCAAAGTTAAGGGGACAGGCTTAAGAACTCCATTTAAAAATTAACTAAATAGAGAATTACTGTAATTAAGAGTCTAAGAGAAAATGGAAGTAAAATTTAATGAACTGGAACTTAAACAAATTTAATATTCAATATTATTTCAGCATTCATTTGACAAAGTTACAAAGGTCAACTAAGCAATGACTCAGCGAAAGGTTTAAAAACTCCATATATCGTTTAAAAAACAGTTGAAAAAGAAAATGGGGAATTACTGAAATAAATAATTTAGGAAAAAGGATTTGTAATAGTTAATAAACTTTAAAACTCAACTAGGAACCTAACAAATTTAGTTTTCAATATTATTTCAGCACTCATTTGGCAAAGAACAATGTCAAAGTTACAAGGAACAATTATGACTGAGTGACCGGCTTAAAAACTTCTTATATCATTTAAAAATTGGAAAAAAAAACTAAATAGACACTTAGTGAATTTAAGAAGCTATGAAAACATAATAGTAATTATTAATGTATCTTAAGCAGTCAACTGGAAACTTAACAAATGTCAAACAAATTATTTCAGCACTCATTTGACAAACAACAATGCCAAAGTTTTAAAGAACAACCAAAATGTGACTCAGTGAAAGGCTTAAAAAATTATATATATTATACAAAATTTAGCTAAAAAACTAACTAAACGTCTGCGGAAATTAAAATTGATAGAAAAACCTTCTTAAATTCCATTTCCAATATAATTTCGCCATTTTTTTGTTTGCTTATTTTCCGACATTTATTAAATTTTGTTACTATTTAGACATTGAAGCCATTCTAAATGTATACTTATTAGCTTGCAGTTGACAGCACAACAAAAGACAATGGCTTTGATGTGGTGTGTGTGTGTGGTACGGTGAGTTCTATAGGGGGTCTGCGACATTGCGCATACGCCGCATTAGCCACCGAAGCTGTTTATGAACTGCTGTCAGCCAAACAAAAAGGAACGAACGACAACGAGCCACAAATTTATGGATGTCAGTGTGTGTGTGTTATCTAATGGCGTTTCATAAGGACGACCCATAGTAACTGTCACGTTTGCTGCTGGGCTCCTCATCATCCTCATCATCATCAAGTTGAAGCCGAAGCTGAAACTAAAGCTGATTCGTTGTTTTGTAATTGATTGGCTGGCTGTGAAAATATTTACACTGTCATATCGAAATCGGGGTCATATACATATATTACCGTTGGCAGCTCAATCTGAAAATGTCAGGGGGGGGGGGGTGGGGGGCTAAAAGAAAAGATAAACATGTCGACTATAAGAGTTTTCTTCCAGCAAGAGTAAAAGTTGGGAAATATGCTAATGAAATAAACGAGAGAAGTGTGATGCAAATTTCTTCTCTTTTTTTTCCACATTGCTACGAAAGTTTATTGAACCTGCACACACACACACACACACACACACGAATTACCCCCCAAAGCAATAAAGAAAAGCAACTGGAGAAAAAAACATGTGTCTATTGGGAGGAAATAAATAAAATATGTGAATAAAAAAGTTTATAAATAATAAATAAAAGATGCTAATAAAAAAGTTTATAAATAATATATATAATGTTTGCCATACAGCATACTTTGATTTGTGTTTAACCACATTGCGTATACGACACGTAACCAAAATGGTTTTCTTTATCAAATAAATTTAGAATTAAGCATTCAATTAGAGTTTAATTAGGCATACGCTAACGCTACCTAATCATGATTGTTTTATGCAAATTGTTTGCAAATACTACTTGCCCCATCTTCTGCTGCAAATCAGGTCAAAGGGGAAAGGTACTACTATTTTATGGGTCTATTTGATGTGGTCATAAAGCAAAAGAAAACTGAAACTAGCAAAATCACACAGAGAGGAGGGTATACAATGGGCAACAATGAGCTCAGCTGAGCGGACAACGTGACAAACAATGAGCAACAATGATGAGGTCGAGCAATCGAGGAAAGGGAAGTTGAAATAACAAAAGACTTTTAATGAACGTTGCTTGCTTGCACTGGAAGCGATCGAAATGTTCAAATTATGCAAAAATCCGTAGTACATTAGGCGCAAGCAAATGCCACAATGCTGGTCAAGGCAGTGAAAGTGAGTGAGGCAGGACAAGAGCAGCGTGTGTTGTTGTTTGAGTGACCTTCTTCAAGGAAAACAACACTAAGACGAGTGCGAGTGCGTATGCGTCTGTGTGTGTGTGTGTTTGACTGGGTATGTGTGCGTTTGACTGGGTGTGCGTGCGTCTTACTGGGTATGCTTGCGTCTCTCGCTGTGTGTGTGCGTCTCTCTCCCTCTGTGTGTGTGTGTGTAAGTAAGACTATGGCGACGCTCGGTCGTCTAAAGACGCAGACACGAAACTAACGCTGAAAGCATAACAGAAGACATAGCAGCAACAACAAGAAGAAAGACAACAAGAATAACATTAAGTACAACAACAAGTACGTGGGCACACTTTAAGTACAGTTACAGTTTTTGCGTAACGGCCAGTCAAAAAAAAAAACAAACAACAAGAGCAAACATCAGCAGCAGTAATCACATTTCAATCGGTCTTTATGCGTTAAACATTTTCCAACACTCACAAAAACAACACACACAAAGTTGTATTACACTTGAAACATATTTTCGATTTTATTGTCGTACACAATGGGAAATTTCAATATTGCATTAAACCGTTGCCGTTGTCCCGTTTTAATTAGCAGCAACTAAGCAAAAAATTAAATAAAATTAAACAACTCAAATCTTTGCTTGCTATTGTATTTATTTTTAAATTTTTTTGTTGTTTAATTATTTTGTATATTTTTTTTGTTGTTGCGTTGGCGGTGACAGCGACGATGATAACAAAAATTTGGGACAGCGCTTCCGAACGTCGTGTTGTGCGCTTTTCCACATGCTGCCTCGTACTCAGCTGGAAAAGCGTCGCCACATTTTTCGCTCGTCGTCGTCGTCTGGGTAATGAAAATATTCTCGTTTTTTTTTCTTCTTTATTTTTTTCTGCTCTTGTATGCAATTTTAGTAGCATGCGATGTGAAAAGCTTTAACCCGCCAAAGCTTTTTCTTGCTGGTATAGTATTTGTTTTTTTTTTTTGATGTATGGCCAAATCTTGATAGATATAATATGTACATGACCATAAATAGTATAATTAAACCAATCTATAGCTATACATATTGAGCAGGGCAAGAAATTATTTTAAGAACATAACGCAGCTTTAAGCTTAAGGGTTGCTTTTTATTTCTAATATTCATCTGTTGTTCAACACTTTCACTGTCCGTTCTTCCCTCCATCCATTCATCATCAATAAACCGACTCCCACACACACACACACACACACTGAAACTCAGCTTCATTTGTTTCACTTTCGTCTCTCGTTTGTTCTATAAACCTGCTTTCTTTTACTCTGTTTACTTTTGCTATTCGCAATTCTATCTATCTCTTGTTGTTGTTGTTGTTGCTGTTGTTGTTGCTCTTTCCTCTGTTGCTCATTTTGAGTGCACTTCTCGTACACGCGCACCCGCCGCACACGGAGAGCGAAAGCTTTCAGAGAGAGAGAGAGTCGCAAAAGCTTTATTCGATTTCGCTTTCGGTGCGGCGGCTTCTGCGCTCTTTAAGTACGTTTTATGAATGAAAGCTGCAAATATGCTACAAAATATACCAATAAAAAAAAAGGAAATCATTTTCTTTTTATTTTCAATGAAAAAAGAAAAAAACCCAAAACTTTAATTAAAGCCAAACTACTGAATGGTCAGCCAATAATGATAAACTGCATACGTTTTTTAGTATAGTAATTAAATGGTAGACAGGAAAATTGCCCACAGTTTTTCCGAGAAAAAGCTAATGGTCATCACATGGCAATGTATATCATACATATATAATTTGTCACATGCAAAGCAAAAAGAGCACATCAAATAACAGCGTCAAAAGTCAATAATTAAGTTCAAGGTTGTAGAGATTTACTTTTTTGGTGGTGGGAAAGTCAAAGTTTTTGGGTGAAAATGAATGGTTTATTCGGCGTATGCGTAATAAACGAATACACTCTGATACAAGGAAATGTTATGGGCTAAATATATTATTAAATATATATATTATTAAATATATGTGTTATTAAATATATATATTATTAAATATATATTTATTATTAAATATATATATTATTAAATAAAGGTAATTAGCTGTCACGAAGTTTCTATTACACAATGTAAACGAATTTAAAAGCACGCTATATAAACTTAAAACGTTCATTTTTTTAATGGTAAATATAGCTGTACTTTGTAAAATATGAAGTTCTTAACAAATAGTGTATTTCAAATATATATTGCAAGTTATTTTTACATTATTAAAATACAGTTTGAAGTAGAAATGTAAAAAACCATCGATGTATGAAACATCGATAGATTTTCAAGGGCGATACGTCGATGTTTCACGAGGTTTTTGTTGATCCCGATGTTTAACGATTCCTCGAAGTTATGATAAAACATCGGTAAGTTCAATAAATATATTTAAATGCACAATTCTTCATCGTAGTTCAGTTGAGTCAATTCATATTTAATCAATTTCAGGGTTTATTTATTATAAACAACATTTAAAATATTCAAAAAAGGCGGCTAAATATATCCAAAACGAACTTTATTTAAATGGTAGCAATTTTGTATTTTAGAAAACTAATTAAATATGTGATAACAAATATTTAAGGCTATTTTTATATTATTCAAATATTATTTAAGCTGCGCTCCAAGTTGTATTAAGATTTAGTTAGACTTATTTAGCCAATAAACTTAGGAATTTCTATAAAAATTAACTGTCTGTCTGTAGAAATTCAAGTCTTAGGGTTTATTTATTATAAACAAAATTTTAAATATTAAAAAAGATCGCTAATTAAATCCAAAACGCACTTTATTTAACTGGTAGTATTTTTATATTTTAGAAAACTATTTTAATACGTGATAAAATATATCTTAGGTAGTTTTTATATTATTCAAATATTATTTAAAATGAGCTGCAACTTCTAATATTATTTTGTTAGACTTGATAACTATAAAATTTCACATTTGAAATTGATTAACCTAAACATTTCTATATAAAATGATCTGTCTGGCTGTAGAAATTCAAGTCGCAGCTGTTTTGTTGCACAGTGTGTTCTCGTGTGGTTGGCGGCAAGCTGGCTGCCCAGACTGTCCAGGCACAGTGGTTAGCGGTTAATTAGCTTGAAGCTGCTACTAGATTACCCTGACTTCGCAGTAGCATTAAATATGCATGGGAAGAAGGGGGAGTAACTGGAGCAAAGTTAAAATGAAGTTGCCACAATCCCAGTCCCAGTCCCAGCGTGTGTTGTTCCACATTTTGTGGCTTGTAATTACACACCAGTGTCGCCGACCCTTCGGCACTTGAGTGAGAATGGGACAAATTGTGATTAATGTAATATTTACACGCGCACGCATTCTAACATTGTGTATGGTTTGTATGGTCTGCTGATTTAACAGCTATATGTATATCCATTAGTCGTGGTCACCAAAAAAGAAAAATAATTATAATGATTTCCAAGGATTGACAAAAAGTTCAATGTACGGGACCCAAGATAAACAAAAACTACTTCAAGAATATTGTTCGCTTAATGAGCTCTAATAAATACACGCTTTTTGAATGAAAGCAAAAACTAAAAAAAAAAAACAAGTAATAAACAAAAGACGAGGCGAGAACAGCTTTTAAATGAAAGCGAAAGTCGAACGAGTCTCGAGCAGCTTGAACAAGTGGTTGTTTGAGAGGTCACAGCAGCAGCAACAAGAACAACAAATAGATAAAGAACTTGAATTGATTATGAAATTTGACACACAAGCTGGAGATCTTGAATTTAGAAATTAAAGAGCGCGACACACAGACCCACATAATTACATACATATGTACATAGTAAATTGTAGCTCGCTTGGGGAACCAAGCCTTCTCATATATTCATTTCATTACCCAGTCGGAATGTTTCAGAGCGCTACGTTTTGTTGATTGAAGTAGTAAGCAATTCTTTTCGGCATTGATGAAACCATCAGAATTGTGTGTGGTGTGTGTAAGGGATAACATTTTTTCTTTAACAACAAGCAGCATTGTGAATGCGATTGCTAGGATTCGCGGGCAGGCCCATGCAAGCAAGCGCTTACAGCTTCTAAGTAAGCATCACGCAAGCGATTAACTCAGCGCGGCATTTCCCACTGGGTGCTGTGCTTACAATTAGTGCGATGCACAACGCACACGCAACATTAGCTGATGTCAGCGAGGGGCATTAGTCATGGATGTAGTATACATATATCCTAGGAAATAATTCTTATCAATTATATAATGCAATATATTGTACGAAACGAGTTGCAAACGAGTTTTTCAAACTGCTTAACCATGAAATAGTCTATAATTAAATTCGTTGTTACGTTTGCTGCTTTTTTTTTTTTTGAAGGCAATACTACTTATGTGAGGCTATATTAGAAACGCTTATAAATTGCTAAACGTATTATTTGCCTTTTATTTCTTTATGATTTGAAAAACCAAACCAAGTTCGCTGATATTATCGCTGTCTGAACAATAAAGCAATCGCCTGATGGAAAAGCACTCGACGTTCATCACAAATATACAAATTGCACCTACAGAAATGTTACTTAGAATGTACATTCATATGTACATACATACATTCAACAACAAGTGTGTTTGCAGTTTTAAGTATAAAAGTAAGTTGTTTGTGTGCTGCCTGCACAATTATTAAAATTAGCAAAATGACTGTTTGATAGGCTCTTGATAGTCGCTTTAAATTAAATATAATTCGACTGAATAAACGAGGCGTGATTCATGGCGACGGCATTAGCGTTAACGCTTGCGTGTGATAACAGCGTAGCGTTTTGGTTATGCCTATAATAAACTACAGTAAAGGCACGCTAATGTGCATAACGAGCAACTATACAGATTAAAGATGTTGTCTTTACATTAAAGTTTATTTATTTTATGTTAACAAATTAAAGCTAGTATTTTATAATTAACTTAAACATAGTTTATAATAATTGTTTTGACAAAATACAAAATTTACATATTTGTTTTTTGTATTTTTAAAAATATTTAAACCCAATGAATAGAACTTAAAATAAGAATATTAATTGTATGTTCTATTTCGTTAAAAATAATCGTTTGCAAATAATTGATTGATTGATTGATAGTATTTCTTATTGAATTGTATCGTTAATCGATACTTTTGCCAAACCAAGTGATGGTACAGATTAACGATGGACTACTGTGTCCCTATCGGTTGCACAGGTGTTTATAAGGGTAACCCAATGTGTGTACGTTTGTGCACACGTTTACTTATATGTACATATATGTACATATATGTATGTATCGTATGTATGTTTTTAGTACTTACACTGAATAGTCTGCTCTTGTGCGCTCGATTGCGGGTGACGAGGCCCGCTAAAGGCTTTTTCACATAGATTTTGGGCATCTTGATTGCGGTGGTTTACGTGGCCTAGCGGCCGTGCCGGAAAATCCCTTTCGATATACAGCAAATGTCAATAATGTTGTTTTCTTTTCTATATATATATACTATATATATATGTATATTTGTTTGTTTTTGTGTGTTTATAAACGCTCGACGTGGACTGGATGCAGTTAACCAGCCAAGTCAGAGCCGCTGCTGGAGCCAAAAGCAGCGCAAAGTTTAATTGGCTCTGTGTTTTGTGTTGTTGTTGTGTTGGTATTGAATTTGTTGTGTGTTATGTTGTTCTGTGATGGCGGCGAGTTGTGTTTTTCTTTTTATTATTATTATTATAATTTGGTGTCGCCGCAACAATTTGCATGCATTACACTTGACGTTTGTACAATACTTTAATTTAGATGCGACGATTTATTCTTTTCTAATTCTATTCTATTTATTCAGCAACAACAACGATGCGCGCTCGATGTCGATGATGCCTTCGCTTGCGGGTAATTTCATTGGCGGCTGCATTCCTCTGGATGATATATGTATGAATCGAATCAATACACTGCAGACAGCGCCTGTTATTAACGGCAAACGAAGGTGCGCGTCGGTTTTGTTGATTAGAATTGCTAAATTTGCAGAAATTACAGAAAATTTAATGCGTTCGTTGCAAACACGGGCCGAACGGATACGAGTAGAGCTGCAAAACTATCGTTGGCCCTATCGATATATAGAATATTCTGTTTTTACACTATCGATAGTAACGATAGATTGGCAGCTGTTGCAGCAGAACCGTTAATGCCAGTAGAGTTGCCAGCTGCTTGTCGGCACTGTTAAACATATCGAAGTTAAGTTAAGTAAGGTCAGCTCGTATTTGATTTCTAAATAATATCGCTGAATAAATATATGACTGTTTTTCCTTTTCAATGGCATACAGCCATAAATATATAACATGGTACTGATAACACACGCTTGCCGCCCGCATGATGAATCACAGCACATTATCGGAAAAACCACAAATAAATCGATAGCATATTTTCCAAATTCATCGTTGTAGCACATCCAATAATCAAAATAAAAACTGCATTTATTTGTTTTTTTTTGCATATAATGCACCTTGAATGACATTTAGGTGGGTAAAGCAAGCCTATAGTGCAGATAACGTAATAAAATTTCAATAATTCCCTCAGCTTTATTTGTATTCGTGCGAAATGGTGCGCGTTTTGTTCCTGCATCCCGATCTAGGCATCGGAGGCGCCGAGCGTTTGGTCGTGGATGCCGCCTTGGCGCTGAAGCAGCGAGGCCATGACGTCAGCTTCCTGACCAATCATCACGACAGCTCGCATTGCTTCAAGGAGACCGCCGATGGAACTTTTCCAGTCCAAATTGTTGGCGATTGGCTACCACGTCAGCTCTTCGGACGCTTCTATGCATTCTGTGCGTACGTACGCATGTTGTACGCCGCCTTCTATGCCAGTTTCTTTATGCCACAGCGCCAGGAGGTGCAGGTTGTCTTCTGTGATTTGATTTCGGTGTGTGTTCCAGTTCTGCGCCTTGCGCGTCATCGTCCCCATGTTCTTTTCTACTGTCACTTTCCGGATCAATTGCTAAGTGCCCGCGAAGGCATGTTGAAGCGTCTGTATCGTGCCCCAATCAATTGGCTGGAAGAACACACCATTGGCCTGGCCGATAAGGTGCTGGTAAACTCCAAGTTTACACTGCGCGTCTTTCAGGACACATTCCGACAGTTGAGCACTATTCCCGACGTATTGTATCCCTCGTTGCACACTCAATACTTTGATAGAATGGAAAATAAACTGGAGCAGCGTGCCGCTTTACTGGATGAGCCTGTGCATGCGCGTGTGCCGCGAAACTCGTTCATTTATCTGGACATCAATCGCTATGAGCGCAAGAAGAATCACGCCCTGGCGCTGCACTCTTTGCGTCTGCTGGGCAACATGTTGCCCTCGCTGGACTTTAAACGTTGTCGTCTAATCATTGCCGGCGGCTATGATACACGCTGCGTGGAGAATGTCGAGCATTTTGCGGAACTCGAAGCGTTAACAGCTGAACTGAAGCTGCAGGATCATGTGGTGTTGCTGCAATCGCCCACAGATGAGGAGAAGTGCCGTCTACTCTATACGGCGCACTGTCTGCTCTATACGCCGGAGAATGAGCATTTTGGTATTGTGCCGCTGGAGGGCATGTATTTCCGCAAGCCGGTGGTGGCTCTCAACAGTGGTGGACCCACCGAGACGGTGGTGCACACCTCGACGGGCTTTCTGTGTGAGAAGAGTGAAAAGAGCTTTGGCGGCGCGATGTATCAACTCTTTCGCGACGAAGCGCTGCGCATGAAGATGGGCGATCAGGGCCATAAGCGTGTGGAGCAAAAGTTCTCCTTCGAGGCATTTGCCGATCGACTCAATCAGATTGTTCAGGAGCTGGTGCCGAGCGGCAAAGCGGCCAAAAAACACAAATAAACTTGCAGTACACCAAATTTATTAATTGTAATTAATGGAGTTGTTGCTGGTGTTCACTTCTAGAGAGATTTCTTAATGAGAAATATGCTAAATGATAGTGTTTAGCCTAGTTAATTACTTTTGTCATATTTCTTTCGCTGCAAAAGTTGTGCTAATGAAAATTGCATTGAAAAAGGTAATGCTAGTTGTAACATTTCATTAAAATTAAGAAATTATAATGCCAGTCAAATGTTACCACGTTTATAGTGAGCATTTCATACTTATATTCTTGAATTGCATAATCAAAGTTATTCCATCAATAGAACTTTCATGAAATAATGTAGAATTCATAGTTAGCTTTTGTGTGAGAGTCGAATTCATAAAATTGTGTCTAAACACACTTGAAAGCAATTAATGAAATCATGTTTATATCATAAGCGCTCCTTTTAAGTCTAGTAAAATATGATATCAATAGTTATTATTACTTGTTTTAATGATAATGTAATAGTTATGATATTACTTATGCGCATTTCTTCTTCTAAACGCTAGAGAAATATGATATCATTATCATAAAGCCTAGTAAAAAGTGTTTTCATTACAATTTTCAATGATAATGAAGAAGTATTGATAATGTTTATTTGCACTCCATTTTGTTTGCTTGTAATATCATTATTATTACATATTTTAATACAATTTAAATAGTAATAATACTTTTCAGCATTCCTTTTAATGCTAGTCAAATGTTATATCATTTAATTATTACATTTTTTAATGATAATTAAATAATTATGGTATGAGCTTATGAGCATTTCTTCTTCTGACGCTTGAGAAATGTGATGTATCATTATCATAAAGGCTAGTAAAAAGTGTTTTCATTACATTTTTTTATGATAATGAAGAAGTAATTCTTTTTGTTTGCTTCTAAAATGTGATTTCATTATTAATACATATTTTAATGATATTGTTTATGAGCATTCCTTCTTCTAAGTGCTTAAGAAATGTGATATCATTATCATTAAGGCTTGAGAAATGTGTTAGCATTATCATTAAGTAGTAAAAAGTGTTTTCATTACATTTTTTAATGATAATGAAGAAGTACTGATAATGCTTATTAACACATCATTCTATTTGCTTGTATTATCATTATTAATTCATTTTCTAATGCAAATTAAATAGTAATAATGCTTATTAGGTCTTCTTTTAATGCTGATTTCCTTAACTTTGCTAATGATAGTGAAAACCTAATGCTATTGCTTATATCTTACATACATTTGATACAAACTCAGCCAAATTAGAATCAATTTTACTTTATTTTCTCATATATAATTTTCACAAAGCTTTGTAAAGATTTTCTTGGGACAGGGAGATCATTGTTTACTCTTCGCGCATATACAGATACAGATAGCCCAGATCCTTGGGTGGATTCTGTGACTTGGCCACCTTGGTATCGTTGTAAATCACCCACTCGCCCTGCTTGCGAATGTGGCAGACATAGTGACCCACCTGAGCGGAGGTGCCCATGTGCGAAATGAACGCAACAAGTTTATATTTGCCAGATCCGTCGCGATAATTGCTCGTAGCAGCCGCGGCAGCAACTGCTGCTGGTGCAGCAACAGGCAACACATCATCAATGCTATCGGCATGCGAAAATATCCAATCTGTGGCACGTTCAACGTTGCCATCGGTGGCCTTCAGGGCTGCCACCGCCTGTCGCTCATCGAAGCCCATGCTCATGAGCATGGCCAGACTCTCGGGATTGGCAACGAACTGTTGGCTGGCACCGTCGCCAATGCGACTATTGGGCACCTCAAAGGGATCCGAAATATCCGGATCGGCAATGTGTTCCATCAACCAATTGGAGGCGGCCTCGAGGCTGCTGTTTTTGGTATGGAAACAAGCACGTTTGCAGGCCTCCTGGGGGAATCCCATGTTCAGCAGCTCCGACATGAAGTTCTCGTCAAACACAAACTTCGGTGATTCAGCAGCCGGTTCCGGCAACAATTCCTCACCAGCCTGCAGTCCGCCAGTTGAACGCCAAACGCTCAAGTCCAGCTCATCGGGCATATCCACCGAGACGTCCAATTTCTTGGGCACCCAATCTTCACCCAGCGTAAATTTACCCAAATGAATCATTAGGAAATCTGGCATGCTGGCCATGCGTGTCGTCTTCTTGGCCGTCGTCTGGCCATTAATGGCCGTCGAATAGAACTGTTCGATGAGCTCGGCGCCAAAGAAACGTTCCAGACACGCCTGCAGCGGAACCCTGTGCCGCACAATGTCACGATTGAGTAGACGCTGTCCACTGGCCTGTGCCGCCTGTTCACGTTCCTGATACTCACGCACCTCATCCAGATTGGTGGCCTGCTCCAGGGGTATGGGCAAACGGAAGCTATACTCCTCACGTTTCTTATACTTGACCTTACGACTGGCCAGACACTCGACACGATCCTCTAGCTGGAATTTAAGAGCATCTGCCGGATTGAATTGATTGCGTGAATTGCGATCGAGCATGGTGAGCAAATGCAAATAGAAATCGTTGGCATCCTGTTGTTGTTTAGTGCTAAAATCCGGATGATTCTTGCCCACGATATTCTTAAACATGGCCGGCGATATGCCAGTCATGTGTTCCGTATCCAATGAATTGGCCACAATGCTGCTATATTTGCCAGACTGCAAACCATTGCCCAACTTGGCCATTTGTATGTTGAAATCATTGGCCGGATCACTGGGGAAATCCTTGAAATAACGCTCAGCGCCGCTGCCAACGAAACGTTGCTGGAAATCCGGAATGACAAACATCACCTGCATGACGCTGTTGATGTAGCACGAATTGCCCAGATTGCGCATGCCCGTGTAGCCGGGACCGGCCAGTGGCTGCAGTTCGCTTTCACTCTCCGTCAGCACAGACCACTCCCCGATGCGTTGATTTATCTCCAGCTCCAGCTCAACCATAGATTTCTCACACTTCTGCATGGCTGCCATGTTAATGCCAAAATGCGATAAATGCTTGGCCAAATAGGGATCGAGAACCATATCATCCTCGGGATAACTAAACACATCCGACTTGCCATCGGCTGTAATTGTGCCCAGTTTAACGGCCAGTGGATAACCCGTCTGGCGATAATGTTCCACAGCATGATCATTGCCGCCGCTACCATCGAAGAACTTGCGACCACACATAATTGAGCCATCTGTTAGATTTAGCCACAGATTGTTGGTCAGTTCGCATTTCTCGCATTGCCAGCCGGCGGGTGGTATTTTCTTGCCATTGTCCAGCTGCTGTAGATTCTCGGCATACTTGGACGCCTGACGCACCTCGCCATCCCAAGTGCCTGTCAAAAATAAGTCGTCACTTTATAGTTTAAACTTCCGTTAACAACAATAAACCATCACTGCTTACCGGCCAGTGTTGCCTTCTCCAATTTGGCAATTGCCGAGTCCGCCTCAATAATTGCCTCCACTGCCTGTGTCACACGCATGGGCAGCTCAGCATCCGGATAGGGCAGTTTTGTCTCTAGCTGCGGTGCCACAACAATGCTGTACGTATCCTTAATCTCGTACTTCTTAGCCATATCAGTCTCATTGTAACCGCCCTCGACACCAATTGCCAATCGTGTGATTTTACGCTCTGGTCCTGCTTCCTCCGCTTGCACTTCATTCGACTCGCCCTCCTTTAGCTTGCGTTCACGCCGAATGTGCAAGAACACATTGTTGCCCGTCTTGGCGGCATATTCGTTTACGTACGCCTCCCCAAAGCCCAGAAAACTCTGCAGACAGACATAGAGACCCGTCGGCGTCTCTGGATTATCGTAGGAGAAAACGCATTCGTCTTTGTATATCGGTGGATTGCCGCACGGCACATTCACTTTGGATAAATGCTTGCGTAGTTCCTCCATAACGTTATATATTATATTCTACTATATCAGTTTGTAATTGAAAACTTATTGAATTTCCTTGCAGCTGCTGCTGCGACGCTTTTGCATTACTCGGCAGAATTCGTAGAGATGCCAACTTGCTGCAAAATAACAGACAGACAGACGGTTGCTCTTTTGCGAGTGTGTATAATATAGCGTGCAGAGCTTGTCACGCAGCATATGCATGCGAGTGAAAGCTTACTGCTATGGCATACACACTACACAATTTAAAAAATATACGTTACATTTGAAGTAATTTCATCTACTTTTGCTCTTTATTACTCACTTTGAAAATTTTAAATTCAGATTACATGCTTTTTTTTTTTGGGGTACATACAATTTGTATTTCGATATATTTATGTTTTATATATATATTATATGCTTTGTTGTTGTTGTTGTTGTTGGTTAGCGTCGTCAACTGCTTTGCATTTTACTTTGCTTACTTGGCTAAAACACAGATTAACACGTTTATTTGATGCTCTATCGCATTGCAAAGACGTACATAATAATATATATATATATATGTATGAATATATATATATATATGTATGAATATATATATATATATATATTAATAAAATACACGCACATTTCAATTATATACCACAATTATCTAGAATTTCCAATGACGTTCACTTTGGTATTTTTGCTCATCGTAACAGTTTTTAAAGTACAACAATAAGTTAAGTTTAAACAAAGTACGACACATAATTTTTTTTTGTTTAATTCAATTATGTTACATAAAATTACGCACGTTCAAATACATACATAGATTGCATAGTTTTATATATTTAAGAGTTAGAGAGATATTCATATATATTTATATATGTTATTAATTTGTTGTTTTTGTTAAATTTCTGTGTGTTTTCTGTGTGTGCAAAAATGTAGAAAAATGTGGCCAATGTGCGTTCGTCTTTTAATCATTATTTAATCATGCCGGAGGTTCATTTCACATATATGTAAAAAAATACATTTCATGTTCGCTTCCTTCTCTTTTCAACTCTATATTTAGCTATGCTAAATACATTTATTATTGTTTATATCTTTATGCTGATATATGTATATATTTTGCAGAAATTGCTATTACCGTTGAATCTTGTTTGTGATGTTTATATATATAGAAAAAAAAGGAGAAATCATTAAACAACCGTTTAGTAACTTTGTCATGTGCTTTTTTTTTATACATTTAATCAAATCCTGGTCCTTTTTTTGTTTGTTTGTTATATTTATGTTTTTTACTGCATTTTACTTGACCGATGTGAGACAGCAAATCCAACTGACTTAAACAGACCTTATCTCATATGTTACTACTGCTTTCTCTCTCTGTACATTCCCCTCTCGACTATCGACTCTTGCCGCCTTATCAACTAACAATAATGACGCACAACACACCAAAAAGATATTTTTTTATGCACTATATAAATGTTTGCTTAAATACGCTAAATATTTATGCCATGTGTGTGTGTGTGTGTGTGTAAGCATGCTAATAAATTATAAACAAAGTAAAACAAAATTCATTTGATATCTGAGTAGGCATTATAATTTTTTTTATTTTAATGCGTTATTTAAATTATAAACTGAAAATCTCTAAGCATATTCACTTCTTCTTCTCTTATTTTTTTGATTAATTTTTAAAGCTTACATATTTTATTATTTTTAAAATATATAAAGTATATATATATATAAATTAAAACGAACTTAAAATTATTGCAATTATATGCATAATTACAGAAATCAGCGCTTAAATAACTGAAATTAAACTAAATGTACTCATTAAATACTTTACTTATTACTTTAAACTTGTTGTATGTATCTGTATGTGTTGTGTGTTATTTAATATTTCGTTCTTAAGTATTCATAAATTGCTTTTGATTGTGAGTACTTCTTGAGTTCTTAATTTGCCGTTTTCAAAACTAATAATAATAATAATGATAGAACACAGGAACAAAAGTATATAAAAAAAAATAATAAATCAGAAACTAATTTAAGAAATGCACATAATATAATTAATATTCTTGAGCATATAATACTTTTGCATTTTACACGAAAAACAAGTAGAGAAAAATAATAAAAACAGACGGCATAAGTATATAAAAAAGAGACGACATTACAGAGATATAAATAAATAAATTACAAGCTACATACAAATTAGGACTTGAGTATGTATGTATGTGTGTGTGTGTGTGTGTGTGTGTGTGTGAACAGAACAGAAACAGACGCTCAGACAAAAACAAGTGCAAGGCGAGTGCTCACTAGAATTTTGGTTGGTTTCTCTTAATACCTTACAATGTGTCATATTTTGTATATTTTCTTCAAATATTTCTATATAGAACTACCCATTGTTAATATTACTTTATATCATTTAAGATACACACACACACACACACACATTCTCCGCTATGTGTTGTTGTTGTGTGCTGTTTTCTCAATTGTTCAATGGATTGACAAGCCTCGATATTAGTACGCTCTGCTGCTCGAGTATCTTGTTTAACATGCCCAACCATTCGTCATAGGATGTTTCTGTGGCTGCCTGGCAGTCAATTGTTACTGTTGGTTTATTCGGGTCCGTTGATTTGATTCGAAAACTGTAATCACTCTCCTTTAGCCGTTCCAGTTGCATGTGATTAAGCTGTAGAGTTAAAAATACCAAATTTAATACATTTAATGCATTATTTAATACAAATTCTTACCTGTATATGAGTGCGATATTTGTAGACAGGATTGGTGAACTGTGTCTTTGCCTTCTGTATGTCGGCAAAGATGATGATCTGCTGGAAGAGGAATACCTGCAGTTCACGCTGCTTCTGGCCGGCATCAATTGAACAATTGAGTGCGCCCTGCAGCAACAGATTGCCCTGGGCCGTTATTTCGCCATCGAAATCATGCAAACTACGCAATACCACCATCATATCGTCCACAGTCTTCACGACAACCTTCATCTGCTGATAGGCCTCCATTAGGGACGGCACCTCATTGTGTAGGCCAGCACGTTTCGTTTCCCTCAGCACCTGATCGATAAGCAGTCCGTATTTGGTAATGCGCTGCACCGGCTTAATGATAAGCGTGCTCAACTGCAAACAGAAAAGAAGAAGAGAATTTACAATACATATTTATACTTTTTCTATTAGTTTTAAATTTAAAACAAGCTGGACAGTGTGGAAAGCTCGACTGTAATATACCCTGTGGCAATGTAGAACATCGCTAAGATTCGCTTCAGACGTAATTCTTTGTGTAACTCGTTTCTATTTCAGTTTGTGGGCGTTGTTAAACTTTTTTGAATACATGAACCCTAAAATACTTATTGTGTGTGCCAAATCTCAAGTTTCTGGCTATAAAACGGCTATTGTTATAAGCATTTTCTTGATTTCTGGGCAAAGTGGGTGTGGCATTCAAAATTTAGAGATACTTTAGCTATCTGCATATATAAGCAGTGCTGGGAGATCAAGTTCAAGCTTCTAGCTGTTGCCAGCTCTGAGACTCTTTCGTTTATACGGACAGACAGACAGACATACGGACAGACAGGCAGACTAACGGACAGACAAACGAGACAGACAGACTGACAAAAAGAAAGACAGACGGGCGGAGAGAAAGACGGACAGGCAGACGGACAGACAGACGTACAGACAGACGGACAGACAGACAGACAGGCGGACAGACAGACAGGAGGACAGATAGACAGGAGGACAGACAGACAGGAGGACAGACAGACAGGAGGACAGACAGACAGGAGGACAGACAGACCGGAGGACAGACAGACCGGAGGACAGACAGACAGGAGGACAGACAGATGGACAGAATGACAGACAGACAGATAGATAGACCGACAGACGAGACAGACAGAAAGATAGACAAACATTCAGACAGACAGACAAATAGACAGACACACAGACCAACGGACGTGGCTCTTGCAACTCGACTATTGATGCTGTTTAAGAATATATATTGCTTTATAGGGTAGTCCATACCTTTTACATACTTTTACATACTTTTAACAAACTTAATATACCCGCGAAGAGTATAATTATATATAATTTACTTAGTACCGTAGTTACTAACTCTATTTTAAATTTAAAATAGAGTTCTGTTCCCTGCTTTTAGTTAAAATTAAAAGAAAAAAAATAAGAGTGACACTAATAGATAGTACCCCATAGCGCGTTGTTACGTCAACATGCTCTTCTTCTTCCTTTGGTCCGACACTCAGTAATATTGGGTTTTGAATAACTCCCGAGTTTATTGTCCGATCGTGATGAAACTTTCAGGATACATTAGGACCCCGATGCTTGTCTAGTGTGCCAAAATTCAAGGCTCCAGTTTTAAAATTGACCATTATATGGGATTTTAAGATTTTTTTGAATATCTTCCGAGATAACCATCCGATCACGATGAAATTTTCAGGATACGTTAGGACCCGGATACCCGTCTTGTGTGCCAAAATTCAGGACTCTAGCTTTAATATTTTTCGTTTTATGGGCTTTCAAAAATTTTGTTCTCGATTTACGGAGGCGGAAGGGGGCGTGTCAAAATTTTAAGATAAACTTGATCTGCTTAGCCCATAGACGAATCACCATACCAAATTTGGTGACTCTAGCTCTTATAGTCTCTGAGATCTAGGCGCTCATACAGACAGACGGACAGACGGACATGGCTATATCGACTCGGCTGGTGATGCTGATCAAGAATATATATACTTTGTGGGGTCTGCCGGACTTCCTTCGACCTGTTACACACATTTTTTTTTTGACAAACTTAATAGACCCTTTTTTACTTTTTTTTCAAAAAGTAAAGGGTCTAATAAAAGTATATAAATAATATTTGTCACTTACATCCAAGCGATGTCCCAGTTTCTGGCGTATCTGATCGAAATATTGATAATGCGCATTGACTATAAACTCGGACAGTGGCTTGTTGCTGCAGAAATAGTAGTACATGGTGAACTTCTTGGTTGAGTTCTCGATTAGCGGCCCCAAATCCGCTGGTGACTTTTGGCAGTGACGCAGAGCCCTTAGGAATTTACTGCAACGAAGTAGAGAGAAGTGTTAATTATTATTGTATATATCTATATATATATATATAAATACTTACTCTCTGTGCCACTCGTAGATCTCTTTGATGTTGTTAAATACCAAATCCATTTTGCCGCCCTGCAGATCGACTGGCCTTGGTATCTCCTTGTTGTGTATCTCCTTCATATAGCTGTCGAAATATAAGACAATGATGATTAACTCTGTCAGGCAATTTGATGTATTTATTTATTTACAAACTAATCTTAAGGTTTACTATAGACCAGCAGCTGGTGCATAGAGCAAAAGTAGTCTTATGTGTGTAGGTTATTTTTATAACAAAATATACAGTGTGGGACAAAAGTAAACAGACTATTACTTTTGCAAATGTTGCGCACAAATATGGAAACAATTATTTTGCGTTTTTGCGGATTAAATCGATTCATGGCTTGTCGATTTTGTTTTCTGCATTTGTTTATTTCACAATTGTCAAAACTGAATTGCAAAAGTTAAAGCGTTTTCCAATAGCGTGATTACTTCTGCCCCGCCCTGTATGATGATTAAGTCTGCAGTAATATTATGTAAACTTACGTCTAAATAGTTTTTAAATTAATGTTTATTTCATATCTCATAGAAGTATATATGTAGTATAGTTGATTATAATTGTGTAGTTGGCAATTCAATTAGAAATCGCTTCTTTATTTGTAATGGATAAGTATTAAGTAACTGCTGAATAACTTGATATCTTTTTAAACAAATCAGCCTACTACTATTCATCTGTATTCGTATTTTGTGGCAATAAACAATCAGTATCATGTATCACTCTATTTGTACGATACACTTTTCGCGATACAGATACAAAAACTTGAAAATTTCCTGCTGAATGCAAAAAGTAATAAACAGGTATCATGATTAGTGATCATACTTGAACCTACTGAATGCCCCCATCATGTGAATAGTTTCGATTTTCTTATGCATTTTTATAATTTGCAGTATGTTTAGACCTTATTCTTTAAAAAAAAGTATAAGGGTATCTATATTCTTAGTTAGCATCAGCTGCCAAGTCGATATAGCCATGTCTGTCTGCCCGTCCGTCCGTCCATCCGCCCGTCTGTCTGTATTAGCGCCTAGATCTCAGAGACTATAAGAGCTAAAGTCAACAAATTTGGCATGTTTGTTTGTCTATGGACTAAGCAGCACCAGCTTGTGTTAAAAACCACCCCCTTCGCCCCCTTCCAACAAAAATTTTTGAAAACCCATAAAACGAGAAATATTAAAGCTAGAGTCCTAAGTTTTGGCATACAGGAGGAACATCGGAGTACCAAAGCATCCTGAAAATTTCATCACGATTGGATAATAAACTTTTACAATACACAACATTACTCAGTGTCGGGCCAAAGGAAGAAGAAGAGTACATTGACGTTACAACGCACTAAAGGGTATTTGCTCATTTTAGGGAATTAATTAAAACCCGAAGGTTTATTTATACATATGTATCTAAGTTTGTTACTATTATTTCCTTTTTGAAGCATAAGTAAAGGGTCTCTCATAGTCGACTTCGACTATAGCCTTTTCCGACTAGTTTCTACTGAAGTGTTAGCTAGTACTATGTCTAAAAGCTTATTCTGTTAAACAAAACCTTGTTTAGTAATCACAAAAGCGCGACAGAACTTGAGAAGTTTCTTTATGTTGATATTATTAATGGAACTGCTGATTAAAATAACAATGATGGATTATTCTAGTCTGTTCTAAACACATGCAAATAACTTAAATTGAATGTAAAATTGTGTTATATTGTGTTTTTCTCAAGCAATTGGTTTATGTCTGTCTGTCTACTTACCCATTGACTATCAACTGCAGATCCTGCACATATGACTCCTCCGTTGTGACCAGCTCGTTCAACACCAATTGACGTTTGCATAAAGCGGCAGCTTGGCTATCGCTATTGCCGGTCTTGTTCTGTTGGATCAACCCAGAAGATTGGACAGTGGGTTATGATATTTGTTGTTAAAGTGTTGTTAACATTTGTTTTTTTGTATCTAGCTAACCTTGTCATTGTTATCCTGCTCATAGCCCAACTCGGCACCGGCATGAGAACGTCCATTTGTGCTTGCTGCATTCACAATTGCAGCTCCTTCGCCAGCATCTTCAGCTGTTACACTGCCATCGACACGGCTATTGGACTCGTGTTGTTCCTGTTTTTTTGTTGTGTTATACAAAACTTGTTATTAGTTTTCAGTTTTTATGTTGAACTTGCAACTGGCAACTTTGCCAAACAACTGTACTTACCCTGCTCATTCTGACAATTTGTTCAATTTCCGATAGTGGATTGCCGTCTATTTTACCAGTGCTGGCCTGCAAAACAAAATACAACAAAAATCAGTCAAAGCTCAGAAAACAAAACTCAAAACTGTAACAACTCTAAACTCAAAACTTTCGCATCCACCTGCAAAACTCTTAACGCAATCTGATTATAGGTATTAGTAGTAGATGCCCCACAAGCGAACTAATTGAAAAACTTTGCAGGCAGACAAGAGATCTGGCCCAGTCAACGAGTGAAAATCGCATATTTGTGGCTATGATGATGAGTACATTTAGTACATTTAGTACAACAACAAGTACAAGCTCTAGTATAAACATCATCGCACAAATAGCACACTTGGCAGGTGTTTATATTAGGGCTGGGCAAAGAGTTTGCCTGTTAAAATGAAATAGGTAAATTAAATAGCAAATGTGAAGAGCATAATTCAATAATAATCTAATGGGAATTTCAACACCTTTATCATATTATATACATATTAAACATGAAAGCGTATAAAGTTTCAAGTGTGAATAAATAAAGTGTTTAAATGCTAAATTAGTAAATGTTTGTTCTCTTGTTAGTTTATATTATTTATGAGCTTAGCTGAGATTCAACATTTGGCTTAAATACGCCATGAAGCTTCCACAATATGAAAAATATTGCTATAAATCGATTAAATATTTATCGTTTTAAATGCAGCCCTGAATGTGGAAGTACATATACATATGTGAAATGTGTGCTGGTCTTTATTATTATTGTTTTTGTTATACGCTGTGCCCATTAAAAATGGGCAACAAAGGGTATAATGAATTTGTGTGAATGTATGTAACAGGCAGAAGGAGGCATCTCTAAACCTAGAAGGTATATATACTCTTAATCGGTAGCAATAGTCGAGTCGATTGAAACTTGTTCGTCTGTCTGTCCGTCCGACCGTCTGTCTGTCTGTCCGACCGTCTGTCTGTCTGTCCGTCCGTCCATCTGTATAAACGCATGAATCTCAGCAACTATAAGAGCTAGAGACTTCATATTAGGAATGTATGTTCCTGAATACCAAACGCTGATCAAGTTTATTTAATCAATTTTCGATATCTCACCCCCACCAAACGCAAATCGAAAAAAACTAACACAGTCTCCAATTTTCAGATAACTCAGCCTAACATAACATATAGTTAAAATATATAACTCACGCTGAGCAATTTGCTGCAAGTTTCTTAGCGATTGACCCATAAATAAAGTAGATATTAACAAATTTGTTTTAAATTCATTATTTCACAATTTTTGGCCAGAGCGAGAGAGCATATGAAAATGACATTTGCGCAAGCGAGAGCGCATGATAATCTGATGATTTGCGCTGTCCGCCGCTGTGGCGCTCAACAGCTGAATGCTACACTGAAAGTTATATATTGTGTGAAAAGCTGAATGCTACTGACAATGAAAAATTCAATATAGCAATCTAGCTTTTGCGCTTTTGCAAGCTAACATTATGTCGTTGACAAAAAGCTGAATGCTAAGCTATCAACCATGTTTTTGTTCAGATAACACACCGTTTTTAACTTAACAGTATAACAAAATATAACAAATATGCTGGAAGTTTTATAGCCATCAATCGCATTCCAGTGTTGCCAGACTATGGTAAGCAAGACAACTTTCGGTACAAGCAACATGGATTACGAGCGATATATTTAAGTATATTTAAGGTTAATTATATATTAACAAGAGTTTATTATATTATTATATGAACTACGTGCTATTCTATTATATTATTATTATGAACGACAGATCGGCTTATTTGACGTTACACGGCTGACGACGAACTTCAGACGGCTGACCAGGTACACTTCCTCTTTCTTTAGAATACTCGATACTTCTTTTAAATACTTCTCGATACTTCTTTTAAATACTTATCGATGCTTTTTTTAAATACTTCTCGATACTTCTTTTAAATACTTCTCGATACTTCTTTTAAATACTTCTTGTAAATCCTTAGCTACTCGGCTTGCTCACTAAAGATTCCGACGACTGATCCTAACTGCTGATATCGACTGACTGCTACTGCTTTCCTCCGACTGCTCACTTCGACTGATTCGGATAGTTCACTCCGACTGATTCCGACTGTTAATATCGATAACGCTCCTGGTATCGATATTCCTTAAATGTTAATACTGATTGTCGCTGCTCCATCTTATACCCTATGTTACATACATGTACACATAAGTAGGTATGTAAGTATGTAAAAGCAATTCCCTAATAAATACATTAAAATACGACCTACACAGGGTATATTCTACTGTCGCGCTCGCTCAACTGATTGGCTTGCTGTTGTTATTGTTTTATTGTATACACTTTTATACACTTTGCCGCAGGGTATTTAAGGGAAATCTCTTTTTATATGCGCCACATTTAAATGGATTAATCACAGGTTATCTTATCGTACAGAGCTGACGTCGAATAGAAGGTTTAAAAATATAATATATACACCGTTTTTTTCAAGTAAAACTTTGACGTAGCTATTTTTAAAAACAATTCTATATAAGAGTATTTCAACTTCCTCATGATGAAATTTATTACTCACACACACACACACACATTTATTCGATATGCTTTGTTTGCAAATCCATCAAAATGAGTTTTTCTTGATTGTTTTTTTTACCAGATATACATGAGAAAAATCTGAGTGTTTTGCTTTTGAAACACAAATTCACAATAATTGAATCACTATTGTATTTTTAAAGAAACTTAATTAAATATTGCCTGTAGTCTTGTTTAAAAATTTAACACATAAACAATGCAATTTATCAGAGCAGTTCAAATGTTAGTTAGCCTAACTTTTGGCACTTTTGGTAAACTACAGATAAAATTGTGTAACAAGGGGCAACAGTTTCAGTGGGTTTGTGCCTAGTTTTAGTCAAATTCTGTCTTTTTTTTTTATACATATATCGCTGCCTGTCTTTTTAGGCTTTTGTGTGCTTACTTTTTGCGATAAGATTTGCCATTTGGCGACGAGTCACAGCGAATATTCTTTTTCTTGTGCAATCGAGTTCACTTTTTTTTATTAAAAATTACAATAATATATAATAAATTTATTGCAACTTACAAACAAACGCAGAAAGCAGCTCATGATTTATATGCTCGACTTGATTTTGCCCAAAAATTCTCAATTTGTATAATTGTCTATAATAAAATGTTAATATTTTGTTTGTCTTTTGTCACTCTTTATAAGGATGCGACGACGACATTGTCGCATTTTCGATTGTTGTTGTTGTTGTTGTTAATAACACGACGTATAAAGCAAAGCGACTGAGCTCTGAGCCGCCAACTTACTAACTAACTGACTGACTGACTGAATGACCTGTCAGGGCTGCCAATGCTTAGTTTCGTTTTCGTTTTCGTTTTCTTATTGTATATTTTACATATGCGTAAATTCTCCCACACCCACACCAACACACACTCACACACACACACACACTCAGCTGTTGAGCAATCAAATAAACTCTCAATCAACGCGTCGCCAACGAATTCGAATTCGACGTCGCCACTTGTGGACGACACGGCATTAAAATAATTGAGAGAAACTCAAACCCAAAACGAAAGCAAAAGAGAGAGAGAGAGAGAGAGAGTGTGAGTGCGAGTGCGAGTATTGCAGAGAGAGCTGGGGGAGAGAGAGAGAGCAGCGTTCTTCTGTCTGCCATTGTTTTAGTGTATAAATTCTAACAATTCATAAATTAATTCGCCTTATTATTCGGCCGCAAATAGCAAAAATATCAACAACAAAAAACAACAACTACTATACAATTTGTGTGTGAAATAAATGGCATTAGTTGTCGCCTGATCAGCTAATAAATACCCTAGAGATAGCTACCGGCATATATATTGAATTATTGTCTACCAAAAACCATTAATATAAATTTGTGTTTGAAATAAATAATATTAATTGTCGCCTGATCAACTGATAAATACCCTAGAGACAAACATGATTAATAGAAATTTGTGTGTGAAATAAATGACACAAATTGTCGCCTGATAAGCTAATAAATACCCTGGAGACAGCTACAGATAGATTTATTCAATTATGTTCTTCCAAAACTTTTAATAGAAATTTGTGTGTGCAATAAATACGACTAATGGTCGCCTGATCAGCTTATAAATACCCTGGAGACAGCTAAAGGTAGATTTATTTAATGATGCTATGTAAATAACACTAATTGTCGCCTGATCAACTAATAAATATCCTAGAGATAGCTACAGATAGATTTATTAGATTATGTTCATCACAACAATAAATACTTTATAATTTAAATTTTATATATGAAATAAATGGCACTAGTTGTCGACTGATCAGCTTATAAATACCCTGGAGAGAGCTACAGTTAGTTATATCAATTGTTTTGTAAAAAGAGTTTTAAATAGAAGCGTAAAATCAATTCAAGTTCTTTTTTATGTGGTTTAAAAAAAAAACTGGCTTTTATTTTCTAATATCAAAATGCCCAAAAAAAAAGACATCTACACGAGCTAGAAGTCTGGTGACGAGAGCATATTCAAGCACCCAATTTACTGATATCAAATGTTTTGTGACAAACAATATTCATATAAATTAATTTCTTTATTCTTTATTATTATTATTTATTATCATACTTTTTACTTTAATGCGATTTGTGCGTAAATTTTACTTAGTCAAAGAAAACGCCACCTTAGGTTGAAGACTAGTGACGAAAGCATATTCAAGCCCCAAGATAACCGATATCAAATTTTGTGACAAACAATATTCATATAAATTAATTTCAACACGGTATCTGCATAGTCAACCATTTGAACTTGTGATTATTTCTACTTTAATGCGATTTGTGCGTCAATTTTAAATAATTTACATTGATTGCGAATTGGGAGATATTTAATAAATATATAAGCCCCAAAAAACCTCTAAATGAGCTAGAAGTCTAGTTACGAAAACATATTCAAGACCCAGAATTACAGACTTCAAGTTTTGTGAGTAAAAATATTCATTTTAATATATAAACTATTCTAATATAAAAAAAATAGTTTACCATTCCGCACACTACGCAAAAAAAGCTATAGCATTTGTGTAGCTAAAAATAACTTTTTGCGCAGTGCCGAATGCCAACATGCAATTGTCTATATCTCGAAACATATTTGACCGATCGGAGATATTAGTATGTCATATTAAAACAAGAGTAACTACCTTTCGAACGATATATGTATCACTCATTGCGATTGGCCCAGCCGATCTCTATATTTAATATTGCGTCTATATATAGCAAACTTTACTATGTTTGAGTTTTTGGCATCTGCTTTCGTCACTAGCGTGGACTGCCGTCCACTGTGATAAAGTGTAAGCGCTTGCAAATTAATTTGTATTTATTACGCGCTCTGTTTGTCAACATTTTGGGTATTTATATTATATTATAATATTCAGCTTTTCTTCCATTTCTTTCTAACATAACTTTTGACTGTAATAATGAAAGTAATCTGTTTTATTTCTAGCATTTTCCATTTGTTTTTTTTACACATTTTTCAAAGTAGCAATAAAGCGCTTATCACACATTTTCAAGTCGCCACATTTAATTAATTTATTTAATTGGATAATCGGCTTGCAACTAGATTTATTTTTACATTCATTTGTGTTGTTTTTCTGATATCATTGAATTTTTTAACAATGCTAATGAAGTTGGGGGAAGTTGAGGGGGAAAATTCGTTGCCTGCAAATGGTGTGACTTTTAATTAGGTTGTGGGAGTTGTAAAAGGAGGAGAAGGAAGAGGAGGAAGAGGAGGAGGAGGAGTAGGGCAAACATTGCTCAAGGCAGCTTGCAACGACTGATGTCAGCCAAAAACAAAGAAGAAGAGCAACAGCTACAGAACTATTAAATTTTTAATGGCTATGCAAATATATAAATATATAACAACAACAGGTAACAGCAACAACTAAACAAAGGCAAAGGCATTAACGGCCTGAAAACCCAATTGGCAAGTGTTCCGAAAAATAAATATATAAAAAATATAAAAGAGTTAACAGAAAACAGCAACAACAAAAACAATAGTACATATAAATAAAGAACTAACTGGGTTAGCTAAAAAAAAGTTCAAAAAGTTCACACCCAGATAAACAAACAGGAAAAAATACAATGAAAAATGTAAAAAAAAAAAAAAGTAAATAAATTGTTGACAAGGCAACGTTTTTCTTTTTTACAAGGCAACGTGAATTTACATTAAATTCAACTAATAAGCCATAAAATAGAAACAACAACAACAATAATAATGAAAAGTAGAGAAAGAAAAAAAAAGACGACGACGACGACGACGACAGACGACATTAAATTTATTGATGAAAACGTTGGAAATGGCGGGCGACAAAGTGGCGACACAATTCGCATTGGCGTCACACACACACACACACAACACACACACACACACACACACACAGCACACACACACACAGCACACACACAACAGTCAATGGCATGTTGTTAATGGCATCTAAAGACAATATGGCGGCTTTTAAGCAAATCGCCAAGAGTTGTAGCAAAAAAGAAAAATCCATAAAAGAAATGGAAATGGAAATTCAAATGAAAATTGTCATTGATTCATTTATAACTCTCATTGAGAGACGACGACGACGACGACGACGACTTCAACAAGTGCCTAAAAATAGTAACAACTGCCATTATTTGTAAATGTATTTAACAGGAACTTAATTAATTTATAACTTTCTTGTGTAATTCTAGAAATTTAAACAGCTGTACAAACTGCTGATTGATTTATTCGTGAGAATAGTTTAGTTCTAGCTAGACCCTGTACTTTAAAGAAACAAGTAAATAGGGTCTATTAAGTTTGTCAAAATGTGCGTAACAGGTCGAAGGAAGTCTGGCAGACGCCATAAAGTATATATATGCTTGACTAACATGAAAAGTCGTCTCTCCGTTTGTCCGCCCGTCTGTCCGTCCGTCCGTCTGTCTGTATGAGCGCCTAGATCTCAGTGACTATAAGAGCTAGATTCACCAAATTTGGTATAGTGGTTCGTCTAAAGGCTAAGCATCACCAGTTTGTGTTAAAATTATGCCACGCCCTCTACCGCCTCCGTAAATCGAAAACAAAATTTTTGAAATTCCATAACACAAGAAATATTTAAACTAGAGTAATGCACTTTGGCATACAGGACAAGCACTGGGGTTTTAATGTATCCTGAAAATTTCATAGCGATCCGATAATAAACTCGGAAGTTTAACAAAACCCAAAATATTACTCAGTGTTGGGCCAAAGGAAGAAGAAGAGCATATTGACGTTACAACGCACTAAAGGGTATTTGCCCATTTTAGGCAATTAATTTAAACCCGAAGGTTTATATATACATATGTATCTAAGTTTGTTACTCTTATTTCCTTTTTGAAGAATAAGTAAAGGGTCTCTCATAGTCGACTTCGACTGTAGCCTTTCCGACTGGTTTTTTTTGTTCTAGATATCATAATGTTCTGCTTAATTAACTATGACAAATCCTTCCGGTAAATAAAGTACACAATACATGTTGACCTCCTCCAAAACATTGCACACTTTATTCTGTATCTAAATCCCAGCATCATTCCTCCACCCACAAAAGTATTTTACCAGCTAATTTGACTGCGCCAAATTTATGCGTCGTTTATTGTCTGTTGTCTTAGGTAGTTCTGAGTGTCTGTCTGACTTTCTGCCTGTCTGTCCGTCTGTCTGTCTGTCTGTCCGTTCGTCTGTCTGTCTGTCTGTCTGTTTGTCTGTTTGTCTGTCTATCTGTCCGTCTTTCTATCTATCTAGCTGACGCTCAATTTCGTTGCCCTCTGTCGTTGCCCAGTTTCAACGTGTCCAGTCTCCTGCTCTCTGCGTGTGTAAACAAAATAAAGTGGCGCATTTATGGCAAAGGTGGCGACTGCCCCGCCCCCCCAAACCACACGTTTCTGCTGCCGCCCCCTTGATGGAACGTGTGGAATATATGTATATATATATATAAGTATATATATATATATATTATTTTTTTTCTGGCTGCTGCTATATTTGCTATGCTTTCTAATTGAGCAAAGCGGCAAACTCGTGCTCGGATTGCTTAAGCGCAATCTTTCAATGACGTGAATTTTCTTGTTTTCTTGTGGCGACTCTCAATGCCAATGGCAACTGTTTTGATTTGTATATAGTATATTCACATATATATATATATATATATACATATAGTTTGTTTGTTGTATAGGAAACACACACATTAGAAAAGTTGCGTGTTAAACAAACAAACGAACAAGAAAACAGCCAAAACAAATAAGTGCAAGCCAAAAGCTATAAAGAAAACTAAACTGAGACAACAATATGTAATCAAATTGGCGAGAAATAGTTAAGTATAACCCATGTAAGCGTAGAATCAGTGTTGATTGAGAGTTATTTATATAGATACAGTATGCCAAGTAATTGATTTGATATAGTAACAAAGTCACATTATTATTAATAATAAATAACAAAAAGGCGAGCTCAACTTTCAGGCGTTTTTCCTATGTTGCCTCCTTAGAATTCTCAACAGGTTCTAACAGCACACACACATAGAGTAGAAGCTTGGATTGTTGGGTAAGTTACTAGCTCAAAATGGTAATGATGAGGGAGATTGGCATCTACTGAAACACAGCTGTATATCAAGACTAGCTTCTTGTCTTTTGTTTTTGTTGTATGTTGATATAACTGTCTTTTTTGTATATTTATTAATTAACTAGCGTATTGTTGTTAACTAACTTATACTAGTGTTAAAGAAGCATCAATTTCTTTTAACATAACAACGCTTTACAGCGGCCACAACTGTTAAAATGAAAGGCTTAACAGCAAGCAGCTTTTAACTTAACATATTCGTTGGCTGTTAGGCAACTCTCAGCTGTCATATCGACAAGAAATTTACTTTGAGTCGGCTAACAATCAATTTCATTATTAAAAATGGATAAACCCATTAAATCGCATTATTTAAGTCTTTTAACTTGTTCCAAGCACTAAAATAAACTATAATTAAACAAGAAAATCAATATATAAACCTAGAAAAGCTTCAATAAATTCTGATTTTGTCAAAAAACAATTACATTTATCTCATGTATTCCTAGAACACTTTGACTCTCAATTAAACTGCAATGACTATAAGTTATATATCGTTATTTATATAACACAAAGATAAAGCTTAGAGAGTAAGCATACGATGTAATCGTAGTATCAAACAGTCAATGTTAGCAGGCCGATAGTCTGTTAACATTGTAATACTCTGTTAACTCTATCATCACTAGATTGTATACCTCACCATCACTAGATTATGTATCCTCCCGTCACTAATTATCCAGTTGAATTGGCTAGCTCGCTTTAACCTATTAAGACAATGTAGAGCGAACTAGCTTGATCTTGCTCTCTAAAGGGAGAGTTGTTAAATACAGCGGCGTGATTGCCCGAGTCAGTCGTTTGATACAGACATAATATAGCGGATGTCATCGAGAATAACAGCATGTTTTATGCAAATTTAACGATTACACAATATAATAATAAATACAACAATTAAATAACATTTTATAGCTAGCAAATAAAAGAGATTATCACTGATCTATGAGAATCAATCATAAGCAGTAGCATTATTCCAGGGAAACTCTCGTCTGTTTTTGCTATTTAACTGACTCTCATTACTTGCTATTAAAATATAGAAAAGTAAAAGCAACTGGCATACTTTATAGATAGTTGAAGCAACTATATACATATATACTCGCTAATCACATATTAATATGATCTCTGCTTTTAACACAGTTAAATAGCCAAGATAAGCAATCAAGTGGCTGCTGCTTATTGTCGCCGGGCCAAGTTTATGAGCAAAAAACCATTATGCGACATTATGAGAGAGAATTTATTACTCCTCAATTTATTTGCGCTATCAAAAATGCTTTGCTTTAACCAAAAGAGCAGCAGAAAATGTTGCTGTCTGTAAAATAAAGAAACTCTAATCTCTAGCTAATTATTCTATATACAACATTTCCTTTAACTAACTCTTTATCATAGTTAAATGTTTAACTACAATGAAAGTAAAAGTAAATCAATGAAATGTAAGTAATGTAAACATGGACAAGCCTTTTGAGCACTTGCAGCAGCAGCAGCTTGTTGGCAATATGTTTCAGTTGTGTTGTTGCCAAACCGACACACACACACACGCACACACACACACACACACACACACACACACACACTTACCATATTGGCTGAGCTCTCCTTGAGATCCTTGGGAAATGCGGGCGGTCCATTGGCAATCAAATGTGGCTCTTGTATCGGCTTCATTGGTGGCGGCAACTCCAAGCCGGCCTCCTCTTCGGCCTCATAGTCTTGCTGGTGTTGTTGTTGCTGTTGTTGTTGCTGCTGTTGTTGTTGTTGGTGTGTGCTTACATGTGGGAATTGTGGTGGCATTTGGCCAACACTGCCGCTTGTAGTTGCACCGCTGCCAGGTGTTGCCGTCTGTTCCGCCAGCTCCTCGGCATGTTTCTGTGGTAGCTATAAAACAGACACAATATTATACATATAAATATATAAGCATATACATACACATATATATATATAGATATATCTATATACATATTTAGTATAAATATAAAAATACTCATAAAAAAAAAAACTTACTCTCAGATTCTTCTCCGAGGGTTTCTTTGAGAGCAATTTCTCATTCGGCGATTTCTCAACCTTGCTCTGGGACAGTTTACGCAGTTGTGGCGGCAACCATTTACGCCTGCAATAAATAAATACAAAAATTAATAATATAATAAATATATATATGTATATGATTATAAATTATGTTTATGTTTAACAGATTAGATTATCGAATTGTTTAGCTGTTGATCAAGTACAGGAACATGCGTATTGTTGTGGCGCCCTGCACGACTTCATCCATTTTGATGCCAACAACACGTCGTATACGCAATTAAAACGGACCCTGGCAAATTGGCCGTCCAGCTGCGTGGCCGACATGAGACTGTCGCCAATGGCACAGCATATCAGCAGCCACCACTTGGCTGAGAGCTGCCCGCCCGCTGCTCATTGTCGCCGCCGGGCCAAGTTCATGCGACAACATTATGAGAAGAGAATTCATTGCCAGCAACAAATTTATTGCTCCTCAATTTATTGTGTGCTATCAAAAATGCTCTGTTTGACCAAAAAGAGCAGCAGCAGAAAGAAATTTGCTTTTAACGCGATTTGCTTTCATTTTCTGCATTTTATTTTATGCTTTTTAAGCAACGATGAACTTAAGTTTTCTTTCTTTCTCTCTCTTTTTATTTTAAAGACTTTTTGGCCCGACTTTGATTAATTTCCAGCTGCAAAGTTTATGGGTCAGTTTGCCATTTTTTTTTATGCGCATGGAATTTAAATGAAAGTCCATTTATCAAATGGAAAACTTTTGCATGCCAAACGGGTTAAGAAATGTCAAAAGGAACTTAACTTAAAGATGAAACGGAATGTAAGAGACTGTAAAGTAAGTCAAGAGTTATCAATTTAAATGCTTTTCATATTTGATATAAGTTAATATTTGAATTGCTTGCTTAATTATTTAGTAAACTAATTGCATTACTTAAGTTTTCATCTATTTAAGCAGCTGTTGGTCAACCAGCTTTGTAGTTTTAATCGTGGTATTTAATTAGAGCAAAATAATTTCATTTTACGCTAGAAAACCGCAGCCAGCAAACCACAAACAAATTTGTTAGCTCCCCTTGTGATTTTAATTAAAATGGCAATAGTTCAGAGCCAAAAGGAGCGACACAAGGACACAAATTTAATGAGACTGTTGTTGCAATGTAAAACGACTCGAGTTAATCAATATATGCTGTAAAATAATAATTTGAACATCATTAGCAATTGTTGAATGCAAATTCGAGTTTAATTGAAGCGTTTAAAAAAAAACGTTGCATACTTTGCGACGTCGCGTCGCTGACAAAAAGTCATAAGCTGAGTGAATTTGGAGCGTAGGCGTAACTGTAACCGTCAGTCAACCAACGCCTCCGTCGCTGTAAAAAGCGCAGCCAACGCACCGCGAATTTCCCCTCCTCCAAAGTTAGCGTAACATAATTCAAAGTAAAAATAAACATTTACATAGACAACAACAGGGTGATAGAGAGATAGAGAGATAGAGAGATAGAGAGAGGGAAAGGTGGGCGGCGGGTGTGGGAGTGTCATTTTGGTTCCTGGAAATAGTATTTACTTTATTACGTGCTCGTCCACGCTCAAAATTCATTTCGCTGATGTAATGTTTTAGGCAAATAACCAACGTTTAACATACACACAGATACACACACACAAACACACATATATGTGGTAAGGGTAGGAGCAATGCACTATAGAGTAAATGTACATTTTCTTTGGGATAAATAACTTTTATAAAGCTGTTAACTTACAAATACATCAAACTGGAATGTTATTTATTTATTTATATATTTATGTACTTCCTAGTGCTACAAAATTAACTTATATTTAAAGCACTAGTCACAATTACAGTTGCTTAAGCAATCAATTAACTAATTACAATGGTGTCTCTTAATTCTAATATTTTAAATTGTTACATACTAGAGTTGTGTTAAATAGTTCGCATTAAGATCAATTGAACTAATCACTAAAGTGAACGAACGAACGAACTAAGTTCCTGATACGTTCATCAAAAATTGAACTATTGAACTGACTCCTTCAATTGAACTATGAAGAACAACTCTGTTACAAAGACAGACTGTTAACATTGGCACACACTGTTAACTTAACAGTACTTAAACAGGGGTGTTTCAAAACAGAAGCAAGCACTGTTTTTATCCTTTAAGGTTAAATTAAAGTGTCTACCAGCTTAAAAAAGTAAAATTATATTAGATCAAGTTTAGTGTGATTTGTAATGTGTGTTAAATTAGCTGATACGTTAAAAATCAATGTGCTATGTGTTGTTTTTGGCTGTTAAAAAGTCAGAATACACTCCAAAATAACTTTTGCAAAGAAATGTTAACTTTGAGAAGAGTTAAATAAAGTTTTGTTAGCAAAAAGTTGTGGGTACAACAGCTTCTACGAGTATTTTGATAGCTTATAGCTAATAGGAACTATAAAATAAAGTGTTAATTGGTTTATTTTGATAGCTTATAGCTAATGAGAGCTATATATGAAAGTGTTAATAGACTAACTATAAGCCGCTTGCATATAATAAGTATAAGTATTAAAAAAGTCCGCTTATTTCCTGTTTGATAATACAAACATCCTGTTTCCTCCTAGAGTTATTTATTAATTCCAGTAAAAAGTGCAAATATCCCATAGTACAATGTATTAATGAGGTCGCCCCAAAGTATGCAACAAAGGCTGCCACAATTTGAGTGTGTTTGCAAATACGTATGTCCATTTAGTTCATTGGACTAGGCACAGCACACGCTTCCCCTCCCTCCACTCTATTTCACACATTCCCCCATTCCCGCCCCCTCCCCCCCCCCTTTGTCTCTTCCTGTCAATGTCCCGAGCAAGCATTGGACAAACAAAAAAGTACGCTTATTGACAGAGCGCTTGAGACAGAAAGACACAGAGAGCCTATCTTTTCCTTTTGTCTTGACCATAATAGTACTAGTAGTAGTAAAAGCCACGCTGTGTTGTGTCCGACCATAATCTATATTCATGGTCAGCGCTTTGCTCAATAACAACAAGAACAACAACTTTGCTCAATGCTCAGTGGGTTGGTAAACAAAAATGCCCAATTAGTGTGCAAATATTGAAAGTATTTTGTAATTTACGTTCAACTAACTAAACTAAACTAAACTAAACGGCTGTACAAGGCTAGTT
Source organism: Drosophila histrio (assembly GCA_958299025.2). Taxonomy (NCBI): domain Eukaryota; kingdom Metazoa; phylum Arthropoda; class Insecta; order Diptera; family Drosophilidae; genus Drosophila; species Drosophila histrio. The sequence continues at coordinate 3,349,362 of OY729166.1, read as the reverse complement.
AATTATTTAAGCTAAGAACTTCAACTAGTACAAATAAGTTTACTACTCGCTTAATGTTCAACAATGCTTATCATATTTGATAAGATTGTCACATTGGATTGGCCATTGAATTTCAATGGTTAATGTAATTATATACTATAGTATAAAAGAAATCGTAGCGTAATTAGTCACATTAGTTGACACCACAAAAGCAAACAAAGAACACCAAACATTTAGCGACCACAGTGCGTATGATTAATGCGCGAACAAAAAATATATAAAGTTGCAACTTCTTCAATCGCGCTTATCACGCTGACTTATGACGCAGCTAAAGAACGCTGACTAATTCAGCCAGGCAGTCAGACGACTGTGCCACAATGTTTATGTGGAATAACTTCGCACATTGTTTTCGTTTTGTTTAAAAATAAATAAATAAAAATATATATATATACATACTACAAACAAAAAAAGAAATAACAAATGCATTGGCAATTCCCTATAGCATGTTTGAGAACAGGTTTTTAGTGCAGGGAAATATACTAAGCCGGTTTCCAGCGGGGAATTAAATGTGTTGCCAACTTGGCCCAGAAACAGCAGCTTTATTAAAGTGAAGAGTATTGAAATCCACCCCCCCCCATTTATTATGATTGATTTAAGCTGCTTAAATACTTTGTGCATAATTAATAGTATTACATTTTAAACATTTTGCCATTGCTTCTTTTATGTACAATTTCAATAGAATTTCTAAGAAAGAAAACAATGTGAAATTGGGCAGTAACTTTCAGCTTTGAACTTTTTTTTTGCGAAATTTCAGCAACTTTTTAGCTAGATAATCAAACAAAATAAATTTGCCACTGTTTGTTTTTGTTCTCCTTCTTCTTCCGTTTTCATTTTTTCAATTTGTGTTGTTGCAACAACTTGTTCAAATTGATGCCACAAGCAATTTGTAAAAATTTACTTCAAGTGAAACGTGCTCAACGTTAAGACTAATCACTGACTTCTAGTATACACTGTACAATGATAATGATAAGCCCAAAGGTCAAGCGTTTAGCTTTAGTCATTTATAGTTTTGTTGCACAAACAAAAACACACAAAAATTTTTAAGGCTGCTATCAACACAAATGGGCGTGGCCATCTGGCATATATCTCGTATGCATAAATAGACTGAGACTTGTTATTATTATGAATTTTGTTATTGTTACGTATACGTATATCGAGTGTGTGTGTGTGTGTGTGCTTATGGACATCTCTCTAATTGTACGTGAGGGTCGACGCACAGTTTGGATTACAGTCTGACGACAGTGGCAAACAATGAGTATGCATTGTGCAGATACTGAATTAGGCAGAGTTTGCCAAAAAGTACTCCATGGCAGCAGAAAGGCAAAGAAATATTGGTATGCAATTGCTCTGCTTTTGAATAGAGACCAGTAGCAGAGCAGTAAGCTATGCCATTTTAGCTATTTTATTGCTAGATTTAGCTATTTTGAATTAGCGAAAGCTAGAACATTTGATGAAATGCTATTAGCTACAAAATCTAGCTATTTTCACAAATGATTTGTCTACTTTTAACGCTGTATTTCTAGTTCTTGCTTCAACCTAAGTAAAGTAGTTTTTTCAATAACTTCTAAATTTATTAACAGATCGTGATGAAAATTTTAGGAAACATTGAGACTACAATGCGTATGATGTGTGTCAAAACTGAAGTATTTAGCTTTAAATTGGCTATCGGTTTGGGCATTATTTCAAAAATTTATAGGAGAACAACATAAACTTAATCTGCGTATGGTATTTTCGAATTTACATGCCAAATTTTAAGTTTGTAGCTCTTATAGTTGCTAAGTTAAGAAATTGACAGGCGGTCAGTCGGATAGGCGGACAGACGGACAGACAGACGGACAGACACACATCAATCGATTTGGCTATTGATACTGATAAAGAATATTTACTTTATAGGTACGGAAATGTTTCCCTTTTGCCTTTTAATTAAAATTTGCTCAAAGCCATTATATTCTACTATTTTCGCCCCTTGGAATGGTTATAAAAACTAGTTTGTGTGTTGCTTACAAATCTTAATACAACATTATAATAATAACCGTTAAAGCTGTCTTCAGACGGTCCCATTTTGAGTGCCACTTTTTGTTAAAAAAACCCATCGCTCTCGTGTGAGCACACGAAATTTTAGAGCGTCGGTCAAAGAGCGAAGCTGATAGATAAAAATATAAAGCGTTCTATTGCCTGGCTCTTTTTCCGTCGGTCAAATGCCTAAAAGATTGACGAACTTTTGTATGAAATTGTCTAGAGTGTGACCAGAATCTATAAGTAAAAAATCGATGGTATTTTTGTTTGGCAACCAATGCAAATATTGTGAATTGCAACTTTTATCGTCGGTCAAAAAGTGGCACTCAAAAATGGACCGTCTGCAGGCAGATAGCTTTAGAATTCGATTCATCTACAATGCTTAGTTTCAATTTAATATCAGTTTTTTACTTTAACAAAAATAATATTTTGGACATATTAAAATTGTTTTTCAAATAAATCTTTTAATTATTAAAGTAAATTTACTTGCCAAGTGATGTGAAAATTATTTTTAAACATATTCCCTGATTTATTTTAAATTTTCTAAAGTTGTTCACATATTTCCAATAGAATTATGAAATTTTAGCTATTTCTAGCTATTTTCACCCATCAAATAAGCTATTTTAGCCCAAGAAACTTTGGCAACACTGGCTCTCTGCTATGTTTCGAATCAGATTGTAGCAATAACAGTAGCTATTTGTAGTTGTAGCAATAGCAAACAAATTTGGGCAGCTATATTGAAGCAGATCAAGAGCTATACTTTCGACTACTGCTGTAGTCATAGCATTTGTTGAACTGCTCCCGTAGTTACTCCCGTAATTGCTCCCGTAATATGCTCCCGTAATTGCTCCCCTAATATGCTCCCGAAACTTAGTAGGCAAGAAGTATTGTGCTTAGTGCTCTCATACTATTGCTCTATTCAAGTTAGAGCAGTAGCAGCACACTCCCATTGCTCTTGATAAGTTAGAGCAGTAGCCAGAGCAAAAATTTAAACGGAACTAGTGAAGAGATATAAAAACTCTGTCAAATTGTGGCAAGATTTACCAAGTTTTGGCGCCAGTCAGCGATGGTGTTGTTGGCGTTGTTGGCGTCGTTGGCGGCTGCTCCTCGGGCTGACAACAGAAGCAGGCGAAACCCTCTGACATCGTTGACAATCTTGGATTATGATGATGTTCATCATTATACATCGAATGGGTTTTTGAATTATGCCTGCCATTGCCACTTATGTTGAGTGATATGGATTTGAAGAGCGGCGGTTGTTGCGTTTGTTTTGGGCGATGAGTTATCGCCGAGTGGCGTTTCATTTGATTTACGTTCATAATGTTGTTACTTATATTATCAAAGTTATCATTGTTATTATTGTTGCTGCTGCTGCTGTTACTACTTTGAACGGCGGTAACACTGCCACAGTTAAAATGCACACCGTTTTGGTTTTGCTTATCTAGTGCGCTATTGTTATTATTACACATGACAGAGATAAGAAAAACACCGTTCACACACACACACACACACACACACCAAAAAGTGCACCACAATCTTCTTCTAAGACGTTCACTTAACACGCTGCGTATACGTAACGTCGCGTTTCGGCGTTTGACAATCAACTACTAAACAACCCGAACAGTTATATAGACTTCTATAGCGCTCAACAGGCTTTCGCTTTCTGGAGAAACGAAAAAAGAAAAAAGTACCGAGAAGTACTCAAACTCAAAGGCACAACTCAGACAGAGCACACCCCCCTCCCCCCTTCCACCCGTGCCACCACCTCTTCTTCGACAGCTTGTTTGTATTTGTTGTTGTTGTTGTTCAAAGAGTACAAACACAACACAAAGAGTAACTAAGTGTAAATAAAAGCCAACAACTGTGAGCAACAGTTGAGCGTATAAAAAATATATAGCAACAACTACAAAAAAAAAAAAGAATAATTCTTACTACGTTTTTGTTTTTATGAGCATTTCTCAGTCGTTGTTGTTGCTCTTCGCGTTGTTGTTGTTGCTCTTGTTTCTGTTGTTGCTCTTGTTGTTGTTGTTGCTCTTCTCGTTGTTGTTGTTGAATTCAGTGTTCAGTGTAATAGGTTTATATCTTTATGGCTCGCGCCCGAGCTGTTCGACACGCGATTATAGACCCCAAGCAAAATGTTAGTTCACTTTGCATGCGCAACAATTTTGTGTAGTTTTTATACCCTGTGTGGCGGGGTATATTAAGTTTGTTATAAGTATGTAACAGGCAGAAGGAAGCGTGGCCGACCAGATAAAGTATATATATTCTTGATCAGCAGCAATAGCAGAGTCGATATAGCCATGTCCGTCTGCCTGTCGTTTCGTCTGCCTGTCTGTCCGTCTTTCCATTCGTATAAACGAAAGTATCTCAGAGATGTTAAGAGCTAGAAGCTTGAACTTGATCTCCCAGCACTGGTTATTTTTGCAGGCACATCAAGTTATCTTTTTTTTTTGTATGCCACGCCCCCACATATCAAGATAAAGCTCATAACAAAAGCAGTTTTGTAGCTAGAGACTTGAAATTTGGCACACATGATGAGTATCTTGGGGTTGATGTATCCAGGTAATTTCATCATGATGCCACGCCCCCTTCGCCCACAAATTGAAAAAAAAGAATTACAGGAGTTTTACATCGGGAGTGCATTTGAGCTGGTTCCTTTTAGAACCACTGGGTATATTACGGTCGGGGTCCCTACTGTTTGGCTTGTTAATATTAAATAATGTGCTGTTAACTATCCATAAAACAACAATATTCGTCATTTTATTATAATAAGTTATGGTAATTCTAACAACTTTATGTATTTCAAGTTATAATAAGCTAAAGAATCTATGAATTGAAGTTTTGTTAACTCTTTACTCTAATGTAGAGTTAATGTATTAAACTGATAAATATAGTCTTAAAAATTCTCTACACTTCTATTAGCTGTCAATTAAAGTATTATATTTATTATAATTAATTAATCAAATATTTATTAAGCTGACCAAAATTCTGTTTTTTATAAAAGTTTAATATTTCTTTCAAGTTAATTATATAATAAACTAAAGATAGTCTATAAATTCAAGTGTTATTCACTTGTCACTTTAATATATGATAATTAAACTGTTTATTATACTCTTTAAATTCTCTACTCCTCTATAAGCTGTCAATTCAAATTTACTTTAATATAGAAGTGATTTATTAAACTGTTTATAATACTCTGTCAATAAAAGTATTAAATTTATTATAATTATTTAATCTACACCAACTTACTCAAACATTTATTAAGCTGACTAAAATACTGTTTATATATAACTATAGTAATATTTAATATTTATTTACAATAAGCTAAAGAAACTCTTTAAGTTAAAGTGTTATTCCATATTCACTTTAAAATATATCAATGATATATTAAACTGTTTATTATACTCTTCAAAATTCCCCACACTTCTATTAGCTGTCAATTCAATTATCTTAATTAATTAATCCACACGAAAAACACTCAAACATTTATTAAGCTTAACAACATTTTTCATTAATCAATTTTTTCTCTTGCATTATTTTATATGTATATATTATACTCATCATTTTTAAAAAGTACCCATCACAAGAGATTTTGTAGTCTGTATATCAATTATTTTTGGTATTTCGCATTTATATGTATTTCTGAATATCTGCAGAGCAGAAAAAAGTGACGCATAAATATAAGAAGACGACGACATGGTCAAATATATAGCCAAATGTTTGATAAATCACGAGCCAAACTCTTACTTATTAAAAAAAATCACTCATTACAGAGAATTTTCTTTATTTTTCAATATACGTAAATTGCGGCAATTACTTATCAGTTTTTAAAGAGAGTGAGTGGAAGAGAGAAAACAGCGAGAAATGCTTGATAAATTGCTTCTTTTTTTTTCATTCTCTGACCACACTCTCAAACAATCGTCAGCTGATAGCGTTTATGTTGGACATTGCCACGTAATAAACCTGGCCAAGAGTATTACAAACGATTACGAAACTTTATTTGCATAATAAACAAAATTTTACAGCATTGCAGTTGGATTATAATTACAAGTGAAAGTCATGGAGATATATCAGAATTCTAAGATATTGAAAAAGCTAAAACAAAAGTTGCAGAAAAACTTTGTTAAATTGAAATCTTTGTTGTTTTCTCTATTGTATCAATCAATAACTGTTTGAAACTTGTTAGACTTTGCTTATAAGCAAACTTTGCTTATCAAAGTTCAAACACTTTAGCTCATCATGTATGATTTAATAGTTTTTGCCATCAAGTGGTCGTACTTGGTAAAAAGACTTAAGATCCCAGTTGATGACAGTTGTTAACCCGTTGTTTATTTATTATTTATCAAACAGTCACTTAAAGTGCCACAAAGTTAGGGACTAAAATGGGACTAAACCAAGTGCTGACCTTTGACATACTTAGTGCTTAGACATTAGTTTGCATATTGAAAAAGGGACTTGACGTCAGTTGGGCATAGAATAAGAAATGAACTGAAACTTACCCGCTAAAGCCGCGTCGTTTGGTTGACGAGGACAATGCATCCGCCTTGCTGCGATTGCCTGGAAAAAAAGAGAATTAAATATATATAGTATATATAACATATATATTTGATTAGTTTTTTGTTGGCTTTGCTTACCTTGATCCTGCATATTATCGCTTGACTTTTGTGAGGGAACAACTGTAGCTGTTCCTCCGCCGCTGCTGCTGTTAGTTGAACCTTGCTTGTGCGAGCCTGGAGGCGGTTTGAGCACCGACACGGGCACAAGGCCCTCTTGAACGGCCGAATCGTCATGCTGCGGATTTAGGCGCACCAAACAGAAGTCCGGCTCACTGGCTGTGGGCGGCTCAATAATCTCAACCTGCTGGCCCTTGCTAACGCTCAGCTCATTGCTGCCCGAGCTGGCAATATAGTCAGCTACCACCCAGGTGGCCTCCTGATTGCCCAGCTGTAAAGAGAAAAGAAAAAAAAACAACAGAGCATGAGAGATTGAGCGAAAGATGAGATGAGAATAGACATAAAGATGATGAGCAAGTGTTTGCTTTGGCAGCAGTGTTGACGATTTAGCTTTTTTCCCCAGTTACATGTGACTTTTTTGTATGAAAATCTAGCTTATAGTTAATTAGCGCTGGTAAAATAATTAGAAATGTTACGCTGATAAATAAAATGGTTGTTTGTGATGCTTTTTTAAGTAGAAAATGCTTTGTTCTCTGTTAAAAATATTTGTTTTCAAACCATTTATATAAATAGTGTGCAGAGAAATATTGAATAGTGTGCACAAATTCTTTAAATATAGCAAAAAATGTTAGTTTTACAGTTGTCGATAGATATAAATGATATACAACAGATATATCAACAGATATATTAACAGATATATCAACAGATATAACATCAGATTTATCAACAGATATATCAACAGATATATCATCAAAACACAAAAATACAAGCTAGTCTTGGTATACATCTCATTTAGTCTCTCTCATCAGCACCATTTGAGCTAGCTTTTCCAATGATTCTAGCTTCTACTCTATGTTGTGCTGCTGGAACCAGTTGGGAGTTCTAAGAGCGAAACATAGAAAGAACGCATTAAAGTTGAGCTTGCCTTTCTGTGTTTTGTTGTAATTGTTGTAGTTCCCGTAAACGAGCTCATGCTGTTCACATATATATACTAATGTTGTACTTTCTAGTTCAATTCAATGAATTAGTTCAGTAGTTCATTTTCTACTGAACAAACTAATCTTTCATTTGAGTCTTTTGAGTATTTCGTTCGTTCTCGTTCACTCTAGTTCACTATCGTTCACTCTAGTTCACTATCGTTCACTCTAGTTCACTATCGTTCACTCTAGTTCACTATCGTTCACTCTAGTTCACTATCGTTCACTCTAGTTCACTATCGTTCACTCTAGTTCACTATCGTTCACTCTAGTTCACTATCGTTCACTCTAGTTCACTATCGTTCACTCTAGTTCACTATCGTTCACTCTAGTTCACTATCGTTCACTCTAGTTCACTATCGTTCACTCTTGTTCATTATCATTCACTGTAGTCATAAGAGTCCCTTATTATTCAAACGAGTCATATCACTCTTTTTATCGTACATTCGTATATTCTATTCTTTATATTCATATTTTCTTTTCTGTTATTTACTAGTATATTTACTCTGAATATTAGAATGTGTTTTAATTTCCTCCTTATTGTACTCGGTAACAATGAAATGGTTTCACACATTGGAACGTTCAATTTACCGCTTAATATTTATCGATGTCGAAAGAGTTAAATTAAAAGAAAGAGTCAATGGAACGAGAGAATCCTTTTGGGAATCGAATCAGAGTGAATGAGAATGGGACTCAAATGAGTCGAATGAACGACAGTCAGAGATTTAGTCGTTCAGTCGTTTACTTTGAAAAGTCGTTTGATCAAACTGAATCTGAAAGATTCAATGCAACTTTAATATATACATATATAGTAGCAAGTTTGTGTCTTTCATCTTCACAAAGTAAAAACGTCGCTAATTATAACAGAAATATTCAATTATTTAATGGAAATTATTGTTGTTCTGTTTGTGGTCATATTTAGCTAAGCAATATTGTTAATTTTTGTAATAGTTCTTTGTTCTTTATCAGATTAGCTATAAATGTCTCAAATGTCTCAGATACTCAATATGATGCAATGATACATTATTTATCCTATATTCTGTTCAATTTCATTCTATTCTATCTGATCGGTTTGTTCTGTTTTTTTTTTTTTTGGCATCTCTCTTGGGCACACAAGTGCATTCAATGGAGCGAGCGGTAAGTGGATATGGGGCCAAAGGGAAAGGGGCAACAAATCATCATCATCATCAGCAGCAGCAGCAGCAACGACATTTGCCGAGTGTCGAGGTCAGGGCAAGAAGTCGACTTTATTGATTCAATTTGTGTGTGGTTTTCATCAGCTGTAAAATAGGGAAAGAAGCAAGAGGTCTGACCCTCAGCAAGGACTTTGGTTTGGCTTACACACACACACACACACACACACACACACACACACACACACACACACACACACACACACACACACATAATCGAAATAAAACAAAACTTGTTCGACCTCCAAAACCGGCTCAAGGATCATTTGCCAGCAACATATACAGCGTGGGCCCTAATAAGTGTCGCACCTAATTTATCAAATAAAACCAAATCCAGCGGGAAATTTATATTGAAAACTTTTTAGTTATATTTGTTGGAGTATTCTCTTATGTTATTATATATTTAGTTCGAATGTTTCTCTCTTAGCATTTTGTACAAGCTTTAAACGCTTTTGAAATCGGTTGCAAGCGGCACGGACGATGTCATCGGGTATTTCGTCCCATATTATTTCTAATAGAGACTTAAACTGCTCGAAGTATATGTTTTTTAAATTCTTCAATTTGGCCAACATGCAACCCCATATGCAGAAGTCCAATGGATTCAGGTCTGGAGAGGATGGAGGCCATTCATCCACCGGAATAAAGCATGACACATTGTCCGTGCACCACCTCTGAACACTTTTTGCTTTGTGAGCCGGAGCAGAGTCTTGTTGGAAGCAATATGAATTATTTCCAAAAAGTCTTGATGCGTGAGGTAGTAATTGGTTCACAAGAACTTCATCCAAATAATACTGTGCATTAATTTTGACATCTTTTTCGATAAACATCAGTGGTAGCTTGCCCGATGCAGATATAGCTCCCCAAACCATAACGGATGTTGCATTTTGAAATCTTTCAATAGCTTTTTTATTAGTCGGAATGTCGACCATGCTTGTGGCATAAACACGATCATTCTGTGGGTTATGACTTTTCTGTAGCAGAAATAACTTCTCATCAGAAAAAAAAATATTGCAGTTTGCGTGTCGCTGAAGGATCAAAACGCTTCTTTCTTGCCGCATTTTTTTTTGACACTCCGTAAGACCGTGAAGAAGTTTTTTTTGTAAGCTTTCATCTTAGGCTTATTTTTAATAATTTTTCTAATGGTCTTACGGCTCACATAAAGCTCCTTGGCCATTTCTCGTCCCGAAACTGCACAATTTCTTCTGATTCTTTCACGTACAGTTTTAACCAAACCAGGAGTAGTAACGGTACTTTTGCGCCCTCCGTTCTTTGCTATTTTAGCACTTTCGGTTGACTTGAACCGAGCAACAGTGCGTTGCACAAATCTGCGATTCACTCCTATATTTTTAAACGAGTTAACAATTTCACTAGTTTTTTTTCCTTCCAAATGCAATTTTTGTACAAGCCCTCGTTTTGCTTCCATTGTAACCACACTTTCAACAGATGATATTTTAGCTGACTTATAAATAAATTGATTTCACAATAAACGTAAGACAAATAAATAATAACAGGTGCCTATCTGTGCGGCTTTTTTTAAGCACAGCAACGCTTTAAAGAAGTGCGACACTTATTAGGGCCCACGCTGTACTAATTAGAAAGCCATTCAAGCTACAACAACAACAACAACAGCAACCACGCCTACTATTGTCTCTCATTAGATATGCAGAAGCAAAGGAGGCGGCGATGCCTCAAGATGCTGTCAGTTACGTGTATCGTTCCCCTGTGGCATGCCACCAACGAAACGAAACGAAACCAACCGACGTTATGTGTATTAATAATTTATTACTTTATTAATTTACATGCTACTTTGGGTTGTGGGCTGGTTGTGGTTTTGACTGTGGGCCTTAACTGCTGCTATTGTTGTTGTTGTTGTTGCCTTTAATTGCCAAGTGAAACCGCTAGCCGCGAATAATGAAGGAGGAAGTAGGAAAGCAGTTTGTACGTTGCATACAAGTTGTAAGTCAGTCAATTGATAATAATCGATAAGAAGCAAATTAAAGTTTATTAATAGACATTTCAAAGAGAGAGAGAGAGAGCGAGGAATAATTGTAAAATTATCAGACTAATCGATTTAAAGAAATCAATCAACTTTTGTTATTTATAAACAGACAACATTTTGTTTGTTTATAATGATAATAGGGCATCAGAATATTCTTTGAATATTTGTTGAAATCATTTGTTAATACAACAAACTTTGATTCAGTTCAAAAATAAATGATATATTTCTAAATATAAAGCTTATAAATGTTATAAATATATATTCTGTTTAAGTTCTATCTTCATTAAAGTTAAAGCTTATAATTTATTATATTTTTGGCTCTCTAGTAGATTTTACTTTATTAAAATTTATATATAGATTCGTGTCATAAATATGTATTAAAAGCTGAGTGCGCTGGCTGCTCTCATAGTATAACACCTGAGAGTGGCAAGTGTGGCAAAGTGGCAAGCTCGCATTGAGGCTGCCTCCTGGGAGCAACAAATGAAATCAACTTCCATCAGCAGCAAAAGCTTAGTTCATTATGGTCGCCTCACTGACTTGCTTCACCTTTTCACAAACACAGATACACACACACACAGATACATATATATAAATATATATATATATATATTTAACTGTGTATGTGTGTTATCACAACACATCCGAAACAAAAATAATATGAGGCAGGACAGAGCAATGTGTCCCAAGTTTGCAGCCAGCAGCCGCGTCAGCTGTTAATTAAGCGTCACTCACACAAATACATGTACGTGACTGTGTGTGTGTGTGTGTGTCTGTGTGTGTCTGTGTGTGACTGTGTGTGTGTGTGTGTTCCTGTGTGTGTATTTGTGTGTGTGTGCACATATATTGCACGTTTCCGCTTGTAATGCAATTAGTCGAAAAGTTTTCAACGTACCAAGTATTAAAACTTCTCAACAACAATTTGTCAGAGGAGACGACGCTGAGAATTCAACAGAAATGGTATTTTCTCTCATCTGTCTCAAAACGAACGCTATTAAAAGTTCTTCAAGTCACGCCCCCAACTCTTCTAAAAAAAAAAAAGGACAGTCGGCAAGGCTACAGTCGAAGTCGACTATGAGAGACCCTTTACTTAATCATCAACAAGGAAATTATAGTATAAACCTAGGTAGGTTTCGAACTCCAGAACCACACCGCAAGACTTCGAAACTCTAACCATTGCGCCAATGCGGCCATAATCGATGATCTGGCAAATTATCAGTTTCCTTGCCTCAAGTTGCTGCCTCGAAAATGTATTTACTTCAAAACTACGATGTTTATTGTTCGATTGCAATGAAATTTTCAGTACACATCGCAATTAAACTAAACTTTATGTATGCCGAATTTGAAACTTGTATCTTTTAAATTACTCGTGTTATTCGGGTTTTCTCAACTTTTAGGGGCAGAAGGGGGCGTGGCAAAATTCTAAAAGACACTTGATCTTTGTAGAGGCCTCTGGAGAATTGTCACCAAATTTGGTTTCTCTAGCTCTTATAGTCTCTGAGATCTAGGTGTTTATACAGCAGGACAGACGGACTGACGGACGGACGGACCGACGGACATGACTCGACTGTTGATGCTGATCAAGAATATATATACTTTATGGGGTCTGCCAGACTTCCTTCGGCGTATTACGCACATTTTCTGTTCTGACAAACTTAATAGACTCTTACGCTTTTTTAGAGTAAAGGGTCTTAAAAAAATGTTGTGACTTTACTTTTGACGTCACACAATTTGTGTGTGTGTGTGTTTGCTGAAAAAGGCAAAAAGGCAAATAAATCAAAGCCAAATGTTCCCCAGCCCGACGGGACAAATGTCTAACGCTTTTAGCTAAATTATATGCAAGTGCAAAAGGCAAAAGACGCATTTGCAAAAAGAAAGCTGTAAAACTATTTCAATAATTGCAAAAGTGTCATACGCAATATTACGTATACGCAAAGTGGCACAAGCTGCCATCAACGTCATCACTACCATACTCATTTACTGCCATTAAACGCTAACTGCAAATTGCTGCAGACACCCCACACCTACACACACTAATAAGCTGTCATTAGACGACAGCAGCAGTCTGTGTGCTGGGGGGGCGCACACGGCGTATGCGCACTTTCGCTTGGCTAACGTCTGATTTCTGATGATTTCTAAAGTGCATTTAGTGCAAAAAAAAAGGAAGGCAAACCACGCAGCAATCAACTATGTATGTGGAGTGTGTGTGTGTGTGTTTTCGCTTAAACGGCTGTCAAAATTTGATTGCCAACAAATTCGTTATCGATTCTGAAGCAGAAATCTCATTTTATAGTGTTGAGAGTTTAATAATTTATGGTTTAGTTTAGCACAACGTTCAGGTCATGTATTAAATTACTTTTGCTGCCCTTAACTTATTCAGCGTGTTAACTATGCATTTGTCCTACGAGTGAGAAGCTTTCCCTCTTATTAATATAATTTCAGGCAATTGCAATTGCAGTTGCCTTGTGACTTGTATTTCCTTTTTGCACACCTACACTACACTCGTTTATTTCTGGCTTCAAATTAAATTTATCTGCATTGTACAAGCATCGTCAGGCACTTTGTTTTGTTGTTCAACATTTGCTTGCTGCCACAAAGCCTTTCATTAAAATAATGAAAGGATATTTTCGTCTGCCAGTCAACGGGGCGGATACGTTGTTCGTTGTTCGTTTTGGTCGTCGGAGCTTACACATTTTTTAAAGCTTGCAACTTTTATGCTGCAAAATGCAATCAGCGCTGCCTTGTTAAGCTGCTGTTGTCCGTCATCCCACCGCCCGTCCACAACACAATTGTGTTCATATCCGTCTTGGCTGAACATAAAATAATTAACGTGGCTTACACAGTTGCCGTTGCCGTTGCCGTTGCCGCTTGCGCATTTGCATAGTTAATCAACGTGGCAAAGTAAATGGAATAATAATTAAGAAGGTTGTAACAACGGAGTTAAGATTTTGAGCGACTGTGAGCAAAGGAATCTTGAAGACTTGTCAGCTTTTTCATTTAGGAGTTCAAGTTGAGAGAGAAAGCGAAAACAAAGTAGAGTGAGTAGTTTTAATTAAAGCAAAGAAAAAGACCGATAATTGTGAGAAAGATGATCAACTTGCTGAGAAAGCAAAAAGATAGAATAAAGAGTTGAAGTTAAGCAAGAGAACAGATGTGAAAAACAGAGAAAAAGATATTCAATATGCAGGATTACAGGTAAAGTGAATTCAATCGTGGTCGTAATTCGGTAGCCGACGAATTTCGTGAAGGTCGTCCAAATCATGAATGAGCTGAAGACAAAATAGCAAACGACCGTGTCAGATCCAACAAAAGTTGTTCGTGGTAGAAGCACGGCGAAGCAACTGGTCGGCTGTTTCTTCGGCCGAACGGATCATGTGGACACTGTTTCTTTTGAATAATAAGAAGGTTGTAACAACAGAGTTAAGATTTTAAGCGACTGTGAGCGAAGGAATCTTGAAGCATTGTCAGGAGTTCAAGTTGAGAGAGAAAGCAAAAGAAAAGTAGAGTGAGAGTTTTAATTAAAGTAAAGAAATAGACAGATAATTGTGAGAAAGATGATCAACTTGCTGGAAAATCACATAGATAGTATAAAGAGTTGAAGTTAAGCAAGAGAACAGATGTGAAAACAAAGAAAATGTTACTCAATATTCAACTATATTCAATATTCAATATCAGCGTGAAAAGTTGACAAAAACGACGTCTTAACAGTTTTCCACAACTGCGCAATAAACGAGCGCTCACCATTTAATTATTTGCCATCAAAGCTTTTGTCTAAAAATATACATATATATATATTCATGCCAATCCCCTCGATGGAAGTTCGATTGACAAAGTTTTGTCTTGTGGCTTTGCCAAAATGAGAAAATGAAAGGGCATTTGCATAAAACCAATAGACAAGGAAGAAGTTCAAGGGGAGTTGCTAGTAGTGCAGCATTGGTTTGAAATTAAGACAGTGAAATTGGAGTAGAGTTTGCCAATTAAAGTTCTTGACAAGGACACAAACTTCAACACACAGATGCGAATAAAAGTTCGGGTTGTGTGTGTGTGTGTGTGCTGATTACATGTCCGATAACACAAAGGCACAAGAAAAGGACAGTAACTCGAGACTGTGGCATACATAGAAACGGCGCCGTCATTGACGACCCGGAAAATGTGCCTTTTCCGAGCACAACAACAACAACAAGAAAAAGAAATGCTAAAAGCGATTTGACAAATGCTCATGTTATTATTGATGGCAGCAAAGCAACCAAGATTGCCAAAAACGCATGACTTCGTCGAGTATTTTTTATGGGCCATCATAAAAAAAAAAAAACACAATTGCACAAACGAAACGTTCTCTTGAAAAGTCACCAATTGTTGGGGTCATTAAAAATGACAGCAACAACAAGAACAAGAAGAGGAAAAGGATAACCTCCCCCCCAACCACCGCCCATCAGCTTACGCTTGTCAATACGAATTACAAACATCATTTAACTGATTGCGAGTTGAGATGAAAAGCGCATTAAATTTTCTAAATACGAATATATCGACTTAAATTTAACACAATTTAAGGCAACACTCTTTCATGTACAAACAAGCTTAAATTAAGCAGTTTTTCGGCTTATACAAAAATGTTGAAATTGTGTGTGAAGAGCTTTAAATCAGTAAGTAATGATTTGAAAGTTATAAGCAGGAAATAAATGTATCTTATAAATACTCTTGCAGTTTGTTTTCCATAATAAAAAATTGATATATAATTACTATGCGACTTTATTTGTTATTTGTATATATGAATCAGGTAAATTTAAAGTAAAAACATCTATTTATTTTAAATATATACTACGAGATGTACTATTTATAATTCGGGAACTTCGTCAATAGCAACACCATAATAAAGTTTGACATTTTTAAAGCATAAACGTACCGACAACCTGCTATTTGTTTTGTTTACAGTGAGTTAAGAAACTCAATTTGGTCATAAAATGGAAATTTCAAGAGAAGGTTTTCGTTGGTTAATTTTTCACAACTTTCAACGTGAATTATCTCAACAAGAATGTGTGGATGAACTCAGTTCTTTGTGTGGCAATAAAGCACCATCAAAAAACCACAGTATTTCGCTTGTAAAGTGAGCTCAATCGTAGTTGTAATTCGATCAACGACGAATTTCTTGATGGTCTTCCAAATCATGAATGAGCTGGAAACAAAACAGCAAATCGACCGTGCCAGATCCAACAAAAGTTGTTCGTGGTAGCAGCACAGCGATGGAAATGGTCGCCTGTTTCTTCGGTCACACTTCCGCTTGATCAACGTAGGACGGTCAATTCTGAGTAGTACACGAACATTTATTTGCCGGAAGTCTTCGGAAAAATTCGTAAAACCAACCGTCAAAGACGAATCATTCTCCATCATGTCAAAACTTCGAATTAATGACTCATCCTCCTTACAGTACAGATTTGAAACCCAATGACTTCTTCTTGCTGCCGAATTTCAAAGGTAAACTGCGTGGTGAACGATTTACAAGCGCCCAAGAGACAATTGAAGCGTTCAAAAACCATTTATTGGATGTGTCTCAAGAGGAATTGAAAAACTGCTCTGATAAATGGTATGAACGAATGCAGAAGTCTACTGATCATCAAGGAGAATATTTGAAAAATACAATAAAGCCATTTTCATTTAAATATGTATGTTATTATTTGCTGTTCCCGAAATATAAATAGTTTCCCTCGTATATTATAGAAGTAAATATATTAATAAATAACTCTCTCTCTTATAAACTATGACAATGATGCAGCTTGCTTATACAACAACGTAATTCTAAAACAAAGAGACTAGACAAATATTAAGACATGTTTTTAGCGTCTTTGCTTTTTAATCTTATAGAGTCTAACTGTTTAAATGTTTCAGACAATCCCTAACAAAATATTAATTCCCTCTGCCAGCGTATTAATAGCAACACAACAATTAACTTGGTCAATAATGCCAGCAATTGTCAAATTATTCTCATTAGTTACATAACTAAATCACAAACATACACACACACACACACACAGACTTCTCTACTATTATATACGAGAGAACATGTTGTATGTATGCATATAAAACATAAACGTCTATTATTCAATTAACTAGCACTGTGGGCGTGGCACAGAAGGGAGGTTCACTTAACATCAATTACATTGTAACAAAACAGCCAACAACCTGACCAAACAAAAGAGAACCTCCACCGCTTAACAAGGGGCAAGGGAAAGGAAGTAGATAGAGCCAGGCACACATTCCCGTTAGCAGCTCTATGTGCTGTGAATTGACCCACTGTAGTCTGATAATTGTGTGACAGCATGTTAACACAGTATGTGACGACTACTTCTACTACACTTTGTCTATTCCATGTGTGTGTGTGTGTTTGTGTGTGCTGAATGAAAGTCATTTACAACGCAAATCGAATAATATTCTAAATAAATTACGTGCAAACATGACATGATAGATAAAGGGCCTAGCCCTTTAGGGGGGCGGGGAGGACGTGGCGGTGGGTTAATGCACTCAGACAAAGCAAGTAGAGCAATTAGAGAAACATATTAGATAAGCAGACATACACATATACGATACTTTATTGATAAATGATTAGCTTCCGGTTGCCTGCAATCTAAACAGAATTATTATTGATTAACTGATCCTTCAAATCAATAGCATATTTCTTAAAGCACTTAAAATATGCAACATGCAAATTGTTGACTATGAGAAACCCTTTACTTAATCTTCAACAAGGAAATTATAGTATAAACCTAGGTAGGTTTCGAACTCCAGCACCACACCGCTAGAGTTCGACACTCTAACCATTGCGCCAATGCAGCCATAGACGATTATCTGGCATATTACCAGTTTCCTTGCCTCAAGTTGCTGCCTTCAACCTTTGTATATTCAAAAACTTATTTACTTAAAATCTCCAGTGTTTATTGTTCGATTGCAATGAAATTTTCAGTACTCATCGCAATTAAACTAAACTTTATGTATGCCGAATTTGAAACTTGTATCTTTTAAAGTACTCGTGTTATTTGGGTTTTCTCAAATTTTAGGGGCGGAAGGGGGCGTGGCAAAATTCTTAAAGATACTTCACCTTTTCAGAGGCCTCAGAAGTATTGTCACCAAATTTGATTAATCTAGCTCTTATAGTCTCTGAGATCTAGGTGTTCATAAGCAGGACAGACGGTCAGACAGATAGCAGGACAGACGGACTTGTCTATATCGACTCAGTTGTTGATGCTGCTCACGAATACTTTTTTATAGTAAAGGGTCTACAAAATAATAATAAATATGCCATAAATAAAATCTGTGCTTTTATTTAATTAAAACAAAACTTAGTTTTAATAGCTTAAATGAGCTAGATGTTCGCTTAGCTAGTTGTTGCCCTGTTTCCATTTAGATAAAAGCATTTGACTTTTATCAAGCTTAAGTTCTTGGCAAGTAAATATGCTGCCTGTGGCATTTAAAAGTGGAAACCAAGAGGATATGCAGGATATGTAGTCAAGCGGAGTATAAACAAAGCGAGAGCAACAAGGACAACAACAACAGCAGCTTTGGTTGTGGGTCAGCCCAAATGCTGTTGGCTTCGGGCCAGGCTCAAAAGTGTTGGTAGCTTGTTCTACAATCCTCCCACTCCTACTCCCACTCACAGTCTTTCTCTATGTTCGTAATCGTAATCAATACAATGAAGAGGAAGTACTGACCATTGAGCACACTGCAACAACACTTAGTGGCCGAAGGCTGACTGTATATAGTCAACAAAAGATGATAGAGCGTACAGTTTAGGCCAACATCTCTGTACACATTTGACTCATTTAGGTTTCAGGCGAGTCAATAATGGGAATCATTGGTAGCAATTGTATTGGATATGGCCATGTGGATATGTGTGTAAGTGGCCAAGATAATATCATATATAGTGGTATCATCTCTTTAATGCCCTGCAGCAAAAGCAACAGCAACAGCAACAAGAAGACGACTCAACGCCTTGTCACATAAGCTTAAGCTGACTTTGCCATAGTTATATCTATCCATAAGTATTTACAACGCAATTGTAACCGTATACGGATACACTGTGTGTGTGTGTATCTTTCTATCTGTATCTGCAACTAACATACCAGTTAAGTTTTGTGCATTGCGCGTCTAGTGACGATTTACTTACAAATTGTTACTATTTGCTTTTGTGCTTCTACTACTATTTCTTTGGGTTTGCGCAATTCAGCGCAATTTGCATATCATTGTTGTTCAGGACAAGAGCAAAAATGTGATAGTGGAGTGGGGGGGTGGGGGGATGAGCCTTCTGCTGCTGCCATAAACCCAGTTAACAACAAAAAAAAAACTACAGCAAAGAGAAAGCAACAACAATGGCAAAAGATGCTGCACGTCGTTGGCTAAGTATCTGCTGCTTTTGCTACGGCTTTTTATTATATTCTAGCAGGGCATACAATAAAAATTGAGTACTTGCCATTTGGCAGAAGGTTTGCGACATGTGTCGAAGGGGGGGAGGGCGTTGCTAAAATTAAAGCTAATAAAGTAAATGTACGAGTAATGTAGCTTTTTACATTCTTTCTTCCAGCTGCCATTTGTCAACTTAATTATTTATAATGAATTACTGGAATTTCTTTTGTAATTACTCAAGTAATTGCCATGGTAATTAAACAATAATACGTGATGTTCTAAAATACAAGTTGCTTGCTTTATATTTCATCTAACATTACTCAACTTAATTCTGTTAAATAGTAGCGAAGACTGTTGCGTATTTACTTAGGCAATACTATTGTATCTTTAAGCTATATTTAAGCTGATATTTAAGATACATTTATCTGGGAAATTATCTAGACTTCTTCAAGTTATTCAATCATTACTTCAGCAATTGATATTCAGTTTAAATATTAATATTATATTGAAATGTATACAACATATGGTAGGTACATGTGACGGGTAAGACTACAACTGCAGTCCTTCCATCAATTGAAGCTGAGCTTCGTTTTGTTCCACAGGGAAGTAAACCTGAGTTTCAAATCCACTTGCTGTAGTCTAAGAGTTTTAGTATTTGGTCTATTTTGATATGAGCCACATCATTAAGAGATGTTAACTGGTTTATTCCGACATATACTACACTTTATCATTCATTTCCTAAGGCCTGATTTTTCAATGTCTCAATAAACATTATATTTCAGATAAACTGACAGATAAGGACAATTTCGATTTTCCAATAACGGAATAGGGTTCTTGATCTGACATATAAGCACTATGTGACACATAAATAAAAACAGCTGATGGCAACAGTTGGCAAACCGTTTGACAACCGTTGCTGCGTATAAATAATTACACACGAACATGACTCTAAATCTTAAACCGCGTGATTTATCTTCATTTTTTTGAAGATTCCGGTGAAGAGATGAGTTCGTCTTATAGTACACGAGTTTATCATAGCATGGCTCACTTTGTTCAATGGTTAATTTCATTTGAAACCTAGCTATGTATCACTTTATCTGAACATTGAAATATCTGCCTTAAAGGCGTTAAATTACACGATTAGTCGTCACAGAATGTCAAAAAAACTGACCATAAAATGGAATAAGTGCACGGTGCACTTTTTTAACTGAGCATTAATTTTGATTAAATTGGATAAAATTCAATAATTTACAAGCGTTTTTCATTTATAACTCGATTCATGGTTAAATTATAGACCAAACTGAATATGTTTGACACTGACACAAGACACGAAACCCGCGTGAGCTGTCAAAAACAGTGTTGCCAAAAAGAAATTTGTTAAAAAACGCACCATTTATTGTCCATTCTTTAACTATTATTTCGGTGCTACACGTTTAATCCTTTCCCTTCTGGACATACTACAATTTTTACTAACTTATTTATTGATAAAAGACAAGCTGTTAAATATAATCTATCCAAAGAAACTCTTGCACTCGTTTTAACAACTTTATTCTCTGCATTTCTTTAAAAATAATTTCTTTATAAATATTTGTATATATAGAGTAATTTACATATATAGCAATTTATATATCTAGTAATTTATATATATAGTAATTTATATATATAGTAATTTATATATATAGTAATTTATATATATAGTAATTTATATATATAGTAATTTATATATCTAGTAATTTATATATATAGTATATTATATATATAGTAATTTATATATATAGTAATTTATATATATAGTAATTTATATATATAGTAATTTATATATATAGTAATTTATATATATAGTAATTTATATATATAGTAATTTATATATATAGTAATTTATATATATAGTAATTTATATATATAGTAATTTATATATATAGTAATTTATATATATAGTAATTTATAAATATAGTAATTTGTATATATAGTAATTTATATATCTAGTAATTTATATATATAGCAATTTATATATCTAGTAATTTATATATATAGTATTTGACATAGCAATTAAGCAATAAAATCTGATATATTAATTTCTCTTTTTTCCTCCTCATATTTCCCTACTTTAACTCATATATATTTCTACGCTTTCCACACACCCAAAAATTTAATATATTTCTTTTTTTTTTTTAATACTCTTTCACAGCTCAGAGCTCACAGAAAGAGCATTACACAGGCCACAGCATTTTTTTTTCTTCTTTTCGTGTGTTATGCAACATTTTTACGTTTTAACGGCTGCTGCGTCGTCAGTTGTCGCTGTTTTTGGGTTGTTGTTATTGTTGTTGCCTCTCGCTTTCATTTTCCGTTTGCTATTTCTTCTCTCTTTTTTTGTTGTTGTTGCTGCTGGGCCGTGGCACGTGAGTCGTCGTCGTCGCAGTCGACGGAGTGCAGTTGACAGCGACAGTGTTGGAATTTTTGCGTGAAACAAATTTCGTTTTGAACGACACGTTTTTCACGCTGCTGTGGTTGCTCTGCTGTGGGCGGGGGGACTGGGACTGGGATCCCACTGCTTGGGTTTTATTTGGCGTGTGCGCGCAAAAGTATGCTATAATGGAATGCATAAAGCATACGCCCTGTGTGCCACAGCGCTACGCTACGCCAGCTTTCAATGGTTTGCCAGCAAACAGCTCAGCGATGCATGCAGCAACAAAAAAAGAGAAGAAGAAGAAGGAAATGGAGAAGCAACTTCTTTTTTTTTTTACAAAAGTTACTCAAATATTTTTGACATTTTGGAAAAAATATTCCTTCTAAAATGTAATTTTTGTATAATATATTTATATATTTAAGCATAAAGTTTTCGCCTGCACTGATTGCAATCAAGGCAACAAAAGAAATCAACTTAAATGCTGCATAAATTTATTAAAAGCTTCGTAAATTGAGTAAAGCCAAGGCTTGGACAGGAAGCTGGCCACTATAGACGGACATTGCCATCACTCAACACCAAATTGACAAAACATGTTAGAGGCAGTCGCAGTCGCAAAGAAAAGAGGGGGAAAGTAAAGGCAACAAGGTCAACACACAAGACTCAATGCACTGACAATGAGCAGCACAGAACACACACACACACACACACACACAGAATGAGCATGATAATGTTGATAATGATGATAAGAGCTTTTACATGGCTTGATGAAGTGATAAATACATTATGTGAGTTAGTTGCTTCGACGCTGTCAACGTTGATTGGCTGCGCCTTTGATATATTATGTACAACAAATACAAAAGAGTAGAGTAAGAGTAGAAAGTGAGAGTGCAAACGATGATGACAATAATTGAAGCGACTTGAAGCAAATAAATTAGCGCACAACACAGCGTATGATTAATGTGCTTATTGAAATGACAGTGCCAGTGTCACTCTGTATGTGTGTGTGTGTGCTGTGGGCGTGTCAGCTTAGCCAAGGGGTCAACAACACTTTACAATCAACTTGGGAGCAACTTGAATATGCCTGAGGCGACTAACTTGTCTCTAGAGAACTGTTACTCAGTTGGGGAGCACTAAAGTTACGCTTACAATAAGCCCAAAATGTATTAAAGGTTTCACGCTCAGCAATTCTTCAAGGCATCAAATAATAAATGTTTAATTCAACAGGGAATTTAAGCTGACAAATCGAATTGCTGAATGGCATAAATTGCTTTTAACTTTACAATCGATGCAAATTGTTTACAATTGGCGCATAAATCACATTAAAGTAGGAAGAATCATAAGATTAAATGGTTGACTATGCAGTTACCCTGTAGAAATTAATTTATATGAATATTGGGACTTGAATATGCTTTCGTCACTAGACTTCTACCTTATGTAGAGGTTTTTTTTTGGGATTTGTATATTTATTAAATATCTTCCAATTTACAATAAATGTAAACTATTTAAAATTGACTTGGGACTTGAATATGCTTTCGTCACTAGACTTCTACCTCGCGTAGATGTTTTTCTTTGGGTTATATATATTTATTAAATATCTGCCAATTCATAATCAATGTTAATTATTTAAAATTGACTTGGGGCTTGAATATGCTTTCGTCACTAGACTTCTACCTCGTGTAGACGTTTTTCTTTGGATTATATATATTTATTAAATATCTGCCAATTCACAATCAATATAAAATATTTAAAATTGACTTGGGGCTTGAATATGCTTTCGTCACTAGACTTCTACCTCATGTAGATGTTTTTTTTTTTGGGGTTTATATATTTATTAAATATCTGCCAATTCATAATCAATGTAAATTATTTAAAACTGACACACAAATCGCATTTAAATAGAATGAAAATAGAAAACTTGAGTTATTGACTACGCAGATACGTTTTGGATAATTCTCAAATATTTTCCAACTCAAACTTGTCTACAGTTTAGAAAATATACAGTTCGCATTTAAGGAGTATCTATAATAATAGCAAATGTTATGTATTAATCTCTACTATATTTAATATCAATATCAAAGACATCTCCTTCAATTTCTCACCTACATTTGCCCTCTCTTTTCATTCACAGCGTATTCTGCAATTTAATAAAAAATTTCTGTTATCGCCAGCTTAAACTTTGCACCGACTTTCCACCGACTTAACTTTGCGTTCTTAAGCTTCTTAGTCAGCATAAAATGAGCTACATTTGATGGATATTTAATCTTTTACCATAATATTTTTATTTTATTATAATCACAAGATATTTGACACCTTCTTCCACAAACGGTTTTACCTTAAAGCCGCTGTTGCTGGGCTGTCGAAAGAAACGAAATGAGCTGGGCGTATCGATGGTGTGCTGACGTGAAAGAGCTCCATGATTGCTAACCGTGCTCGACTGACGGAACCAAGGAAGCGAGATTTTACGACGAGGTTTACGCTGTTGCGACGTTGCAACTGTTGCAGTTGCAGCTGCTGTTGTTGTTGCTTCAGCCGGAACGGTGGGAAAAGTAAATGGGGATTGCGGCAATGGGGGTGCAGCGGAGGCAGAGGCAGCTCCATTATTACTATTTGCCTGTTTGGGCGATGTGCTGGCATCCTCCTCCAAGGTGGACAACGGTGTATTCTGTGCCGAATCTGCCAACGAGGGCGATGGCGTTGGATCGCCAATGGCAATGGGAGCACTCATCGCTGGCAATGTCAATGGTGTATTTGGCAATGAGACACAACCGCTGCCGCCTCCGCTGCCTCCTCCCCCTCCCCCGCCACTTGCAACATCAAGACTTCCCGCGTTGTCGTTGCACTTGAGACGCTCGAGCGGCGTCCGCTTGCTGACACCATCGGCGGCATCGACGCTGTTCATGCGCTCGTTGAGAAACTTCTTGACACTCTTCATGGCGTTGATTGATTTTTGGTGATATTCTTTTATTTATTATTTTACTATTATTATAAGCTATTTATTCATTTATAATTTGTGCTTCATTTGAGCAAATTGTTGCTGCATTTTCAAGTCAAACAAAAAATTGTTCATTTTAATATTTTTTTTTTTTGTCAATAAATTCGCGCACAAATCGATATGTTGTCTACGTTCAATGTTTTATTTTTAAACGAGCCACAAAACCAAAACCCCAAAAACCAAATTGGAACGTTCTGCGTGTGCGTCTGACGTTTGTGTGTGTGTGTGTGTGTTGTGTGTGTGAAGTGAGTGTGGATGATTGGATTTACAGTATACATAACCAAAGATAGAAAGAGATAGATAAGCAGTGAGTTAGAGAAAGATTGAAACGCTGCTGGGCAGCATCCAGCATGCCAGTCAATCCTGAACTGACAGACATTGCAATTTGTATCTATTACAAATTGTATTTTTGTCAAGCGTTCCAACGGTTTGCGTTTCAATTAGCACAACGCGTCGTATGAGCGATTTCTTGACTCCGTTTTTTGCAATTACAGTATTTAAGCATTTGAATTTAATCAAAATGATTTTACATTTAATTCTACGTTTCAATGAACACAAACGCGCGTCGTATGTGTGATTTTCGGACTACTTTATCTTCTGTTTTTGGTAAAAACGTATTTAGTTTAGTCAAAAATGATAGTATTTAAATATTTGAATTTAATGAAAACTATATTACTTTTAATCTTGCGTTTCAATGAACACAAACACGTCGTATGTGTGATTTTTGATTATTGTATTTGTGCTTCTTCTTCTAATTATTTAATTGGGTATTAAAGTTACTCAAAAACTGCAGTTTTTAAAAATTTTCATTTAATAAAACTGACTTTACTTTAGTTCTACTTTTCAATCAGCACAACGCGTCTAAATTTTCCCATAAACTGCAGTTCTTAAACATTTTAATCCATTGAAAATGATTTTAATTTCAATTTCACGTTGCAATTCGCACAATGCGTCGTATACTTAATTTTTTGACTATTCTTTGTGCGATTTCTTTTTTTTTCTTTAAGTTGAGTATTAAATTTACTCAAAAACTGCAGTTATTAAATATTTGTAATTAATAAAAATGATTTTACTTTAAATTCCACTTTGCAATTCGCACAACGCGTCGTATGCGTGATTTTTTTTTTACTATTATATTTATGCTTCTCCTTGTTATTTATAATTTGATGTATAATTTGATTAAAAACTTCAGTTTCTAAACATTATAAGCCAATAGAAATAATTTAACTTTTAATTTGACGTTTCAAGTCGCACAACTTGTCGTATACGTGATTTTTTGACTTATTCTCTGTGCGATTTCTGACTTTCTTTGGGTATTTAATTTACTCATAAACTGCAGTTTCAATCCAGTGAAATTGATTTTACTTTTAATTTTGCTTTGCCATTAGCACAACGCGTCGTATGATTGATTTTTTTGACTATTCTTTTTGCGTTTTCTACTTTTTATAATAAAGTGTTTTATTCACTCAACAACTGCAGTTTTTAAGCATTTTATTTTTAACTTGTTCAATCTTTCAAATTGATTGCCTTATTGATTTTATAGTAGCTATTGTTTTTTTTTTTTTGGGTATTATAGTATTATAATACTCATTTATTTGCGGCCAGATAAAAAGCTGCCGACGAGAGAAAGAACCACCTACAATTTATCTATAATTTTCATAAGCCAGCCGCTCGTTTGCTTCTATTGTTGTTGCTGTTGTTGTTGTTGTCTTTTCTGTTTATACATATGTAAATGTTTGTTGTTTTTACAGCCCATTCACACTGTTGTGGCAGGTGCGCCATAGCGGCTGCCACTTGGCTACAAACGTAGCAAGCAGCCTTCCCCCAAACTGGACACCAGCTGCAATTATTATTAAATAATTTACGGTCGGTCTGCGCGTTATGGTCTACAACAAAAAGCTATACAGAAAAAAAAGAAAAGCCCCAATCAATGCTGTTGGAAAATAGTTTAATGCCAAATCTCGTGTGTGCCAAAAATGAAATTTAATTAAATAATAAAATACGAAATCACAGCAATGATCATTCCCTATGGAATCAAAGGAAAAAATATTATTAAAATAAATGAATAGTAAATTAGTTAAGTATTTTCTTTCTTCCTCAACAAATGAAACAATTTCCATATATACAAATTGGAAAACTAAAGAGTTCTATCATTAATATAAATCTAGTTGCAAAATCAAATTATAAACCAACAAGTTGATTATAGAAATTTGTTTACTCAACATTTGTAAATAGACTAACTTAACAAACTGACTGTCTATCAAACCATACACATATTTAGTTATTACAAAAAACTCTAGGGTATTTAAAATTAAATAAATTGAAATCTACAATTCTTATAGACGCGTGAAAATTTGCATATGTTGGTGGAAATGTGGAAATTTGTGTTGAATACACCAGCTGCTCGCTAAGTGGCGTACATTGTTTTTTTTTTTTTTTTTTGGTACTCCATTTTGGCTAGAACTCACGAGTTTGTGTGGTTTATAGCCAATGCCAATGCCAATGGCATTAAAAACTTTGATACTTTGTACATACAAAACGACCCTAAAAATAATCCAAAAACAACAACAAAAAAAGAGTCGTTTGTACACTTGACATATACTAGGTTGCAAAAACGGCTAAGCTGCCACGCCCACGCCCATTAGCCAAGAGTGTTTGGCAAACCAAACTCAGCAGCTAATACTTTCAGTTCAAAGCCAACAAAATTCAATTTGTAAGCGTCCACAATTTTCAAATGTCCGCAAAAAAAGAAAACTTTAAATATATTATACGAAATCACGACATTTCAAACTTTTGGACAAGTGAAAGAAAAAAGGAAATAAGAAACATAACAACATGAAAACTTAAAGAATTTCCTACATATTTTCATTTTGCAAACCTAATCCAATAAAACGCAAATAAACACAAAAAATATAATATTTAAATGATATATTAACTCATGTATTTTAGGCAAATGATCAAACCCATTTTACACAGAAATATGAAATTGCAATGCAGCAATTATTATTATTTTTTTATATTATTATTATAATGTCAAAAACATGTCGCATGGAAATAACAATCAACGCAATTCTAACACGCCGGCGTATTAAAATGCAATAGATAAGCTAAGCATGCAATTAATTGCCTTGACAAATTCAAAAACAATAATAATAGCAGTGACAATGTAAACGAAATAAAGGGGAAATTAGTGGACTAAACGATACCCTGTAATTTAAATAAGTCAACTAAAAAGATTCTAATTTTCCATGGAAACTAAAATAAGCAATCAAATTGTAAAAGAATATAAAAATAAAAAAGGAGTTATATGCAGCTTAGCACTAGAGTTGCGATTTTATAGTTCAATTTACTGAATAATTTCAATCGTTAATTTTTAAGTCGTGAACCAAATAAGTCATTTTGTTCAGTTGTTCAATTGTTCAGTTGTTAAGTTCTTCAGTTGTTTAGTTACTCAGCTCTTCAGTTGTTCACTTGATCAATTGTTCACTTGTTCTGTTGGCCAGCTGTTCAGTTTTTCATCTCTTCAGTTGTTTAATTGTTCAGCTGTTAAGTTGTTCAGTTGTTCAGCTGCTCAGTTGTTCAATTGTCTCCTGTTCAGTTCTTCAGTTGTTCAGGTGTTCTTCTGATGCATTGTTCAGTTGGTCAGTTCTTCAGTTGGTCAGTTCTTCAGTTATTGTTCAGTTGTTCAGCTGTTCAATAGTTCACTTGTTCAGTTATTCAGCTGTTCAGTTCTTCAGTTAATCCATTGTTCAACTGGTCAGTTGTTCAGTTGTTCAATTGATCAATAGTTTAGTTGTTCAATTGTTCAGCTGTTCAATTGTTCAGCTGTTAAGTTGTTCAGCTGTTCAGTAGTTCAGTTGGTCAGTTGTTCAGTTGTTCAATTGTTCAATTGTTCAGTTGTTCATCTCTTCAGTTCAGTTCTTCAGCAGTTCAGTTATTCAGCTGTTCAGTTGTTCAGTTATTCAGCTGTTCAGCTCTTCGGGTAATCTATTGTTCAACTGGTCAGTTTTTCAATTGTTCAGTAGTTCATCTGCTCAATTGTTCAGTTCTTCAGTCCTTCAGCTTTTCAGTTGTTGAGTTGCTCAGTTGTTCATGAACGATAAATAGGTATTTCTATTCAGTTCTTCAATTCGGTCAATTTATTTAATTGTTTCGCATTGAAAACTAATTATTTTTAATATATGACAAATGCTACTTGGCGTTAGGATATCAGTTGAATTTAATTTGTTTTATTTATATTTTTGTTTAAGAAAATATCTATGTATATTTATACATTTAAAATATATCCAAATATTACTGTACAAATAATAAAGAAATTCTATATTATTACGACACTTCAAGTATACTATATGTAATTCTAATGATAAGAACTACTAAGAAAGAGATAAAAAAAAGTTTAAACTGACCAACTGAACAACTGTTCATAAATAACTAAATATGTTTATTTGTTCATTTTAATGACCCTATTTCATTTGAACTTATTCAGAACGTATCCACACAACTCTACTTAGCACACATAAATAATCTATTAATTTAATCCGTAACAAACATAGCTCTTTATAGTTTCGGGAATTATGTATTCCCATCTATAAATGAGTCAAGTTGACTTAAGATGGTTGTCGACTTTATTATAAACTTGCACAGGGTATTAAAATGTTGCAACAAAGTAGGTAACTAATTAAAAGCGTGATCAGAATGAAGAGCTATGTAGATTTATCTATCAGTCTGTCAATTTATATAACAACACGCTAGATCACTTGAGTAAAATTCGATTTTCTATAAAGAATATGAAAATTTACCAGCAATTTTATATTTTCTATCTAACAAAAATGTTTCATTCTGTAAACAAACTAATAATATTTTTATAAATAATAAACATTTGCTCCAGAAATACAACATATTTTCTAGGTAGTACTTTTGAGCGCACACTCATTACCCCTTACCCATTACACACACACACACTTATCACACACACACACTCATCACACACACACACACTCGCACATTCTGTCAGTGCGATCGCAGTGCAGTTGACAGCGACACTTGTCACTGGGCAAGGGCAATGAATGGGTCTATCGCTGTCTGTGGTTCTTTTGCCTCGGCAAAAAAAAAATCACAAAAATAACAACAACAACAACAACAACTGAGAGCGAAATGAACTTGCTACTCAGCCAGCCAAAGGCGTGAAAAAGGTCAAAGGCAGCCGCAAATTGTGGGAGTGGGAGGCGGCCTGCCTGATTTCTGCACATATTATTTTTTCAGTTGGGGAAGAAGAAAAAAAAAAAGGTTCTCCTCTCTTTTTTTTTTCTTTATCTGCCAAAAATTGTATATATTTGGCTATTAGTTTTACGTGGGGAGTGGGCAGCAACAACAACAACAAGGTATTTATTATAAATATTTTTATGCATATATTTATATATTTATTTTCAGCTGCGCTGACTGTTCACATTGTGGCTAAGTTATTCATATATATATTTAATTTTAATTTATTTAAGGTTAACATTGTTTTATGACAAATGTTGCGGCTTTATTGTTGCTTTGTTCCAATCTGGCTTTGTTTTTGTTGGCTTCGATTTGTGACTGTGATTTTATTTTATGTTTCCCCCCCAGGGATTGTGGCAGATTTTTTCTTATAAGCTAGTTAAGTATTATACAAACGTTTTCATTTATTTATTTTTTTTTTTTGTTGTTGAAATTTAGGTGACACGTTTGTATAGTTTATCTAGAACACACACACACACACGCTTATCAGCTGATTAAAATAAATACCGCTTTACAGTCAGTCAGAAATGTCAGTGCAGAGTAAAATTTAGCTTGGACCATACGATTTTCAGTTGACAGTTATTAATAAGCAAGCATAGCGATAGACTTGGTATATAGTGGTGTAGGTTGTGGTGTTGGTGATTGTGCTGCTGCTGCGGCTGCAACGTTTTTTGATGCCAAGAAGCGTTCACTGGCGTTTTGGCCGGGCGCGCATCTGCAGGCAGCTGCGAAGCTTAAGGAAGAGATAGCGACAGAGACAGAGACCACGACGACGACCACGACGACGACGAAGACAACGACGACGGACGACGGACGACGATGACTGAGAGTCGACGAATGAACCTTTTAGCTTAAACTCTACGAAAGAACTGGAGCAGCGGTTAGCGGCCGCTACGCAACGATGCCGACGCCGACGACGACGCCGACAACGACGCCGACAACAACGCAACGCTATGCGAGCTGCGAGACAACAACAAACAGTGTAGACCGCCAAAAAAAAGCTTCCATTTAAAAGCGAGAGAGAGCGAGAGCGTTCAAGTGGCAGGCTGCCAATTAGCGCTAGCAGCAGCTGTCATACGCAAAGCGAAAGCTTTCGATTCACAAAACTAGTACTCTACTACTTTTTCTCTGGCTCTCTCGGCTTGCTGAAAGCTTTGTTGTTGTCTTTTCTAGCCGCGCCAGTGCTGGCAATGCAGCTATTTAGCCGACAGTTTTGGAGTTTTACGCATGTCAAACGTGGGAACAATTTAGCGGAAATTATAGCTATACTACAACTATTAAAAGTTGATTTATTACAATAGAAAACTTTTCAAAATACACAAAAAATATATTTTTAGACAATTAATAAAATAATGTTTGCAAAAATAAATATCTAATGGAAATTAAGTCAGTTTTCTCTAAGTTATGACATTAGAAAGCGTATTGAAGGTGACAAAAGGTGGAGTTTTGTTTACAAATCGAAAAATGCTAATGATACTGATCCAGAATATAACATTTTATCTTTATAGATTCAGAGTTGCCTCCTTATAAAAATAACAAACATTTTCACAAAGTTATTATACCCATTTTTAATGAAATAAGCATATAAATAGAACTTAAAAACTTAAATAGCTTTTTAACTGGCTTTCTTAAAAATATTCTAGCCTTTTCTGACCCTTTAGGCTCTTAAGAGTTGTCATCACAGATTTTCTGCCCATTTATTCTCTTAAAAGTTATCATCACTGATTCACACTAATACACATCCACACACACACATCCACACACTCAGAAATGCCTTTTACATTCACATAAAATCAGTTGAAAACTGCAAACAGTTACGAAAGGATCTCAACTTTAGATCGCTTGATGTACTACAACTACTACTACTACCATAAACAAAATCATCAACATACCAGACCAGACTATTAATGTGCATGTCATGAAACATTAAACTGTCATAAAAATCTGCAGAAATCTCAACAAGAACAGGCAACGGAATATGGCAAAGACCACGACGACGACGACAGCTAACTATACATATAATAATAAAAAGTGTCGCATAAAAAAGTACATTAAGAGAAGATGGCAGTGAAACGCTAAAAGCATGTCATATATAATTCACAAGTCCACACACACTATCGCCTGGCAATGCACGCAGCAGCAGCAGCAGCAAAGAAAATCTCATTAAGTCCTGCCATGAATTTTAAACATATTGCAGACAAGCCGAGCCGAAAAACTAGTTCAGTGACAATACCAACAGTCGCAGTCGCAGTCGTAGCCAATAGTATGTCAGCATCCTTAACAATAAAGCTCCAAAACAACAACGAGCAGTTGTGGGAGAGAAAGAAAAAAAGCGCGCGCACATTTAAATGGCATAAGCGCTTTTTATGTGAGGTAGGACCATTAAAAGTAATAAAGCTTTGTAAACGACAAGAGCTTTAATGGCTTAAGCTCAGCGCTAACAGCGTGTTAAACTGTTAAGCTGACAGCTGTTAAAGTGCATTAACAGCTTTTCAGACTGTTAAGTGGGCAGCTGTTAAAGTTGATTAACGTAGTTTCAAACTGTTAAGTTGGCCACAGCAATTGTACGAAAAGTCATACATTTTTATTTACTGCAATGAATTTATCTCAAAATTTTACACTTTAAAAAATAAACGAGAGCAGAAAAAACTATGTTTACATATATTTTAAAAGGTTTTATATAAGGTAATCCTTTCTTTTTAGATGTGAAATGAAATATATGTGTATTCAGATGATATTAAAACTATCAATGGATGAGTAAGAAAACAATCAACATTTATCAAAATTTATGCTTTGCAAATGAACAAAACTAAGATTTCCACATGAAAATCGTTTAAGTTTCGAAAAAAGTCATTAGACAATGAAGTTTTAGAAAATATGCCAATGGGGGAGCATAAGAATTCTTATATTTTAAGTTTATATTTTGGAAAATTAGCAAAGTTTAGATGCCGAATGAATTAAGAGGTCAAACCATGATCAAATGTAGGATACTCAAAGAAATCGGTTTAGTTTTCGGTAAATTTATGAGAGTTTAAAGAATGTTTAGTTTGCAATTTATGTGTAAAATGCAATTTGTTATTCGCTGATGTTTTCAAAGTTAATACACATGGTATTTTTATTTAAATTTAGTACGAAATATGTTTATTCTCAAATGAAAACCATGAGAGATGCCTAACAGCGAACGAACATGTTAAGTTGAAAGCTGCTTGCTGTTAAGACTTTACTTTAACAGTTGCGTACGCTGTAAACCGTTTTTATGTTGAAAGAAATTGAAAACTCTTACCTTATTATCACTGTCTGTGGTATTGCCAGAGCCAAAGCTGGCCAGGGAGCAACGATCGTGATCGTTCTCAGTGAGCTGTTCGTCCAGATCACGTGACGATCGCTGCGAGGAACCAGAATTCTTGGCTGGCGACTTTGGCAACGTAAGCGAGGTGCCCGAGAAGCAAGTTTCCTGCATGACTTCACGCAGTTTCTTTACCCAAATCTAAAGAGACAAGGAAATGTTATTAAAAGAAGGATTAAATTATGCATTTCTTCTTTCTTTTTACCTGTTTGGTTTCCAGGCTATTGGCCTTGAGTACGATACGACAATCGGATAGCATGGGTGAACGTCCAGTCCATACCGCAAACTTAGTCTCATCTCCCTCGATGTGCTCCGTAATGCCCATGTCTGTGGTCATCAGTTTACTCTTAAATTGATACTTGACCACATTTGATTCTTTGACCTCCTTGGCGAACAGTAAATACATTTCAAAGAGAAATACACGACGCTCTCGTCCTTTGCGTATTATCTGCTTGGTGTCCCAAGCCTGGAATGCCTCCTGGAGCACCACCTCGCCCAGCTTATCGATGGACACATCACAGTTCTCGAGCAGCGACAGATGCATGGCATCGTTGGCCTTCTTGGGCACATTGAGCATCACCTCGAGGCCCTCTTTAATCTCACCGTGACTGCCCTCGCAGCACGACAACAGATCCTTGAGCAACAGCTGGTATTTGGTGATACGCTGCACTGGCTTAATCAAATACGCCGGCAGCGGATGTTCCACCTCGAGGCGACGCTGCAGTTCCTCAAAGTAATTGCCCGCATGCTGGACGAGCAGATTGTTCGATGTCGGTTTATTTTTGCAATAATGCACATACATATCAAACTTGACTGCCCAGGTGACAAAACAATGGCCCACATCTTCCGGCATCGTTTCGTATTTCTCCAATTCACGCAGAAAGATCTTCTGATGGAAATGATGTATTTCACGTATATTGCCAAAGATGATATCCTCCTGGCCAACTAAAGCAGGCGGAACATTACGTCCGCAGCGGAATTCCTCAAGGAAACACTTGATGCACGTGGCCAGATCATTGACATAAGCACGTTCCGTTTGCATCAACTCCGCCATGATGAACTCTTTTCGTCTTGCCGACTTGCGTTTCTCTTCGTTGATTTCCTTGCTGGCCGCCGAACTGGCCGACGTTGTTAACTTGGCCTCCAGCGTCGGATCCGAATGTCTATCGTTGCTGCTGCTTGCACCGGATGTGCTGCTAATCGAACTATTCGCATCGGATTCGGGATGATTCAACAGCTGCTGCTGTGACATGCCCAGCGATTTCTCTAGCTGCTCACAATAGCTATCCATGCGATTGCTAAAGTCCTTATAGCGTTGATCCACAGACGCAACCCATTGTTTAATCGAACTGGCATGAGCATGTCCCTTCTCAACGAGACTGTCGGCGAGTTGAATCAAGAGCTTGACACGTTCCCGTGTCTCCTTAGCGGTGCTACGAAACTCATTGTGTTCCTTCAACAGTCCCTCGGTCTCTTCCCTCGAAATTCCAACGAGATTCGTACGCGATGATAGATAACCCTCGCCCGTATTGTGTATCCATTCGATGGCCTGTTTGGCACTCCGCTCGAACAGCACAAATTGCTGGCATTGATCGAGTGACTTTTTACGCAACGTCCAAAAGTCCAACACTTGATTCTCCTGCGTCAGCAGCTTATCCAATTTACTCTTGACATGCGCCTCACAATTTCCCTGCGGATATTGGTAATACTGCTGCGAACGGTTTGCATACTTGAGGAATGTCTCGGCCGTCCGACGTGCCAATGTGCAGGCCTTAAGGAATGCCTCCTTTTGTTCCTGATGCTTTGATATTAGCTGCACAATCGTCTGGGCTTTATCACTGCTCCCGCCGCCGCCACACCAATCGTCCTCCCTTCGATATTCACGCTCCAAACTGTCGAGCACCGAGCAAACCTGCTCGGCTGTCTTGTAGAAATTAATCGACGCTGTCACCAGCTTGTGACGTTCCTCTGCATAGGTGACCAGTTGTTGCCACTTCTTGGTAACATCATCGCTGATCTCCCGTATCGACTTGGGGTCGTAATGATTGGCATTGATGAGTGCATCCGCACGGTATTTAACCTGCACGGCCGATGTGTGCGTCTTCTCAATGGCAATCTGCGAGAGAGAGAAATAAAGTTAGTAATAAGCTTAATTCAATTGCAGAAGTCTTTGCTTAAGTTTACTTGTTGTTTACAATTGGAATTTGAGCTTCGTTTAAGCTAAAAAACAGCTGTTTAAACTCTAGATTTGATTTATTGTCGCCAGCTCAAACAAAAAACAACGATAATGTGTACGAATTAATATTTATAATATATTAATAATATTAACGAATTAATATATTTTGACTAGTTTATAAACTTAACAATTGCACTATATGTTAACATTAACTATCTGTTAATACTAACAGCGTCACTCTTAGCAGTCTGTTAACCTTACTGGAAATATGGTAATATGTAGCTATTATATCATATATTTCAATCCCTTTCTAAACATAACAACTGTCTACTTATTTCTAACATTAACAGCGTCACTTTAACAGTTGATTATCATACCAAATGCTTCATCAGTTAACGAATTTCAATCAATTTCTAAACATAACATCTGTTAGCATTAACAGCGTCACTCTTAACAGTCTGTTAACCCACCTGAAACTGTTCGTGTTCCTTGCGCAGCTGTTCCGCTTCCTGCAGACTGTTGGGCGTCACAAAGCTGGCAACGAGCATCGCTTCGCCATTCCTTATCCAGGATATCACCTGATTGGCATCGTTCTGGAACTGACACAGCTGCACGGCCTGCTCCAGCTTGGCACGCTTCGCCTCGGACAGTTCCTCCAGATCGATTTCCCGTTCACGCAAAAAGTCCAACAGATATTCGATGCGAGCCTGCGCCGTATGCGTTGCATCGGCCATGGAAATGAAGCCTGCATTCTCGAATAGCTGCAACAGATCCTGACCCTGCTGCAACACCTCGTACGTGGCGTTCTGTATGTCCGTAACGGACTCGTTGTGCATACGAATAAGCTGCTCGGCCTTCTGATAGTCACGCGACAGATCGGCATGCTGCAATTCCTCCGACCAGATCTCCAATTGCGATGACAACTCCATGGCATCGCGTTCAAAGTAACGCAAACGAAGTATAAGATCAGCTCGGAATTTGCGGGCTGACCAGAGTTCCTCAACCTCAATCTTCTGCTTACTGAGCTTCTCCAGCGTCGCCTCAAGTGCCGCCAGCGAACCCGTGTTGTCCACATACTCCAGGGCACGCATCTCCTGAAGCAATGCCTCTCCCTGCGCTATAATCGTCATGCAGGCATTCACAGTACTCTCCTGTTGATCCCTATACTGTTGCAGCAAACGCTCAATTCCCTCAAGATTCTCTTGAGATAATCGCGTCTCATCCGTGCTGACATCCGTGCGCAATGCCTCGATCCAGGCCGTCACCTCTTTCTCGTGGGTGTAAAAGATCACGGCCATTTCAAGACGTCGTCGTCGCTGCTCCACACGCTCCGCAAAACTTGCCACCTGCAATTCCAGCTCTCTGGCCACCGAATATATTTCATTGGGATCCGCTTCCCCGCTGCGTGCCAACTCCTCGGCAGCAGACAAGAGTTTCTCCGCATTGCTGTACGTGTTCTGGGCAACGTTCTCAAAGTGTTCATGTGATTTTTGATAGACACGTGCCTTTTGCAGATTCCGTCCAATGCCCGTGTTCTTGCGTAGAAAGACTTCGCCATGATTCTTCAGCCAGTCCAACACCTGCTTAACATCCTCCTGAAAGAGACGCAATGCGAGCGTTTGATGTAACCGTATCTTCTCCTGATGCCACTTCGCCTCGAGTGTGCGATGATGGCCCAATATTTGGTGTATGACCGCCAGAACATGACTGGCGCCTTCGCTATAATCTGCCGCAGGATTCTGTCTCTCGTATTTGTTGTAGCTGCTGCTATTGCTGTTCTTTCGATGATCGGGCACGCCGGGTGGCGGCGGTTGATTGCAAACCTGCACCAAATGATCCAGTTGATACAACAACTTCTTGCTGGTCGAATGCACCTCGGTATAGGCCTGACACATTGCCTCATATAGCGACTGATGGGTGCGTATTGCCGTCTCCAGACTCTGTATATCCGATGGCAATGGCTGCGATGCCTGACAAGCCGCTGCCCAACTGGCCACACTATTACAATACTGCTCGGCCTTGTGATGGAACAGCACACTCAGCTGCAACACTGCGGTACGTTCATCCAAGCCAGCGCCAAAATCCTTCCATGTGCGATCCAATCGTTGGGCCAACGTCTTTATATGCTGTGCCGCATAATGTTGACTCTCGATGAGACGCGCTGCCACCGCCAAAATGCGATCAATATTCACATGAACATTCATCGAAGCGACCGCAAACTTTTGATGTTCATCCTGCAATGACTTTGCCACCGAATAGTTATGTCCAATCTCAACATAACTCATTTGGAATACATCACGATTATGCAATATCCAATCAAACATCTTCTCACAATCCTGTTCAAAGAGACGCCATTGAAAGCATTGATCCAGCTTGACTTTCTTGTGTTGCCACAGCATAAGAAGACGCTCCTGTCCCGTATGGATGAGGTCAATTTGTCGCATCGCCTTGTTAATGGCCGCCGACATATCCGGATTATTGTTGCTGGCCACACGTGAGTTTTGTCCGCCGCCTCCCTGCGACTGTTGTTGTTGTTGCTGCTGCTGGCCAGCTGAGGAGGTGCCCGAGTCAGAGCAATCGGATGTGGCAGCAACACCAGCACACTGCAACACATAAGGCATATGTTAATCGATAGAATAAAGCATGAGTTTAAATAAATAGATGGATGAATGGTTAAAGTCTTTGATATACTTATCATTACTCTCTGTCTGTTACGCTCTTACCTGTCCAGTTGAACCGACATTTGTTGCCGCCGCTGCCATGTTGATCTTGGTCAACAGCTTTTTGCCCTGCATATCAAGATCCTCGATCGGCAATTTCGTGATCTTCTTGCGCATTTCGTTGTGATGATCGATGGCATGCCGTGCCAGACTAACATCCTCGGCAAAATCATTGCGATTCAGATCCTCCTGTAGATCATCAATGCGATCGGCCATATCACCGGCCTGCCAAAAGAAATCCTCGATCGCCAGCCGTGCGTCCGTCCACTGTTGATGATCGTACACCTGTTGTCCATCAAAATCCCCAGTCAATTGATGTGATTCCGCTATCTTATTGAGCGCCTCAATCGATATTGTTTGAGTCTCAAATTTATATTTATTCGAACTGATCGAAGCACGTTGCTTCTGCCAGAAGTTGTCCGGTTTAATGATAACCACGTTGTGTATATTGGCGCTAAAATGCTCCTGCAACACCTTCAATATTGTCTTCACATTTGTCGAACAGTTGCCATTGCCTCGCATGTCAATGATGACTGTGAAGCCGAGATTCTTGGCCGCATCGCTGCAAGTGAAAGGTGAGTATAAAAAATAAGCGAGTTGATACGTGAGTTGTTTTTGTTGTTGTTTTTTGTTGTTGTCAGTTTATTCCTCATTTGGTTCGTTGCTCGGTTTACGTCTTTTGCATAAATTATGGCATTTCTTTAGCACCATGGCCCAAACGCATTTTCTATTGCTTTGACACCAATTTCAGCTAATAATTTCCGACAATACCGTTTTCCCCCCATACAGTCTCTGCTGTTGTGTCGTGTCTTGCGCTCTGATTTGCATTCTATTTGAATTTTAATCACAACATTAAGCATAAATATTTATTTTTATTGATATGTATCTCGTCGAGTCGCTAATACTCTTCTTCTCTATACCCTTCTCCTCTCTATACGCTCTTTTCATACCTTGTGCCCATTAAAAATGGGCAAAGAAGGGTATAATCAGTTTGTGCAAGTGTTTGTAACAGGCAGAAGGTGGCATTTTTGATCCTATAAAGTACATTCTTGATCTGTATCAATAATCGATTCGATTGACACCTGTGTGTCTGACTGTCCGTCCGTCTGTCTGTCTGTCCGTCCGTCTGCCTCTATAGAAGCATGGAACTCAGCAACTATAAGAGCTAGAGACTTCAAATTTGGAATGTATCTTCCTGAATACCATAAGCTGCTCAAGTTTATTTCAATTTTCGATATCTCACCCACAATCCACACAAATTGAAAAAACCTATATTAGCTTTAAGTTTTGAGATAACCCAGATTAACTTAACAGATAATATAACTCACGCTGAGCAATTTGCTGCAAGTTTTATAGCAATCGACCCATAAATAAAGAGGATATTAACAAATTTGTTTTAAATACATTATTTCATAATTGTTGGCCAGAGCGAGAGAGCATATGAAAATGCCATTTGCGCAAGCGAGAGAGCATATGATAATCTGCTGATTTGCGCTGTCGGTTGTTGTGCCGCTCAATAGCTGAATGCTACACTGAAAGCTACACTTTGTGTAAAAAGCTGAATGCTACTGTCTCTAACGTAGCAGTCGCTTTCCAGTGTTGCCAGACTATGGCAAACTTTGATTTTAAGCGATATATTTAAATATATGTAAACATATATAAAAGCAATACCACAGAGTATCCTACTGTCGCTTGCACTCTATTGACCGGCTTGTTTTCTTTGCTTTATCTCGCTCTGTTACGCTTTTTAACATAAGTTGTCTTGCCGCTATTTCTTAACCCCATTGTTGTTGTTGTTGTTGTTCGTGCGGTTGCCAGCATTTCTAGGGTTTTAAGAACCCAAAACCAGAAACCAAACCACGCAAAAGTTCCGTCTGAATTTATTAAGAAATTAAAGAATTCCACGAGTTAAAAAACACACACACAACTAAAAGGCGTAGAATTTGCGCTGGGCGATTGCAATTTCCGGACTCGCCTGATTTTAACTTTGTATGTGACTTTTGATGATTAATGAAATTGACAGTAAATTGGAAATGAAGACAGACAATTTTTAAACAAACCTTGTTGTTTATCAACAATATGCATAGGGGCAGAAATAATGTCGTCATAAAGTTTGTCGTGATTGTTCTCCAAAAAAATAAAAAAAAAAAAACTGTCGCCCCGTTTGAAATGTGAAATAAAATGCAAGACAAAAGGCAATGAACACTAATCAAGAATCGTTTATTTAACCCATAAATCTGTAAGAATTAAACAAGGGATTGAGAAACAAGAAGAAAGAGAGACGAGAGAAGAAACGCAGCTCCAAAGGAAGTTGGCCCCGAACGTGTCTAAAATTTTGAGAACTTATTGTTGCTGTCACACATTGTTTTCTTCTGCTGCTTCTCGCCGTTGTTATTGTTGTTGAGGGAGTTAAAGAAAAGAAACAGAAGAAGAGGAAGAATTTCTTTATTTGCCAATTTGGCGTAGAAGACAAAGGGAATGAGCGCGCGAGGCAAAGAAATAAACAAAAATGTTTCGCATGAAAACAAATAAATATAAACGAAAGAAACAACAACAATAAAAGTAGCAGCAGCGCGCAGCAACGAAACCAAAACAAACGCTGAAAACGAACAGAGGAGCAGCAGGGCAAGAGAGAGAGAGAGAGAAACGCAAAGAGACAACAGCACCACTGTGGGGATGGCATCGATGAGATAAGGCGCGTCCACAGTCAAGAGTCGTGTCGTCAGCACACTTCCCCTACCTTGCCTCCCCCTGTCCCACTCTCACACCATGTCTAGCTTATCAGTCAGTCAACGAATGCTGCTCAGTTTTGAACCGAGTATAGTATATATGGCACAATGAGATAGCGTTTGCTAATAGGGGGCATGGCTGTCTGCCCCCTCTAGCTGCCTCTAGCTGATAAGCACACAACATGATCATGATGGGAAACTCTGTGATTCATTTGCATTTTATTTCTATTTTACTGCTGAAAAACGGTGTGCGTCAGTTTTCTGTTTTTAGTGCTTGCCTCGATTTTCGTGTCGCAATTGCCACAATCATCTTCTCTGGCATCATTCGACATTATTATGCTTTGGTTTTTGCTATTCAAAATATTTCAATTGCTTGTCTGCAGCTTTATTCCGAAGGCTGAATTGCTGATTACCTCCAAAGAAAAAAAAGACAACTTCGTATTGGGCATAAACAATTTGTTAAGATGTTTAGCGGAATTGCGATAATAAGAACATATTTAAATTTAAAATGTTAAATTTAATATAATATGTAATGTTATATTAAGTAATCATATTATTCTCTCTGTTTTGTCATATCTTTGAAATCGGTGTAATTTAGCTCCTTGTCAAAAGCAACAATCTGGTAACCTTAAGCTAAACATCAACTGATCTGGTATCCTTGTTTTGATTAAGTTCACAGTTTTGGGTTACTTCACATTCACAATGAAAGCATTCACACTGTATTCATTTCAAATTCCAACATAATCGTTACTTTCGTAACTTTTAACGCTGAATATGATAAAAAGAAAATATCTCTAATCTTGCAATTTGTAGAGTGATCACTGTTTTATGTTTTCGTTTACAACTTTTACACCAAGCGGAGTTTCATAGGCCTCTGTGTGTAAACCTTCACCTCAAGGTTAAACGGCCTATTTAACCGAACATTAAACTAACTAAACAAAAAGAAAAAAACTTAAAAAGTAAATATGAGTTTTTCACTTCCCTTTAATTAATACTTTACCTAATATTTATATATTTCAATCTACAAATTCTTTTCTCAGCTACATACAAATTTAAAACTGCCTGCTAAAAGTTATGATCTAACTACAGGTTTTCAATATATTTATTGACTGTCAGTAAAACTGCAAATTATTTACGTTAATTTCCAATTTATTGTCGTATTGTCAAATTGTATTAAATTACTTAATTAAAAACATTCCAAGAGTATCAAATATTCGATGAGTCGCTAATCGCATTCTACCTTTTATTATTCGTTTTTTTAGTTTCCCCCTTTGCTTTCATTTGCCACTTTGACTCTTGGCCGCTTTTTTGGGCAAGCAGTAGCAACAACAACAGTAACAGTAACAACAACAACGCGAACAACATTCAGAACAGCAACAACAACTACAACAACGATAACACGAATTTGAAGAGCTTTCGGCTCGCCACATTCTTTTCTCAAAGCTTGATGATGCTCGGATGTGGATGCTGAAGCCGGCTTCGCTGCCGGTTTAGTTACTTTTTGTTATGTATTTTCTTATTCGCTTTCTTTGTCGCACAGATTTATGCAATTTACTGATGTTATTGTTGCTGCTGTTTCTTCTATAAGTTGTGCAGACTTTGCCAAGTGGCAACTCGCTACCTCGCTTCATCTCTTTCCCACTTTTAGCACCATTCAATGCCAGCCTAGCAACAAAAACAAGACAAAGTATAAGAAGAAGTAGCAGCACAATGTGCGTGTTGTTTTCTGCTGCTCGGTCGCCATTGTCGTCGCTGCTGCTGTTGCTGCTGCTGCCGCTGCGCGCGACTGTTGGATGATTCATAAAACATGCGAGAACTGGAAAATCAAGTGGAATGCATGCAGCTGCAGCTGCGCGGGTGAGGCGACAGCCCAAAACCGCAAAACGAAACGAAATGCATGCAGCGGCGACACCAACACCAATACCAAATACTAGCAGCGACAGCGACGTCAACGTCAGCTGACACAATGGCTACTCATTGTACCGGCTACTGTGAACAAAAGGCGAGAGCAAAGAGAAGAGAGCGAAGCAAAAAAAAAATAAAAATAAAGGAAGCCAAATTAGAGATGAGAAATATGGTGATATTTGTAACACAGCGACAAATGTGACTGCTACAATAAAAATATCAGTGACTGTGACCGCTACGGACTTAACTTTGTTTATAGCAATTGTGATCGATGAATATATTCAATCATTTATATGCAAATCAGACCTGCTTACTTTTTATTGAATTGGCCTACTAAGTCCTTAAAAAGTTTCTGATAAAACTTTATTAGTTGTTAGTAAACAGCAATCAGTATCAAAAATCACACTATTTGTACAATTCCTTTTTTCTGATATCGATACAAGATTTTAAAGTTCTTGATTGTTGAATCAAAATTACCAGCTGAATGCCCCCAATTCAGTGACAAAATACCAATCAGTGATAAAATACCAATTAGTGACAAGACAACAATCAGTGACTTTGTCACTAAATACCTCTGACATTTTATCACCATTTTATCGTTGACGTAAATATCGCCCATCTCTAAGAGAATTTGCAATAAATAAACATTGAAATGAATCAATTGCGTCTTTCACTCACAACACAAACTCACCTTGGTATGCTAATCAAGTAGCTGAGCAGGCGACGCAAATCCTCCGGTTTCAGACGATCCCTGCGCGGAGTTGCGGGAAAACACAATAATGGTCCGCCGCGTCTGTCGCGTCCGCCAGTGAGGAACACAACGCGCTCCTGCAGCAGCGTCAGCAGATCGCGAGCACGTTGACCATCCATGTTGTTAACGCTCTAACCGCGAGAAGCTCAATTTTTAATAGTCTTTAACTATTGTAGAGGCAGCGCAGCATAACGAATTCGCCTTCAATTTCACTTAATTTAAAATATTTCTTATTGTTATAGTTGTTGTTGTTGTTTTTGTTACACTTTTGCTTGCTTTTGTGGCTTTCATTGATTTTCGCAAATTTCTCGCTGGCATTTTTCATGGTCACAGCAGCAGCGGCTCTATATATGTACGTATG
This sequence comes from Drosophila histrio, assembly GCA_958299025.2. NCBI lineage: Eukaryota > Metazoa > Arthropoda > Insecta > Diptera > Drosophilidae > Drosophila > Drosophila histrio. The sequence goes on along the minus strand of OY729166.1, from coordinate 3,305,428 downwards.
TGTGTGTGTGTGTGTTTGTCCGAGTGAGTGTGTGTTTATGTGTGTGGGTGGTTTGTTTAGAGCATGAGAAAAGCAGCAGAAAACAAATTAGCAAAGTGGACAAATGGTCACACTTAACGTAAGACTATATTAATTAAATTTTGACTAATTTTACACAAAATGCAACCCTCGACCTCTAACAAACAAACAAACATACACACACACACATGATACATATACACCGACAGATAGACACACATGCACACATACACACACACATGTGACAGGAGGCACCCACCAAAAAGCGGGTAAATGTTAAATGTCATAAATCAACTCGACGTCAGCAGCGACTGAGGCAGCGGCAGCGGCGTCACGCAACGGCCGCATAAAACATAAACGCGGAAATATACAACATATATAGACACCAACACACACACACACTCACATATGCACTTATTCTTATTTTTAAAACACAAACACACACACATACAAAAAATCGTAGGTGGGGGGAAGACAAACAAATCTGTATTTATTTTGCAGCTGAGAAAAACAAGCGTATTGAACGTCGCGCGCAAATTTTTAATAATTTTTATGCGTTGACTTGCGTGTTGCCGTCGTCGTCGCCGTTCGGACGCTTTTAATTGCCATTTGCAATATGTTTTATTTTTATAAACGCAACGAACTCCATCAACATCACATCATCACCCAACAACAGCAACACATCTTTTCACAGTTTCGTCGTCGTCGTCGTCGTTTTGAGTTTGAGAAGTTCTGCGTCTTGTCTGCTCCGCCTCTCTTTCCACCTTCTGCTTCTTCTTCGCCCAACAAACTTCTCTGCTTCTGGATACAAATTGATTTTTTTCACTCTTTGGGCCAACCGCTTGGCGATGGCCATTATTTCATTATTACCATTGCACGCGTGATTGCACTTCGTTTGCGTTGCAACATTGATTATATTCACATATTTTTTGTGTTTGTTTACACTGGGTTTTTTTTTGTTTAAACAATTTCACAGCAAGTAAATTTTGCGAAATTTATGCGCCTCGCTCGCTTTGTTGTTGCACTGTTAATGAACTTAAGCAGCTATGTTAAACTCAAAATGGCACTGTTAGTGCGCGCTTAGTGTGACCAGCTGTGTGAGTCATTCAAAATACCACACACACAATTTTATGCTGGTATTAATAATTGCTGCCAGATTTTGTCAAAATTTATAATGTAAACAATTTGTCAGCTGTTTTTTTAAACGAACTGGCTGGCAACCCTCTGACTAGCAGATAGTGCAATAAAAGTAAATTTTATTTTGTTTGTTTGTTAAAAATAGCGAATAATTGCAAAAATTCTGCGTAAAATCAAAGCAACGTTCCAACGCAAGAAGCCCCGATACAAGCCAAAGCCAGACCAGCCACAGGCACACGCCCACCGCCCACACAGCTGTTCGCAGTACACGGAAAAGCATTTTGCGGACATGGAGAGCAATCTGAATCGGATGATTAACCAAACACTGCGACATCCGCTGAGTGGGCAGCTCAGCAAGTACACAAATGTGATGAAGGGTATGAGGGGATATGTATGCGCGGGTAGCGGCAGAGGAAGACTGTTCTCGGCACGCCGAAGACTTGATGCGCTTGCAGTGTATTTTATGTGATTCCAATTTCAAGGGATTGTCTCTATGGCAGCTATGTGATATAGTGTGCAGATTTTAATGAAATTTGGTCAGGATGTGTGAGACTATGATAAAAACATATTCTGTGATTTTGGTTCAGATATCTTAAGAATTAACAAAGGTTTTAGTACTAAAGATTGTTTTTCAACCGATGATTCCTATGGCAGCTATATGATATAGTAGTCAGATTTTAAAATTTAGTCAGGATGTGCAAATCTACACTAAATAAACAATCTATGAGTTAGGTTAAGATATCTCAAGAAACAAAAAAGTTTTTAGTACTAAAAGTTGTTATTCAACCCATGGTTCCTATGGCAGCTATATGATATAGTGGTTCGATTTTAATGAAATTTGGTAAGGATGTATATAAATATGCTAAATACACAGTCTGTGAGTTTGGTTAAGATATCTTAAGAAACAAACAAGTTGTTCATACTAAAGGTAATTTTTACCCGATGATTCCTATGTTAGCTATATGATATAGTGGGCAGATTTTAATGAAATTTGGTCAGGTTGTGTGAGACTATGATAAAAACATTTTCTGTGATTTTGGTTGAGATATCTTAAGTAACAAAAAAGTTTTTCATACTAAAGATTGTTTTTCAACCGATGGTTCCTATGGCAGTTAAATGATATAGTGGTCCGATGTGAATCAAATTTGGTTAGGATGTATAAGACTACATTAAATACACACTGTGTTAGTTTGGTTCAGATATCTTAAGAAACAAAAAAGTTTTTCTTACTAAAGGTTGTTTTTCAACCGATGATTCCTATGGCAGCTATATGATATAGTGGTCAGATTTTAATCAAATTTAGTCAGGATATCTGAGACTACGCTAAATACACAGACTATGAGTTTGGTTGAGATATCTTAAGAAATAACATAGTTTTTCACACTAAAGATGGTTTTTCAATCGATCGTTCCTATGGAAGCTATATGATATAGTAGTCCGATCTGACCGATTTTGACATATGTATTGGCTGCAGCAAAAAGGGCAAACCTCTAACAAGTTTCAACAAGATAGCTGCAAAACTGATAGAACAGTTTGCATAAAGACAGATGAACTATATACTATATTAACTCAGTTTGAAGATTCTTGATCAAGAATACAGCTAAAAAAGTTAGTCAAATAATTGTTTTTACCATAAAAACAATTGCACATTTATTGATTATATTTTAAAATCAGTTAAACCCGATAGATCTCATTATTTATATTTCTTAACTTGTTTTAAGCACCAAAAACAACTTAATTAATACTGATCAATAAAATACAGTTAATCAAGTAATTGTTTTGACAACCAAAAATTCCACATATTAATTTTATATTTTATAAAATAGTTTAAGCCAATAGATCTCATTATTTATATGGTTTTAACTAGTTTTAAATACCATAAGCAACTATAATAAAATAGATCAATAAAATACAGTTGGTCAAGTAATTGTTTTGATAACAAAAATTGCACATATTTTTGTTTTTTATTTTATAAAATAGTTAAACAAAATATATGTCATTATTTATAGCTTTTTTTTAACTTGTTTTAAGCGCAAGAAGCAATTATAATAATTGAGATAAAAGTAAAAAGCAAAGAAAATCTATTTATATTTAACTAACTATAATATCATATACTAATAATATTATTAATATGTGTTCTTTTCAATTTTAGTACAAAACAATTACTTGTTTAACTGTATAAATGTTAAATTGTTAATAAATTGCAAAACTTATATTAATTATAGTTAATTTGCCTTGCAGGCTGGCAATATCGCTGGTTTACAGTTGATGCCAAGACGGGTTTTCTCAGCTATTATCTGTGCGATTCATCGACTGTCGGTGAGGATATTGCGCCCTCGCCTCATGTGCTGGCCAGCACGCCACGTGGACAGGTGCAATTGGCTGGCGCTGTTGTCTATCCCAGTGATGAGGATTCACGCACATTTTCCATAGCGTGCGCCTCGGGGGATACCGTTAAATTGAGGGCCAACGATGCGCGTGCGCGACAGGAATGGGTTGATGGACTCCGTGCCGTTGTCGAGAGTCATACGAAGGCCATGGATATTAGCAATTCATCGCCGTTGCCGGCACGTGAACTGTTGGCGGCATCCGATGCAATGGTCTCCGCTCGTCAGGCTCTGTTTCTCACCGAGCAATGGTGAGTTGTGCTTTGAATTGGAGATCAATGTGTATATATTAATATTTATTTTTAACTCTTTTCTTCTAGCAATGCATCTTTAGCGCGCGCCATTGAGAATATTGACTGTGCTTCCTTCTCGCCCACAGATCCTGATCTTTTGCTGCTCAAAGCCATCTCCACGGCCAGCACACAGTGTTTGCATCAATGTCTTAGCCTTTTGCAGCGTCATCAGGAGATCAATCAACCAGCAGCAGCAGCTGTCGATGTCACGCCCACAACAAGTATTCCACTGTCGTATCAATAGCAGAAATGGCTATAAAATAGCCAAGAAGCTAATTTGTATTAAATTAAAAAGCAATAAATCAGCCTTGTTGTGTGTAAACTACTAGTATTCCAAAGAAAGAGTTGGGATTCCCTTTTTAATTATTATTAAATCACATAAATACAAAATCGAAAATGATTGCAATTTACTTATCTCTTCCCTTGTTTGTAAGTGTATTTTAAAGTTTTCTTAATGTTTTCAGCAGCAATGACCATCATGATAGCTGTAATTGTGGGTGCCAGAGTTGCTTCTGTGTGTGTTGTTGCTTATTATCGTTCTTCGCAGCAACTACTCCATAGCAGCAGAAGCATTAGGCTTATGTCAGAGTGCGCGCGAGAAGCGAAGCGATAATAATGGGCGAGAACGAGCGAGAAATCATTGCAAGCAGTTTTAAGTGCAATCGCTCGAAAGATTTCAGAGTGCACGCGAAAAGCGAATCGATACATTGGACGAGAACAAGCAAGCAGTTTTAAGTGCAATCGCTCAAAAGATGTCAGAGTGCAACGAAACAATCGTACGCTCTGAGCGAATTCAAGCGACAAAGCGAGAGAGCAGTTTGCAACCTGCTTTATCGCCTTCAACTCGCTCAGAGCGTACGATTGTTTTGTTCTGCATTCTGTGCTTTAATTACCGTTTATTTTTCGGGTGGATTCGTAAGTTATTATATAAATTATTGAATTTTCCTTTTTCATACTTATTGCAGTTAAGCGGGTGGACGCCACTCTTTTTATTTAACACAAATTAATTGTTGCACTTAAAGCAAAAAAATGATCTAAGTAATACAAGATATTAAAAACTTTGTTTTGGTAGAAATAAGAAGTATATCTGAGTTGGTGGAATAGCCAGGCATAGTATATTACGTTATACTAAATATATATACTATATATATAGACTATGTAAAGTTATTATTATGAAAGTGATATTTATTATTTCCTGATGGGTGATTAATTCAATATTTACAAGATCAGGATAACAATGTTCTCTTCGTTCGACTTGCTGCTTTCGTTCTTCGCGGCTGAGTCTGAAGTGTCATAGTGTGGCGTTGCCAGCCTGCCATTGTCACCGCGTTAGTGCCCCAGCGTTGCCACCACGTCAACCAGGGTTGGCCGCTATATTGCATGTTATGCTTTGTGTATAGCTATAGCAGTAGTCGAAAATATAGCTTGCAAACTCAGCAGATTGCAGATCATGAGGTCCTCGGACTTGGCGCAGCGTATATTCATCTAGTAGTCGCTGGTTTAGTATATAAGGTTTAGTAAATATAATGTAGTGTAGTGTAGTGTATACTATACACTACAATGTATAGTTGCTTAGTCGCGTCTTACTTCCCAACAAATTGCAGCTGATCCTCTGGCTCTACTCTTCCCAACAGTTTGCGCAGCAGACGAATTGCTTTCCAAATAGAATTGCTTTCGAAATTAGAAAGCAGAAAAATGGCAGCAGCTTCAAATACAAATGGAAGCTAATATAACAAAAACCAAATAAATCACACATAAACACAGTTTAAACAATAAATATTATATAAATAAGCTAATATTAAAATAATTGCTGACAATTGAAAGCACAAACTTGTAACATGAATTAAAAATCAGAAAAAACTCCCCAATTTGTTTTTATAAAATATTTTGTTTTATTCTTTTTTTGTTTTGATGTTTTCTTTGTTTTTTTTTGTTTTTTTTTGTTTGTTTTGTTATTAGATTAATAAGAACATTCATTTCGACATTTAAAGTTAATTTGAACATAAAGTTTGCACTAAAAGTTGATAGAAAACTAAAAACTTGATATATTTTTTTGTTTTTCCTTTGAGTTTGTCAAGTTTTTTTCCAGGATAAAGAATTGTTAACCGATTGAAGTTTCTTGTGAAATTACGCGTAATAAATTTACCCAAAATTTGTAGCGTTTAATATGGAACATTTAAAGTCTATTTGAGGGGTGGGGATTTGTTTTTTTTATGTTTTTTTTTGTTTTTTGTTTTTCTTTAGCGATTTATCATCATATATGAGAGAGTTACATACATACATAATTATTTAATTATATGTGTATTGTGGCTATGGCTATTGCTGCTGTAAATTAATTAATTACTTAATATATTTAATTTGATTTTTATTTGCCGTCTTTTTTTTTTGTTGTTAATGGTAAAAAGTTGTTGCTACTATTTCCACTTTTAATTATTGTTTATGTAATTTTTTTCTTCTTGTTATTTATTTCATTGTGTGCTTACGAAACAGAAAAACGAAAATTCATCATAATAATATTTTGCCGAAAAGTACGCCTAAAGTTTTTTTTTTTTAACAGAAAAAATAGTATATATATTTATTTAAAAAATATAAATATATATACATATATTGTGTATATATGCCAGACTTGCTTCGTTTTTTTTTTAACGAAAGTTGTTGTTGTTGGGCCGCCGAGAAAATAATTATTGAAAAAAAGAAAAAAAAAAAACTAATTACGCTTAAGTTAAAATTAATTAATGCTAGAAAAGGCACTTTAGAAGAGGATTACAAATTCGAGAAAAATAAAATTATGTAAAAATATAGAATACTTTTGAAATGATGCACAAAGTGTAGTGTAGTGAAATCCTTGGTGAAATCAGCAGCAGTCCGAAAACAACAACTTTCGTTATGCGTAAATTTTCATTGTCACAATTTACTATAATTTTTTTTCGTTTCACTTTCATTGTATAAAAACTTTGCATTTCATTTACAAATTTTTTTTTGTTTTTTTTTTGGGTTTTTTTTTAAATTTTTTATTCGTCTCTGAATTTAATTCCGAAAGGCATTTTTTGTGAATTTCATTTTGTTAGATCTAAACATTAAATTTAGTTGCTTCCATAATTTCAGTTGTTTTTTTTTAGTTTTTAATGCACATCCAAAAGTTTTAGTTTGTTTTTTTTTTTAGTAATTTTGTACATTTTTTTTTTGTTCACAATTAATTATAAACTAAATAAAACTGGGCACACAATTGCTAATTTATTAATATTCCTTATTATTATTAGCATTTTTTTTTCTTCTGTTTAGTTTGCGGGATTTGTTGCTGTTGTTGTGGAATGTTCCAAGGGGGATTTTAGTTGCTGTTGAGTTTTGCATTTTGTTTTGTTTTTTTAAAATTAAAGAGATCGCTATTTATTTATTTAAGTTTTATGCACTATAACATAATAATACTTTCATTTTGATTTCGTGTAATAAGTAGTTTAGTTTTTTAATTTAAATTAGAAACTATGCAAAAATTGTAAGTGGACTTAAGTTTGTTGGCGACCGACAGAAACAAAAGGAACGCGCGTTGTTTTTTGTTTAAATACTATAAGTAAATATATATATATATAGTTATAAATATATATATATATATATTTATTCAATACTAATTAAAGTAAACCTTTTGCTTTGCTTTTTCTATATATTTGCATATAGCATTGTTGATTGTTTTTATTTCTTTTTTTTTTTCTTTTTTTTTTTTTTAGTTATTTGTTTGCTATTCGCTGCTGGTTGTTATGGGTTCCACTTTGATGCTCTCTGCACTTGCAACCGCTGTGTGTGTCACGTTCGTCGTTGTTGCTGCTGCTGTTGCACCTGTTGCCGATGAGTTGGAGGAGGAGGAAGGCAAATTGACGCCGCTGCCGCTGCCCACACCCACCAGCTCGGCCAGATCGTCGGCAAAGAGACGCGTGGGGGAATATTCACGCTTGTAGGTCATCTCCAGGGATAGATCGGCGAGGGGCGAGTGTAGGCGTGGCGTTTCGCTGCGCAGTGGACTGCTTTTGTTCTTGGCAAGCTGTGATTGCTGCTGCTGTTGTTGCTGTTGCTGCTGCTGTTGCTGCTGTTGTTGCTGCAGTTGTTGCTGCTGCTGCTGTTGCTGCAGTTGTTGCTGCTGCTGTTGCTGCTGCTGCTGTTGTTGCTGGACGGCTGAGACGCCGGCGCTGGCTGAGGACATGGAACTGATACCGAAACCGGACTTGTGAGCTTGCATGTGATGTGGATGCGCATGCGCAGCTGCTGCTGCTGCTGCTGCTGCAGCCGCTGCCGCTGCCTGTTGCTGCTGCTGTAGCGCATGTTGCTGCTGCTGCTGCTGTTGCTGTTGTTGCTGCTGCTGTTGCTGCTGCTGCTGCTGCTGTTGCTGCTGATGTTGATGCAATTGCAGCTGCTGCAAATGATGCTGCTGCTGTTGACTGAGCAACGCAGCAGCAGCTGGATCACGATGCAGTGCAACGGCCATGCTGGGCGGCAGATTCGGCAAGAGGCCGGCGGGACCGCAGGGCGAGGGCACATGTCGTGGACCCAGCGACGGATTTGAGCCGCTGCTCAACGCCGGCGATATGCTGGCCCGTCCCGGTCCACCCGCCAGATGTGGCGGCAAATTAAACAGCCCCGGCGGCGGCGGCGGCCCCGCCTCCCCGTGCTGATGCTGCGCTGCGGCGGCCATTTGCATCTGCTGACGTATATTGTGTGCCACGGCGGCCACAGCCGACATTTGTTCCTGTGACATTTGCTGTTCGGCGACGCCACTTCCGGCAGCACTGCCGCCGCCACCGCCGCTGCCCATGCCATTGGGACAGGCCAAGGCGCTGAGGCTGGCGGCGCCGCTGCCCGGAATGCCGCCACTGGCGCCCGGATAGCTCAGCGCCAGGTCCTGCAAAGGAAACACGGGCTAACGCCGTTAACAGTTTAGTGTGTTGCTAATACAAAAAAATGATAAACAAGCCGAATAGTCGGTAGCCCGACCGTAATATACCCTGTGGCTCGAAAGAGACCCACTCAAATTCACTCCCGATCTAGTTCTCTTGTAAAATGTGGGCGAAAGGGGCGTGGCATCGTGATGAAATTTGCTGGACATGTCAACCCCAAGTTAATCATCATGTGTGCCAAATTTCAAGTCTCTAGCTACAAAACTGCTTTTGGTATAATCTTTTTTTTGATTTGTGGGCGAAGGGGGCGTGGCAGCCCAATAAAAAGATAAACTTGATCTGCCTGCAAAAATTACCAGTGCTAGGAGACCAAGTTTAAGCTCCTAGCTCTTACCATCTCTGAGATTATTGCGTTTATACGGAGGGACGGACGGACAGACGGGCAGGCGGACAGACAGAGATGGCTATATTGATGCTTATCAAGATAATATATACTTTATGGGGTCGGCCACGCTTCCTTCTGCCTATTACATACTTTTAACAAACTTAATATACCCCAACAGGGTTTTAAAATTAACAAACATGCTATAAAAATGCAGACTCAGTGTTTTTAACGTAACTGCCAAGTGTTCGGAGTCTCTTAACTTTAAAATGTCTGCTTAAATATTTGCCGCATTTATTAAAAAATATTTTAGATATTTTGCGAGCACAATTAGTTAATTTTCTTAGCTACAAACCGAAAAAAGCAGCCAAATCATTTTCTTAAAATAGCCAAATTTATAGCCAATAGAATTTGCTAGCCATTGCAATTACTAACATGCCCAAGTCTAGCTAAAAAAATAGCTAAAATCAACAACACTAAACATAACAGTGAATTTTGCAGTCAGCATAATTGTCAAAAAATTCAAACATTAATTGAAAATTTAATTAGAATGTTTGCCTAATTAGGTTGACTGCATTAGGAACAATTGTAATGAGAGTGACTTAATTCGATAATTGCAGTTAGCTTATTATGTTAAATGTCATCGAACTCAAACATTTATCGAAATCTAATTAAAAGGGTTGCCCTAATTATTTTGGAACTACATTATGACACTCAAAATTATCGATAGTTTCTTTTGTTGGCATTTGACCGTCAATTGTGTTGATGAAACTTTTCACTTTGAAATGCAATTAGTTTGAAGAGTTTGTTATATTAATTGTTTTTTTTTTTTAGTGAAAGTGTATTAACTAGTAAGTAGTTTGTTTTTGTTGCAACTGTGGCAGCGTTACCTACCGAATGTCGACCGTACGGCGGCATATGGGCACCCAAGCTGTCGTCCTTTAAATCCTTGTTATCGCGAAATACCACCGTCTTGATAACGCCCTTGATATGCTCATCCGGCCAGATGCCCAACAGTATGCGCTGCGGCCTTCCACGTCCCTTGGGCCGCAAATCGGGGCCGCCATCGATTGAGGGTCCCAGCATATTATGGACACGATTCGCATACAGAACAAATGTCGGATAGGGTATATCGTATTTGCGTGCAGCCTGCGACAGCGAAAGTCCCTCCTTCAATACACTGAAAATGGCCTCGGCCATTGTTTCGGGTCGCCACGATTTGAGTGGACCACGTTCACGAAATCGCATATGATGCATTAGATTTTGATTGGTATTCCAGCATTTTTGCCACATCGACTGCAATTGATACTGATAGCTGTCTGCTGGATAGGGGGGAAATGAGACAAGAGAAATGCCATGAAGTTCTTCGGGTAAGTGACACAAGTATTTTATTCTGGCCATACAAACCTGCTAACGTTGAACCCGTGGCGCCCATCCAAGCATGCGAATTCTCCATCATTTTTGCCTGCCAAGAGAATGAAGATACAAGTGGGAAAAGAGAGATGACTTTAGTGGGTCTTCAATTAATTGCACAACTCGCTTTAGTTAGTGCTCAATATGCCGCTTGTCATGTAGTACGATAAGATCGACCTATTTTCATAGCATTTGCAGAGATACCCTATAATGTGTGTTAATGCCTTTTATAGTAAAATGTGATGGGAAGGCTGGAAACTTGTTTGTGGTTGGCATTTTCAATATTTTTATATTTAACTGGTATTGCTTATATGAAGGGTAATAATATAATAATAATAAAAATAATATGTTGTGTTTAAAGGCTGTCATTTGTCAAGGTATGCAAGTTTTCTAGAAATTAAACTTGTGACGTATTAAAGTCTTCGTTGAACGGCATACCACTTTTCAAGCTGCATACTAGCTTTCGTGCGATACAACCCTGCCCTTAATGGCGCTTACAACATAAGAAGAAAGAGAACACATACAACCCTGCACTTAATGACGCTTACAAAATAATAAGAAAGATAACACAGAGACACAATTCGACAACGTATCACTAAGCATAGCACGCACAAGTTAAAAAATACCAAATACATATACTGAAATTGATTAATGTTAATTTAATATAATAAGTGTGAATTCAATTAACTAATATTGATAATGTTGCCGGCATCTTAAGATGCAGATCATTAGATCCCTAAGCAACACTTTCAAGGCAACTATTATCTTTATTTATTAAATATAATTCTACAAACTAGACGTAGTTAAAGGCTTCTGTTCATTACAATCGTTTATTAAAAAACCAACCACAAGAACTGCCTGCCAACATCTTGTCCTAAGTAAATAGTGAATGTAAAAACAAAATGATATGTAATTGTTTGCAGAAGAACACGCATAAGATAAATTCATATATTAATATACTTAAACTGTAAACAGCATACTAAGCTGTAAACAGAACACTAAGCTGTAAACAGCATACCATCCTGGAACTATCAATCGATACTTGTAAATATCGCATATCGCTGAGCTGTTCATCTGATCTTGTTCATGTGCACTTGATCTTGTTCTTGTTCACTTTACTTGTCCGACGACTCAAAAAAGCATATATTGAATTGGAACCGCGCTTATTTTTGGTCAATTTAATTTAAAAGATAAGCAAACCAGCCAAAAGGGGGCACAAAATGGTATCTCCTCGAAACAGTAATGTTATAGTCTTTACTTATAATCTTTATGATTTAAAACTAGTTCAAGCTGTCAAATGATAGCAAAATATTACAAGTATAAAATAAACAATCGTTTATAAAGTAAACTTTAATGTTAAATTTCTTGATAGATCACTTGATGTTAAAATATAATAAAAACAAACTTAATAGACTCTTATTACTTTTTTAAAGTGCAGAGTCTAATAAAAGTAGATAAAGATTACATTAAAAATTGTGATACGTTTATTTAATATTTATCTGAATGTAAAAACTTTATTGATTAAACATTTTTTCAGTTAAATCCTTAAAAAAACTGCTTGCTGTTAAGGCTTTCATTTTAACAGTGGCGTACGTTGTAAACCGCTGTTAAGTTAAAAGAAACCGATCCTTCATTTACACTAGTATAAGATGTTAGCTAGTTAATAAATAAATATTCATTTCATTAAGAAAAAGACAGATATATCAATATAAAACTATACAGAAAAGACAAGGAGCTAGAATTGGTATAGAGCTTGTGTTTCAGTAGATGCCAATCTCCCTCATCAGTAACATTTTGAGCAAGTCGCTTACTCAACGATCCAAGCTTGTTCTCTATGCTTTGCGCTGCTAGAACCAGTTGGGAATTCTAAGGAAGCAACATAGAAAAAATGATTGAAAGTTGAGCCTGCCTCTTTGTGTGTTGTTGTAGTTCCCGTCGCTCTGTTGCGTTTTCAATTACAGTTAGTCAAATCTTGCTTTTCATTACGTTACTTATTATTGCAATTTATTTGTTAAAATAAATTTACAGGGTATTAGTCAGACGACTACACTAATATATGCAAATACATTGTACACATGTAGTTTTTAACTTGTTCTAACAATATAATGGCTTCGATTCTAATGCTAACGATACATTTAACTGCAGTGCTTGTGTTCTGAACGTTGTTCGAGTGGCAACGTCATTGACGTTACCGTTACCGTTAACGTTAACGCTACCGTTGCCATTGCTGACGCTGTCTATTTGCCGAGTACCGTTTGCCGAGTGCCTCGTATTGAATTCACTAATTGCATAACAAAGTAACATTTGCATATTGTGCTACATATCCTTAAACGTGTCTATATGCTTCTCCTCATCATCATCATCATCATCATCATCATACACTACAAGGCGGCCTGCTGCCTGCTGTCTGTCTCTATCTATGTGTGTGTGTGAGTGTATATGTGTATATGTAAGCTTGTGGCTTGTCAATAACTTCATTACAAAAATTTCGCATCATAAAACATATCGCAAGTGTACTTAGAGAGAACCGACTCGGGGGCCACTTGTGCCCATTTAGGCTAAGTATTACTTGTAAGTTTGCCATGTGACTGCGTGGCTGAGTAGCAGTTTAGTTGTTGTTCTGCTTCTTATTATAGTTGTTGTTGTTGTTGTTCTGCTTCTTATTATAGTTGTTGTTGTTGTTGTTGTTGCTGTCTCATTTTAGCCTGGCGTATGAGTAATAACAGCTGCCAGACAATGCGCACGGGACGTGAATATTCTTCGAAATATTTCGTTGCATACTTTTATGGGCGTCAGACATGCAAGTTGCGCTTGGACCTTTTGGCATTTATCTTTTATTTTTTTGGGCTTATTATAAAGTAAATTATATATAACTTAGTTGCATTAAGTTGTTATTAGTTTTGACCAAATTACTTTATTTAACAAGGCGGATTGAGGACCAAAGAGACTTTTGGCTTGATCGGTCTATATATGTCTATATCTTTAAGCATAAAATTTGCTTGTTTTTATCATTTTGAGTAAATATAATACTACTACTTTTTGGCTAGATTGTCTTAATAATTCCCATGCATTTCTGGCAATTGTTGCTTTAAGGTTTAACTACTTGCAACATCAGCAGCTGCTGCAACAAGGTGCATAGTTTATATAGAATATATGTATATTTAAGTATATAACTATAGCAGCTGCCATATATAATATAAGTATATATGCAGTTTGATGTGATGTGAGATGTGTGTGCATCAAAGCGAAGAAACGTTGCACAGCCATCAAATCGGTAACAACAACAACGACAACAACAACAACGACAACGACAACAACAAATACTTGCAACATGCACATCAACTAGGCAGCCAACTAATGGTCCATTCGTGGCACTTGGTTATTGACGTTGGACTCGAATTGTATTAACAATGCATGGGGCCAGAAACAGAAACGTAACTGTAGCTGATGCTGGCCACTGAACTGCCCCAGCTTAGGGGAGGGGGGGAGATATAGGGGAGTGGCAACAGCAACAGCAGCGGCAGCGACTGCGTTTGGCTTTGATGCAAAATCGAAACGTGGTCAACTTCATTTCGCTTAATTTCGCGTTGACTCTGCGCTCCCACACACACACACACACACGCTAATCTGCTGCCTGTTTAGAGGGGGCGTGGCACTTGTGACTCTGACTCAAATGCAACTGCCCCCCCATGCCTGCCTGCCACTCAGGTATGACATTTTGGCAGCGTCGAGTGCACCAAGACTGTCAAATGAGTTGTAATGAAATCTCGTTCAGTGCGTGTGTTTGAATCGCTCTATAAGTGTGTGTGTGTGTGTGTGTGGAAGTGTGTGTCTGTGTGTGTTGTGTGTGTGTGTGTGTGTAGGTGTATGTGTGTGTAGGTGTGTGTGTGTGGGAGTGTGTGTGTGTGTGTGGGAGTGTGTGTATGTTGTGCTGCTTTGGTCAGTTGCACATATAATAAATAAATTATTTGGCATTTGGCGTACGTATTATTGAAGGCAGTTGGATAACAGGCACAGACTCACACACACACACACACACACACAAATCATACAGTCACACACACACACATAAATGCAGCTGCGGCGCCAGTTTGTTGTCCGTCTTTGCGACAAACTTGCGCATTAGCGTGATTAGTCTCAATAGTCGCTCGCTGGCATTTAGACTTGCAACAGCAGCAACAACTACAGCAGCAAGCCCCTTCTTCCCCTATTTAGACTTGCAACAGCAACAGCCAACACAACAACAACACCCCCCATTCTTCCCCTATTTAGACTTGCAACAACCACCCCCTTCTTCCCCTATTTCGCTGTTTTGCTTTAAACGCTGCGACAAATTAAATTATCCAAAAATTCCTTACGTTTCCGCCATTTTGACGCGACAACCGGTGTCTGGCTTATAATACAAAAAAAACACACACAAAATCATATTTATGAATCATTTTATATATATATTTTGGGGTAAATAAAGTACGCCCCCAAAGTGTCAAGGAGCCAGGAAACAGGCGTTGCAGTCAACGCAATTGAAACCTTTGACGAGCGACTTTTGAGACAGGTCTCTCCATAGACCGCATCCATAATCATTGAGGCGTTAAGACCACACCAAATTGGGCGTAAAAAAACACAGCCAAACAGCCTTAACGTGTCCACTTTGCGGCACTCTTGTGTGGTGTGTGTGTGAGTGTGTATGAGTGTGAGTGTGTGTTTGAGTGTAGTTCTAGCCGCAGGGGTCGCTTGTCTTGGCGGTGGTTGCTGCCACAAATTTCTGATTCGTTCAATCAGCAAAAAAATTTAAACCAAAATGCACAGCAGGAAACTCCGCAACGGGTGGGCAAGGGCAACAAGTTTTCTAATATCTGAAGACAAATCAAAAATATAAGGAGAAATAAAATAAACTAGTTAAATAAATAAATGTAGTAAGGGATGAGACGAATTGTTGGGTTTAAATTTGATATTTTATGCTTTTAAAATATATTTTTAATTGATATTCCTCGTGTGTAAATATTAAAAATGTTATTACATTTATTTCTTTTTCTATTTCTTTCTTTCTGTTTGACTTAACAGTTTGCTGTTATTTGCCTATGTGATCAATAGTGATGTAAATGCAAACTGAACATCGATTTTAAAATCGTATTTTAAAAATCGGCAATGAAAAAATCGAGTTGTCGATTCATCGGAAATTTCAGCATCGATCCATCGATTTTTCATACAAATTTTCCAATTTTGAAAAAAGTAAATTGTAGATCTTAATTCTTGCGTTTATTTATAGACATACATTTTATAAAAATTTTAGGATTCAATAAAATCTCTGCTTGGTTTTAATTTACGTTGAAAACAATTAATACAACAGTCAAATGTAGAAAATAAAAGATAAAATAATTACCTAATTCCCCAAATATGATAAGTTAAATGCCTGCTTTAAACTTGAGCATTGTTTAATTAATTTAAATGTTTACACCTTTACTGGATATATAGTTTGTATAAAGATACGTACAACTTTGTATGTACATACAAATACAACCAGCACCTTACAAGATTTGAGCATTTATAAAATCTACACTAAAAGGGATAACAAAATAATTTTAATGCATGTTGTTAGTTGTTAGGCCATGTTTCAACATATAAAATATGACTTCATTTATTTTTTAAATATTTTTCCAACATTTTATAATAATTAAAAACACTTTGACTTAAGTGTGTTCAATTTAAGAAAAACTTCAGGCGCTCTATTTTTGTTTTCTACTTAGTCTACTTAGAATAGCAAAGCTTCCAATTTTTTATGAAAATCGATTTATTTTACTCGATTCATCGGCAAAATAAAAATCGAGTTCAAATCGGTTTAAATCGGTTATGCCAAAATCGATTCATCGATGTTTCGATGTTTTTTTACATCACTAGTGATCAACACTTTGCTGTTCAATGCTATGAGATCAACAGTTTGCTGTTAAATGCAGATGTTATCAACAGTTTGCTGTTAAATGCTGATGTTGTCAACAGTTTGCATGTTAACATTCTGCCGTTAAGCATTTACGCTGTTAAGTCAACATCACCTTAACTTAATCACTGTTAACATTTAACTGATAGTAAATATGAGAGTGAACTCATATTTAATAAATAATTACATATTGCTGCCACAATTTCTGATCCGTTCAGTCAAAAAAATAGAGTCAATTTACTCAAAATGCACAGCAGGAAACTCCGCAACGGGTGGGCAAGGGCAACAAGTTTTCCAATATCTGAAGACAAATCAAAAATAAATGCAAAAATCAAAATAAACTAGTTAAATAAATAATGTAGTAAGGGATGAGACGAATTGTTGGGTTTAAATTTGATATTTTTATGCTTTTAAAATATATTTCTAATTGATATTCCTCGTAGGTAAATATTAAAAAATGTTATTACATTTATTCCTTTTTCTTTTTCTTTCTTTCTGTTTGCCTTAACAGTTTGCTGTTAAATGCAGATGTTATCAACAGTTTGCTGTTAAATACAGATGTGATCAACAGTTTGCTGTTAAATGCGTCTGGGATCAACTTGTTAACATTCTGCTGTTAAGCATTTATGCTGTTAAGAATTTACGCTGTTAAGTTAACAACAGGCACTGTTAGCATTTAACTGACAGTAAAAATCGAAAACTCGTTATAAATAAATAAATAAATATTAGAAAAATTAATATAATAAATTTATATATTAGAAAAAATTTACGTTTTCTAACTTTAACAAATATCTACATAAGCCACATTTTCTAAGTGTATTTATAAATAGCAAAAAGTCGCACAGGAAATTGTCAAAGTATTAGATGTTAGTGAGAGTTCTGTGTGTATGTTTGTGTGTATGTTGAAAACTGAAAATTAATTAGCGTGAAAAGCATTATTGAATTGTATGGCAAGTAAATGCATTTGACAAATCGTTTTGCCACCGCATTTGGCCAACTTGAAGACGCGGATACTGGCAAAAACTTGCATTAGTTTTGTAAGCTAACGTCGAGCTCATTTCCTTAGCATATATGTACATATATGTGAGTAGATGTAAGTAAGTAAGTGTGTGTTTGTGTCGGCAGTCGCACTTTTAATTTGATTTAGTCGCAAAACTTACAGCCAGTACTTCATTAAAATTTTGCAACAACAAATAAACTTGGGCTGCGAAGTTTTTGGCGCGCTTTTTGCTACTTGAAACATCAATTACAACATGCAGCAGCTCCACTGACAGCAACAAGCGGCATATATTTCCGACCGAGCCACCGAGCAGCAGCAACCTTACCAATACCAGCAGCAGCAAGAGCACCCCCCCCCCCCCATAGTCACCACACCACCACCTTAACCCTTAGGCAAGCCAACAAGCGCTCTGAAGTGTGCTAGGATTTCACTTGAAAACTGCAATCAAGTGAATTTCGATATGTATGCTTGTGTGTGTGTGTGTGTGTGTGTGTATGTACGTGGCATATAAAAACTTCATGGATTTAATAATCAAACCATCGATGGTTAAAATGTTGCTCGAGCAGCGCAAACATCCGAGTGCTAAGCACCAGATAGAGCGGAAAGGGTAATGTTGGGCTGGGGCCGGGGCAAAAATGAGGACTCTACTCTACACTTGTTCGTCATTTCCTGTACAATTTTATTATATTTCATATATGGATGACTGTTGTTGTGTTATGTGTGTGTGCGATCGGCAATAACAGCGGATATGTACCCTCCCCCCGCCACCAACGATAACTGGCAAATGTTGCCTGTATAGAAGTATGTAAGTATTTATACAAAATGTGAAACGTTGCTACATTATAAAAGATGCTGTCTCTGTGTGTGTCTGTGTGTTAGTTGCATTTAGAACGTTGTGTGTAATAATAACAGAAAATCATTAAGTATCCGCCCCCCCCAACAAGAGTTCACAAAAGTTGCAAATGCTAAAATCAAATGCTGGCTTGATGGTTGCAATATGAGGGAAATGATGGGAAATCTACATTAATTAGAGAGAAATAAAAATGTTAATAATGTTTTGGAGTTGGGAAATTAATAAATACAAACTTTGAATTGATAAAAATACATTAAATTGAATAGATACATTTGTAAAATGTTTAAAGCTATTGGGAGTTGAAGTCAAATTGGTTAAAGCCAATCATTAAAGTGTTTTCTTTTTAGTTAAGTTTTCTATACTCTGTATGAGTTTAAAGCGTTAACTGTTGGTTTATACATTTAGAGCATATCTGCTAGTCGATCACTCTAATATCCCATCCTGCCTGCCTTGGACTTTGCAGACTAATTGCCTGCAATCGTTCGATCTACCCTCGTTTCCACTTCGTTCCCACTCTGCTGTCAATAAAACAACAACAAAACAAAACAAAACTTTAATTTTTGTTTGTGCGCACAATTTTTTATCATTGTTTGTTAAAAACTGCGGTAATTTATACAACCGACAGCAAAAAACAAAAAGTTTTACCAGGTTAAAATACCAGCAATAAACCGATTAGCAATTGATGAAAGCGGGGGTGTAAGGTGGAAAGTGGAAAGGGGGATTTGCCTAGCCACCAATCAATCGACAAAATAATGCGTTAACTTTTAAAACCACAACTACAACGCACACACGCAACTTTTCACACACACACACACACACACAACAACTTTGTGTGCGCGGAAAAGCGATTAGAAAAACAGAAACCAAAAAAAAAATATTGCATAGGAATAGGCGCAAAGGGCTTAGACATGCCTATGGGCTCTATAGCTGCTTTTATGCAACAACAATGAAAAGTTTTAAATATTGCAATCTACTAACTCACACACACACACATACACACACACACACACACACACACACACACACAGCCATACACACAGACACACACACAGTTGCATTCTATCAAATGAGCAGAAATACGCATTGAATAACCGACGTGGGAAGTGAAGAATATAATTCAAATAAAAGTAGAGTTTTTCAAAAGTAAACTCTATTTGAATACAGAAATAAGTCTGGCGTTTAAAATAGGCGTAAAAAGATATTCCCTGGCTGTATTTTAATAGAGCTAATGAGTATTTAGAGTCAAGATAAATACATTTGAAGATTCACTAGTCAGAATCAAGTTTTGAATAAGTTTGTTGATTTATTTTGATAACTGCAATTGATTACCATTCAAATGTTATAAATTAAGGCATATATTTATGAAACAAAATGTGTTAAGTAGATAACTTACAGGAATTGTCGTATACAACTTTGAATAAATGTAGAGTTCTTGAAGTAAACTCAATTTAAATACAGAAATACGTCTGACGATCAAAATGGGATTCAAAAGAAATTCCCTGGCTATATTTTTAAAGAGATAATTAAAGTTAAGAGTCGAGTAAAATATATTTTAATGACTTCGGCAAATTCTCTAGTCAAAATCAAACTTTGTATAATTTTGTTGACTAATTTTGATAGCTGCAATTTTATAAATAAAGTGATAAACAAGATATACTATTTATATATCGGGAATACCAAATAATAACAAAAATATTTAAATGAAAATGGCTTCATTGTTTTTGCTAGAAGGTTCCCTTGATGGTCAATAGACCTGTACAATCGTTTAAACCATTTGCCATAGCAGTTTATTAATTCCTTTTGAG
The DNA here is from genome assembly GCA_958299025.2 of Drosophila histrio. Classification (NCBI taxonomy): domain Eukaryota; kingdom Metazoa; phylum Arthropoda; class Insecta; order Diptera; family Drosophilidae; genus Drosophila; species Drosophila histrio. The sequence goes on along the minus strand of OY729166.1, from coordinate 3,285,325 downwards.
ACACCTCCAGAACATTGGTTTTGAATGATTCAACTGTTTGTTCTCCGCTCGTAAATCGCTGCCTACGCAGTTTACCTTTGATATTTGTCAACAAGAAAAAGTCATTCCGGCAAACAAAATGGTCGGAGAACACACAGAATTGATCGTTCTACATTGATCAAGCGGAACAGTGGCCAAAGAAACAGGCGACCATTTACTTCGCTGTGCTTCTAACACGAACAACTTTTGTTGGATTCGGAACGTCTTGGAATACGTACACGATCGATTGTTCTTTTGTCTCCGTCTCATTTATTCGCATTTATCTATCATTCGTCACCTGTTTCGATTTTATACACTCCTCAAACTTTTTAATCATTCCCATACACCAACGATTGATAAATTATAGGGTATTCAGCGAGTGCCAATTTAGCCAGTTCCCGAAATAGTATAAATAGTAACCCCCTCGTATTAAAAAAATGTGTTAAGTAATTTACTTATTTCTTAAATAAACTATATTCATATATAGAAATAATCAAAAGTTTCTACTGTGTTAAAAATGAAATTCCTTATTGAATTCTATTTTTGTATTGACAAAGTTATTTTGATGTCCCTGCAACTTTGTCACAAAATAAACTTAATATAACTATTTTATATATACTAAGTAATTGATTTTGTGTGTGTTTGTGTGGAATTCCCAACAGACAATTCAATTAAAAAAAATATTACCAATATTCATTTAGAATTGTTGTAAATTTTGTTTGAATGTCCTGTGAAGTGAAAATCATATCGTGTTTCTTTTTGTAATAGCTTAAAACAATATTCTGCCCATTAGCACTTCATCATCATGCTATAGAAATATGCATATTTTATTGTTTATTTTGTTGGTCAACAACAACAACTGAAAACATTTAACTTACTGTTCACGCTTTTTTTCCTGGCCAGTTATAAATCACGAATCTTTAATAGTCTGTTGTCCAAAAAACAAAGAAAATCGAAAGGTAAAAAATATTGAAAATTATTTGGCCAGCGATTTTTACCTATATATGTATATGCACATACGTGCACACATACATGCATACAAATACCACTATATAAAATGCTTGCCTATTTTTTGGCGCACAAATTGCAACAGACTGTTTTTTATGCATTTTATAGCTGACTGTTGTTGTTGTCGGCTTTGCTGTTGTTGTCGTCAGCACATTACGCGGCACATGCAGTGGCATCAACATATAGGCGTGTCAGCCGCCCATTCATCCCGCACGTGCCGCGCATCAAAAATCGCAATGGGAGAGAAAAAAAAAACTGAAGCGATGCCCAACCGCGCGGTTTATAATCTAATAAGCAATCAATGATGTGAAAAAATGACTGGCAAACCATTTTAAACGCTGTGGTGCACCACAGCCCCCCCCCCCAACCAACACCACCAGCGAAAGGAGTTGCAAGTGCCACACAGGCTGCCAGCGAATTTGCTGTGCTCATGCCACGTTTATAGCCATTTTGGCATTTTGCATTTTGTTTGAGGCAAAGCCTTTTTTATTATTTTTGTTTTTGTTTTTTTTTTTATTTTTGGCTGCACTCGCAACACAATTGTTGCATGCAGTCCATGTGAAAAAAGGCAGCAGGACAACAGACAGACAGACAGAGGGTCGGACGGCCAGACTGACCGTTTGTCCAGTGCGCGCCCAGTGGTCGCCTCCCGTGTGGCACGTGTGTGTGGCACTGTGTGTGTCTGTGTGTATGAACTGTGTGTGGCAATGCACATAAACTGTAAATGCCGCACAATGACAGAGTGTCAATTTATTAGGTGCTACAATTTATGGCATCAGTTGCACATCGCGATAGCCAACGATAGCCAAATGACCAACGCCAGGCCCGACCGCATATCAATTTTTTGTTGTTTACATTTTAATTGCATTTAATTGATTCCATAACAATATTTTTTTTTGTTCGGCTCGACGTTTGCAATTAATTAATTGAATTGCTTAAGCCAAAATGAATTAAACAGACTTTTAAAGTTTACTTAAAATAAAACAAACAAATAATCAACATTTGCAATATCTTAAAGTAATACTATATTTATAAATATTGTAGATTCTCTAAGGAATTTTATTTGACAGCGAATTGCTTAGAAATATGTGTAGACTTCGTATTCTATTTATTTGGAGCTAAATCTTTTCTATTAGTATCTTTATTAAGCTGATCCTAAAAGTATGCTTTATAAATTTGTTAGCATTATAATTCATTTGAATTTATTTGATTGAGGTACACAAATCTCTAGAAATGATGAGGACAAACGCAAAATTCTAAAACAGACTTGACCTTTTGTGGAGGCCTCAAAAGTATTGTCACCAAATTTGGTTTCTCTAGCTCTTATAGTCTCTAAGATCTAGGTGTTCATACAGCAGGAGAGACGGACAGACGGACGGACGGACGGACATGACTCGACTGTTGATGCTGATCAAGAATTTATATACTCTATGTGGTCTGCCAGACTTCCTTAGACCTGTTACGCACAAACCTAATAGACCCTTATAGTTTCTAAAGTTAAAAGTCTTAAAACAATACTATTCATTAAGTATAAAAACAATAGAAACCCCACAATTAACACACAATATCTATGAAATTTTCAGTTAACAGGCGCAGAGAAACAGAAAATTATAAAATACATAAATCATATACCAGAAAAAACTCTAAATTATTATACATTCATGTTCTTAACAAAGTACAGATTATATATTCAGTTTATTCAGCGCTCAAAAGTATGCTATGTACTATATAATTGTGAAATTAAATCGAAAGTGAACCGATAATTTATATAAGTTTTCAATTTCAGTTTAGTCATTGGGAAAAAGCTCCATTAGTTTTCATCAATTGCTAAAATCTGAAACTTGAATCTTTAGCACATATTTCACAGCTCCGTTGCAATTGCTGGCAGCCAGCACTTTGTTGGTTTTACCAGTTACAAAATGTGCATTTGGCCAGCTTAAATAATTTATTACATTTTATTGTTGAACAACAACAACAGCAGCAACAAAATTGAGACAGAGCGACGCGTTGTCAAGTTGTCTGCAAGCAAAATTGCCCAAAAAAAGAAAGAGGTATATATGTAAATATATATCTATAATCGTTGCAACAGGCAGCTAAGTGTCTTCTTCTTCTGTGTGTGTGTTCGTGCCACACTCAACTATAAACCGTATGCAACGTTGTGGAAAACTTCAACGTTACCGCGCTTGTCTTATATAAAATGCATGCCAAGCGTTGAATTATTCATAATGAATTGAAATACATAATACTCATTTTGTTTTCAGCATTTTAATAGAAATGAGCTAAAGGAAATTTTGAGTGGGAAAACAGGGGGGGGGGGGTGGGGGAATGAGGTTGTTGCAATTGCTAGGCAGCCATTTTCTAATACATTACAACTTCCCCGTTGAGACGTCGACGCCACCAAAAGTTATCGTTAGAAGTAGAAGAAGACGTTTGGGCTTAATTGTTTTTCATATTTTAATGCCACAACTTTGACGAGGCAACCCCCAACAAGTAGCATGCCTCATGCTCATTTTTTGATGTGCGTTCATAAAATTTAAAATTAAATTTAGCCGCGCAGCCCCAAAACATTTTCCTACAGACATTTCACCATTTTTCATCAGCGCACCAAGCGGCGGCGACCAAGGAAGGAGAATTCTTAGTTAACTTACCCCACAAAAAAGGTAGACTCAAGGTAGTCCAAGGCAAGGAGTTGAAAATAGCTAAGTTAAAAAAATATATACATATATATATTCGCAGACTTATATTTGGTATACATTTTTTCTCTTTTCTGCTGGCGCCACATTTTTATTCTAATTAATGTTTTAAATTTATGCGAGAGCAAATTTTGTAAAAGTTTTGAGAGTAAGCGAAGATAGTCAAGGTTCTTTGTGTGTGGAGGAAAAGTGTAATTGGCTACAGTTCTGATTGAAAGATTATAAGCTGAGTAAACTTACTGAACATCGAAAGATGCAGGCATGTTCTACAAATCTCTAAATATTTTGTTAACATTTTTAGAACCTTTACTTGAAAAAAGTAAAACGGGTCTATTAAGTTTGTCAAACAAAGAAATAATAGGCCTAAGGAAGTCTGGCAGACCCCATATAGTATATACTATATGCTTGATCAGCATCAACAGTCAAGTCGATATAGTCATGTTCGTCTGTCCGTCCGACTGTCCGTCCGTCTGTCCGTCCGTCTGTCCGTCCGTCCGTCCGTCTGTCTGTCCGTCTGTCCAGCTGTAAGAACACCTATATCTCAGAGACTATAAGAGCTAGAGTAACCAAATTTGGTGACATTACTCCTGATGCCTCCACAAAGGTCAAGATTGTTTTGGAATTTTGCCACGCCCCCTTCCGCCCCCGAAAACTGAAGAAACTCGAATAACACGAGTAATTTAAAAGATACAAATTCCAAATTCGGCATATATAAAGATTGGTGTAATTGCAATGTGTGCTGATAATTTCATTGCAATCGGACAATAAATACCGGAGATGGAGATTTGAGCCAAACAAATTTTCGAATATACAAAGGTTGAAGGCATTAACTTAATGCATTGAAATAAAAATGGTTAATTGCACTTCTCTAATGAAGTTGATAATTGCCAAATAACCCACCATGTCTTCATTGAAGCAATGGTTAGAGATTCGAACTCTTGCGGTGTGGTTCTGGAGTTCGAAACCTACTAGAGCTGGCTTTTTTTTAACACAGTGCTTAGAGTGTCGATCTCTTGCGGTGTGATTCTGACTGTTGTTGATTTTTAATTTACAATTTATTTAATATTTCAAGTTTTCAGCTAGAAGTTTTTGGTAGTTGCTGGCGGAGTATCGATTGAGTTATTGTCTTAAGTCTGTAAATATATATTTTCCCTTTCAAAAATATTTAAATTCTGCATCTCAATATAAGAGCTTTAAGTTACTGATCTAAAACTTTAGTTAGCCCAGGAATATGTGTGTAAAATTCTAACTTAAAACGGCAATTGATTCGGGTTAGTTAATAAAGAAGTAAACTTTTGTCAATCAAACCACAATAATTGTTTTAATTAGATCAATCATTTATCTTATAATACAAAATAGCTTCTGTTGTTTTGAAGAACATGTTATACACTACATTTTAACTCTTAATAAAAATTACTATCTATAAGCTAGAGCTGAAACTTGAGTGTTGAGGCCCAGACAGAAAACACAATGTACGTTAATCTATGCAAGCGGCAAGCAAAAGTATTTTGCATAGTAAAAGTGCCAGACGCTGTGTATATACATAAGTATATAAAGTTTTTGTTGTTATTGTTGTTGTTGCTATTGTTGTTATAGACTAGAGTTTATGGCTGTTTTGTTGGTTGGCTGGTTAGTTGGTTGTTTGGTTGGTTGGTTGGTTGGTTGAGTTTGTAGGGTTGGTTAGTCACTTGCCACTTTTTAGGTCATAAGACGTTACGCTAAAAGCGTCGTTCAACATTTCGTTCTATTTTAAAGACATTTCATGTGGGCCTCTTGTTATTTTTGTTTTAACTCATTGTTGTTGTTGTTGTTGTTGCTGGTGCCGTCAGTTTCAAGATTGGCACTTGATTGGCGTATATTTCCTGTTGCATATTTAAGTTTCAGCCAAGTTGGCCCAGACCGTTAGCCGAAAAAGGCACAAATGCATTTCTATTTGTATAACTGACATAGAAATTTGCATGGCCGGTTCTACAAATGTTAACGGCGGTTGTTTTGTTAGTTGTTTTGTTGTTGTTATTTGTTGTTTTTTTGTTATGAGCAGAAGAAGGCCTACTACTTAAAGCCTCATTTGACTTTCTGCTACTTTTTCAGAGCGCATTTAATTAAATAAATGTAATAAGTAAGACTCAATGCATTGACATTTCATCTGTCGCGTAATTTATAATTTGTGTTGCCATTATGGTCAGGCCGTGTGTGTGTGTGTGTGTTTGTTAGTGTATATGATATTTATTTTTTTGTTTCTTTTCTCTTTTTTCTGTATGCAACAGACGTTGCAGCTGTAACTGCCGCTGCTGCTGCTGCTGCTGTTGTTGATTTCATTTTGACTGCGCTGCAAATATTTCGCATTAATATGGCGGAAAATCCATAATCGAATTACAGCGTTGCGGCTCTTTTGTTTCCCATCACAGCATGTCCATGTGTCTGTGTGTGTGTGTGTGTGTTTGTATCGCTTTAATTGAATCCTTAACACTTTGGAGCTACTTACGGCCAACACGTTGCGTATGCGTAACTTATTATTATTATTGTTGCTATTGTTGCTGCTGCTGTTGTTGCTGCTGCTGCTGCTGTTGCTGCTACAACTATCAGGGTTGCATTTAATGCCACCTTTTAATAGCATAACTATTTATAATTTCATTTCAATTTACTAATAATTATTCATATTACAACTTTACAATATTTAGTCTTACGATTTTCCGCTCAATTTGTTTTATTTTTTACGCTCATTTAGTTGTTGTTTTCAGCCCTGACCAGCTACTGGTTTTTTCAATTGATTTGTCTGCTTTCAATGAAGTCAAACAAACAAGCCGCTCAATCTATTGGAACGTAGTAGTATTCTTTCATTTCCCGCCAAACTATACCCTATTTTCACGCGGGTAAATTAGACTTAAGGAAATGTAAAGTAAATCAGTTGATAAACTTTTCTCTAATATCTTATTATTATTTCTATAGCTTGTAAAGATCACAATAATTACCTTAGTATTGTAATAAGTTAATCGATATTATTAAGTAATGTATGTATCGATATATGAATAAGCGAGTTATATCGATATAGAGAATACTATATCGATACAATGAGCATCAAGAGCAATTTCCGAATATATATCGTTTGAACGGAAAGGTTGTGCCTCATTGTGAAGTTAAATAATAATAGAAAATAATAATATAAATGAATAATATAACATAATAATATAACATAATAATATAAATTAATAATATAAAAATTTAATATAAAATAATAATATAAAATAATAATATAAAGTAATAATATAAAATAATAATATAATAAACAGACAAAAGACTGTAAGCTTTACAATCTTGATTTCCTTTACTTACTATACAATTAACTCTATAATACTTATTTTGATCATCGTTGATTTTGTTTTTTTTTTTTTTTAATTAAAATAGATAATTTTGCTGCCCACTTATTCATGAAATATTTTTCTTTCTGTAGCACGCCGATAGCTTCAACAATGTTCCATCACTAGTCGGTTTATTTGCCCATAACTAACTAACTGCATCGGTTTCATTTGTACATATTAGTTATCTCACTTTAGCTAGCACTAGCATAAGTCATAGACATATATCGTTGTCTCGCTCTGGCGCGAGTCTAAGGATCTAGCGGCGGCTCGATGACGCAGCAGTTCAGTCTTGATCGAACGAGCGCAAAAAGCAGAGACGTTGCTGAGAATATCAAAGTGTTTTAATTATTTTATTGGTCACATTTCATTGTAGATATTTTGTAGAGCATTTCCTTAGTCGAGCACACCTTTTCTTTGGCGTCATGTTCTTGTTTATTTATATATGTATGTATGTATGTGTATAGCGTCACACGCAGCTTATTGGCATATTGACAATTACACGGGCGATACATATAAATTAAGTAAACGGCCGATTGGAGGGACGTCGCCGACGAGCAGCGGCAGTGGCAGTGGCAGTGGCAGCGGCAGCGGCAGCGACTGCGCCGTCGACAGCGACTGAGGCAGCAGTTGAGCTTGATGCGGCTGGCCAAATTTAATTGACAACTTACTGTTGTACGACTGCAAGCCGGGGGCAGACGCACCGCGCAATCTGTCACAGCTCAAAGATACACACACATATACACACACACTCACACACACTAACATATGCAGATTGACCCGGGACGCGGCTTACAAATTAAAATTCAATATTAACGGTCTGTAATAAAAAACAAAAAGAAAAAAAATACAAAATGAAAATAATTTAATAGCAACAACGCAGCGACTGCTGTCGGTAAGCGATGGGGAGGGGGGATAAATGAAGGGGGGGGGGTCATAGAAGTGCTGCATGTGTTGGCCAGTGTATTTCCATAATCGTGACTTCATAAAAATTAAACTTCGATTTAAAAGTAATGAGCAACATGACGTGTTGTTTGTATTCCAATTGCGAGTAGGCAACAAAAAAAAAACAACATTATCATAATGATGATGAACAGATAATATACTCGCAGTTGGAAAATAAGTCTGCTTTTTTTTTTACTACAATTGTGTGGCAGTTTATTAAATGTATATGCTGAATAATTATTATAAAATATATAGCATAGTTTTAAGCATAAAATAAATACGTATATAGTTTTATAATTTTTATAACAACTTAAATAACTCGTAGGAATATAATACAAATCTTTAAAATATTATATAATATATATTTATTAAATGTAGATATTTTATGAAATATATTAAAAATAGTTTTCTTAGTTACACATAATTTTAAGTGCATTTAAAAGTGCAGAAAGTATTAAAAAAATACAAATATATTTTTAAAGCTCTAAAACAACTTAAGTAGCTCTTAAGAATGTTATACAAATATTTAAAATATCACAAAATATAATATTATATATATTAAATAAATGTATATGTAAAAAATTATTATAAAATATATAAAGAATAGTTTTAAGCATTTTGAAAAAATGTTTCAAGTGCAGCGAGTATTAAATAATTACTAATATATTTTAAAAAGATTTTTAAGCAACTTAAATAACTTATAAAAATAATACAAATATTTACATTATCAGAAATATTATATAATATATATTTATTAAATTAATTATTATAAAATATATAGTATAGTTTTAAGCGTTTTGGAAAATTCTCCGAAGTGCACAAAGTTAAAATAAATACTAGTAAATTTGTAAAAACAACTTTAATAACTAAAATAACTCATATAAAAATAATACACATATTTACAATATCAGAAAATATTATATAATATATATTTATAGATTGTGTATATGTAAATAATAGAATAGTTTTAAGCGTTTTGGAAAATTCTCTTAAGTGCAGCAAGTATAAAATAAATACTTATATATTTTTAAAAGTCTTTAAACAACTTAAATAACTTATATTAAAGTAATACACATTTTTAAAATATTTAGAATATCACAAAATACAATATAATATATATTTATTAAATGTATATATTAATACAAATTATAAAGTATAGTTTTCTTAGTTACACATAATTTTAAGAGCATTTAGAAGTGCAGCAAATTAAAAATAACTATTTATATATTTTTAAAACTCTAAAACTACTTCAATAACTCATATGCAAATAAAACCAATATTTACAATAACACAAAATATAAAACTATTTTGTTTCGATAGCTAAAATAAGGACTATTTATTCTATATATCATTTTGCTCATCTTTATTAATAAAAAAACAATTGTATTATAAAATTAATTTATACAACTGCATATATATTAGGTTAGCTTATTTAAAATACAATTTATATTATAAAAACAATTAAATAAAACAGAAAAAATATTCGAGAAATTGCACTTCTACTTTTTCAAGTGCAATCTTAATAGTTTTCACAGGCAAAAGGGACGATCAGAGTCCAATAAATAACATTGATATCCTTTTGGCTGATGGGCAACGCGTTGCATTGACAACGGCCAAAACGACACATGGCCCAAACAATGGTGTGAAAAACGCAAACACTCAGACACCTCAGCTTCAACTGGATGAGCAGCTGTCTCTCTCTGTGTGTGTGTGTCTCTGTGTGTGTGTGTGTCCTTGCTGTGTATGTGTGTTTTTGTGAGTATGAAGCTTGTGGGTAAATATTTTTAATACGCGTCGCATTCAACCGCAATACAAGGCAATTAAATATTTCAAGCCGCACGCTTCCCAACGCCTCTCACATCCGACACAAAAACCGAGTTGAGCTCAAATGTGTGGCAAGGGGAAGAAGGCACACACACGGTATTTTCCGGCCGAGCACAAAAGCAACAACAGTTTTATTCTGCCAGTTGGCATGGGCGGTCAGGATGCAACTGCAACTGCCACAACACAACAACAACACAACAACAACTGTGTCTGCTTTATAGTATACACACATATATACAACTGTATCTGTATCTGTATTTGTAGCTGTATCTGAAGCTGCATCTGAATCTGCATCTGTTTGTGGGCAACGATTGTCGCTTGATCTTTATTTTTTTTATTTTTTCTGTTTGCTGTTGTTTTTTTGCGGAGAGAATGCAACGGCAACGGCAGTTGCAATTGTAATTTTTTGCGCTTTTGTTTTAATTGGCGCCCATAATAATCAAATAATTTGTTTATTGAAAAACATTTTTTACAATTAAGTAAACAACAAATTGATTTCCAACATGAATAATTGCCTTTACCGTAGAGGCAATATTCTTGTTTAATCGTCTGCCCGACGTTGGATTGCGACTCTGTCTGGATACATATATATATATATATATAAATATATATATTGGCCTTACTCAACGGGGGAATGCAATTATTGAAATAACAGCAATAATAACAATCAACACCCAAACCACTAACCCACTCATCGAACCCTTTTAAAGCGACTACGGCTGCTGCTGCATCTGCTGGCGTCAAATGTTGCACGTTTTTTGCATTTTTGTTGCTGCGAGTGTCAAAATATGCGCCCAATATTGCTTATTAAAAATTCCATGAACTGCCATATACAGGTATCCGTTGCGAGGGGAGTTTGGACGAGGCATTTGGGGCAAAGAAAGCGGAGTGACATATTAAATATTTAACAAATTATTGTTGTGTACGCATTGTATTGCGGCCAAATCAAACTTAAGTAAAATTAGAGTTGCGCAGTCAAAAATTTTAAGGCGAATGTCCAACGCTCCATGGTACGTTCGAAACAGGGACATCGAACGGGATCTAAGAATTCCTAAGGTGGGCGATGTTATGCAACGTCACTCATCAAATTATATTCAACGCCTTGGTGGTCACCCTAACGCACTGGCCAGAAGATTAACTAGATCACCTAAGAAGAGAAGGCTCAAAAGGTGCCATCCATTGGATCTCCCCGCAAGATTCCTTCATTGATCATTTTCTATAAATTTGTAAATTTTTGTAAATAGTACTTCCATACATGTAACAAGAGTATTTAAGCATCACCTGTGATCAATTTTGTCCTATTCCCTAAATGTAAAACTAGATTAAGTTGCCATTAATGGTAACAAAAAACTTGTTTAAATAAATATACAAATTTTTTAACAACAAAAAAAAAAAAAAAAGTACGCAATTTGATTCATTACAGAAGGGTGTGAGCAATAAATTGTTGCCTACTTTTAGGGGCAACCTATTAAATATTAAAATATGATGAGTTTATTAAGTTAATGTAAGGTTTAAAGGATTTTTATGTATTTATTATGCTTAATTATATTATTATAATGTGCCATAGAGTATAGCACTTAATTTACTATATGCCTGAAGCACTTTATACAATTCTTTCTTGACATTTTATAGAATACATTTCCAATATATACATATATTGAGTGTATTAAAATGAACTCTGGTACTTGTATCCGTTGCGAGGGGAGTCAGAGGAGGCGTCCAGGCAAAGAAAGTGTTTCATTCTCGTAGTAATATACTGATTATTTATTGATTCATTACTGAAGGGAGTGAGCCATAAATTGTTGACTACTTTTAGGGGCAATGTATTAAATATTAAAATATGATGAGTTTATTAAGTTACTGTAAGGTTTTCTTCAATTAAAAATTAAAGTATGTTTATTTATTTATTATCATTAATTATATTATTATAATGTGCCATAGAGTATAGCATTTAATTTACTATATGTCAATTTAAAATTCTTTCTTGAAATCTTTTAGAATAAATTCCCAAAATATAGTATATGAAGAGTTTTAAAATGAACTCTGGTATTTTTGGTTTTGCAACGCTCTGGGCACATTTTTCGCCGTCTGAAATATGTGTAAAGCAATTTCAAAGCTAATTTGTGCTATGTGGACGGGGTGGTCAATTGATGGAGGGGTTGAGAATTGATTCAACTGGACGGGGGATGTGGGGAAAACTGTGCAATGTGCATTTGATAAACTGTCAGGGAATGACAAACTTCACTTTGGGCATATTTAATGAAAATGTTGCCAAATTGTGGGGCCTATATAGTTGGGTGTAGATGTCATGAACATTGAAACGGTTGGCGTGCGGGGGCATGCGGCATGCGGCATGCAGCATGGGGCATGGTGCATGATTTTGACGTAACACTTTGGTTGCGATTTGACATGACAAATATGTGCATTGGCATGCACGACAAACACACGAGGGAGGCAAACATATGCAGCCATCATTGCCATCATCATCATCATCATCATCAGCATTATCATTAGAATGAGCATAATGATCAGCATTATCATTATTGAGGCGCTGATTATGATGTTTGAAGTGGGCACATTTTGCATTTGCGCATTGCATGATTCAATAATGATTGAATTAATTGCGTTAATAACTGACACTAGCCCATAGTACGTAGACAGTCTGCTGTCTGCTGTCTGCTGCCTGATGTCCATTGCCTGCATCCTACATCCTGATTGTCGCATCTCCCTGGCTCAAAGACGCTTTGTGCCACTATCTTAAGTGTGTGCGCGTGGCAAAGCCGTAGACAAACTCGAGCATACAAATCGAATTTGCTGCTAAGTAGCCGCAGCAACATACGTACGACGGACACCGGACAGCGGATGATTTGGCAAAGTCCTGTGGCTTCAAATTAGTGATTTTGATTTGCGCATTACGTATACGTCATGTGTGCATGTGTGCATGTGTGTGTGTGTGTGTGTATACGTATGTTGCATCCGTTCTAAACAGTGACAGTTTGGTAGTTGTTGTCATTTGATTGATAACATACGATTAATAAAATATTGAAAAGGCACAACACTCAAACACACACACACACACACACACTCTCACACACACACCTTCTGCCAATTTGTGTGCAACATTTTTGCATGGAAATTTGTGCAGAAAAAAACAACATAAATCAGTTATTGGCCAACTAATTTATAATAAATTGATGGCCTCAATGGTGTCTGTCCATTATTAGATGAGATGACTATAATATAATTTGTTTATTTGTCTATTTTTGATGCATGTCTATGCTAATAATTGTAAACAACAATATGCTTTCATATTGTTAGTCAATTGCATAACAATCCAACTAAATTTCAGTTACAAATTATGATTTGTAGCTTTAAACAATTGAATGGGAAACAAGAACGAATTTCTATACAGAAATTTATGAGATTTTATTAATAATTCTTTAAATAAATTTCAGTAATAAATCAAGAGTTATAGATTCTGTCTCTTAGATTACTGGGAATAGAAAGAAAATAAATATAGAGACAAGGGAAAAGAAAGTTAGATTACTTAGAGTATAGAATATAATTTCATTTCTCTTAGCAGAACTTAGGAGAGATATTATAATAATCTAAAATATTTTCTTACCCTAAGAGATTTGGTTTTTATAGCCTATAAGTTTGTTAAAAGTATGTAACAGACAGAAGGAAACATGGGTGACCCCATTAAGTATATATATGCTTGATCAGCATAAATATAGCCCTGTCAGTCTGTCCGTCTGCCTGTCTGTCCGTCTGTCCATTCGTATAAACGAAAGTAACTCAGAGTTGGTAAGAGCTAGCAGCTTGAACTTGATCTCCAATCACAGCTAATATTCCTAGGCATCTCAAGTTTATCTTTCTGTTTGGATGCCACGCCCCCTTCGCCCATAAATCAAGTAAAAGCTCATAACAAAAGCAGTTTTGTAGCTAGAGACTTGAAATTTGGCACACATAATGAATAACTTGGTGTTGATGTGTCCAGAAAATTTCACGATGCCACGCCCCCTTCGCCCACAAACGAACTACAGCAGACTTTCTTTGGGAGTGAATTTAAGCGAATTCCCTGTAGATTCACAGGGTATATTACGGTCGGGCTAGCGACTATTCGGCTTGTCATTAGACTAGCTGCTTTTCTTGCGAAATTCTCGCTTCAATCTCTTCAAATGTTATGTGATGTTGCATGCAACTTGTGCAGCATTTTAATCAGGCAAATGTATATGTATATGTTTATAAACATATGCAAGTGTGAACACGTTTTGAGTATTTTGTATTTGTATTTTCAACATACATACTCATATGTCTATGCATTATGCTTTTGTATCAATGATAATTATTTGTCTGATGTTGCAACTGCCGTTGTTGTTGTTGTTGTTGCAGCTGCTGCTGTTGTCACTCGTTGCACACACAAAAGGAATCAAACAAAACTTTGTGCCTTTGTCTGACACGAGGCAGGGGCAGGGGCAGGAGAGGTGTGTGTGTGTGTCAAATTAAAAGTGAGAAACAGATGCGGCAGAAAGACAAAGGTGCCAAAAGGTTGATATCTGTGCCCCCTCCGCCCCCCTTCTCTCAGACACCTCCCTGACTTTTTTAATATACTTGTAGCTAACGCGTGAACGAGTTTTTCCCTTTACAAACAGACGGGCGGACGGACGGACGGACGGACAGACGCAGACAAAACTTATGCATATGAAACAAAAGCGGCGCAAAATAATAATCATAAGCAGAAAGATACTTATAGAAAAGACAGTCAAAAACACTCTGGAAAAGTAGAAAATGAAGAAGAAAAAAAAAATGCAAAATAAAAACTACAAGATGAATAAAGTTTTCTGACAGTGGAAAGAAAAATAATTGCTAAGAAAGGGAATGAAATTGTGGAGAAATTTAATAATAAGCAAAGGTTTTTTTCTTATATTTTATTTGCAATTAATAGAATTATATATAAATATGTAGTAAAGAAATATTAATGGAAAAGAAATATACAAAATATACAACTAAACAGAAGTAATAAGAAAACGTTAGTAAAAGTTGGTAAGGTAACAAAATATTAATAAAAAATATAAAATAAACAGAAAACTTGGTATGACTAATTTTATGTATATAACAACTTATCATACTATAATAATACTCAAAGGAAACTTAAACAGATTCAATCGAAATCAGACGCTTTAATATCTAAACTTCAGCAGCATCTTGCTAGCTTTAAGAGTTATATGAAAGAACATCTGCAGTTTCTTTAATTTTTAATGGCTTTCAAATATAATAATTATTGGCTCTAATGAGTTCATTTAATCCTTCTTTATTAG
Source organism: Drosophila histrio (assembly GCA_958299025.2). Taxonomy (NCBI): domain Eukaryota; kingdom Metazoa; phylum Arthropoda; class Insecta; order Diptera; family Drosophilidae; genus Drosophila; species Drosophila histrio. Next base: position 3,270,160 of record OY729166.1, on the reverse strand, counting down.
ACTAAGTTCGTTGTTTGCCTTGAAGCGGTCATGCCTTGCAAATTGTTTTGCAGTACTTGAATCTGACGCTCAACTAGCCATGAAACCGCACACTTATGTGCACACTTGAATTTCAGCTTAAGTACACACACACACACACACACACACACACACACACTTTAGAGTTCTGGGGGATGGAATATTGGTCTTGGTTTTCAAATTGCTGGCCTCCCAGGCGAATGTGCTACAAATATGCGCCCGCAAAAGTATGCTATGGAAAATTGTTGCTCGCTCTGTTGCTTAAGTTTAGATGCTATACAAAGTGTGTATGGGTGTGTAGGGGTGTGTGTGTGAGTGTGGCAGACAAACTTGCCAGACATTTGTTTATGCTGTGTTGTTTTTGTCGTTGTTGTTGTTTTTTAGTGAGAGCTGCAGCTCTGGCAATGAGAAGTTGCTGCGTCTCAGACACATGTAAATGTCCTTGCAGCAGCAACTCCTACTGCTGCTGCTGCTGTGGCAGCTACTGCTGCTTGGTTTCTCTCTTTTGTGCAGCGGACAGTTATGCTTGTTGCCACTTTTGCGCTCACTTGACTTTAAAGCTTGCAGGCCAAAGAGCAGGCGCAACAAGTTGCAATGGCGTGAGGCATAACCACAAAAAAACAAAAAAAAAACGACAAAATGAAGGGCAAAAGCAAACAAACAAAGCAGCTGGCGAAAGACAAGCAGACTGACAGACAGACAGACAGGCGGACAGACAGGCGGACAGACAGACAATTCGTTTTGGGTTCACAAAAATCACAGCACGCCAAAACAATAAAAGCGCTAAAATATCATGAAAAATCATGTCGACACTCAAAAGTGAACCTTTTACACAAAGGCAGTAGTCAGGCGACGGCAGCAGCAACAGCAAGTGACACTGGCAAGTGGCAAGTGGCAAGTGGCAAGGCAGGCACATTAGAAGCAACGCCGCCAAAAAGTAACAGCAAAGCGACCCCAAAAATGTTGGCAAAGTGCCGCATAAGGATTCGCCCAGGGGAAGTCTAAGGGATGTAGTTGCGTCCTTGATGGCGTCGTTTTTTTTTTTTTATATATTTGTTTCGGAGTCAGGCGGAAGTGAAGCGGCTTGTGGCAAGTCTTTTGCGTCTGTCTCTCTTAATATATATAGTATATATATATTTTTTTTGGGGGTTGCTTGCTTTTGTACTTGACCTTGAGCTAAAAGGCGAGGCGTCAACAGCAACACAAACTTGCACAGAGAGAGAGAGAGAGAGAGGGTAGAGACACACACACAGCGGCATGCCGCTTGTTGCTGCCACATTTTGTGATTTTGCGTGTGTTTGTGCGACTGTAAGTTGTGCCAGGATAGCATACATAAGGACACTGTTCCAGATGCTGCTGTTTTTCCTCAGCTTTTCCCCGTTTCCTTTCCCTGCCCTCAGCTACTTAAACTTTGTCTCCTTTTTGGCGTCTTTTTGCTTGCTACGTTTTGCTGTTAACTTGGTAAAATCTGTTTGCGTTGATTTCGGCATATTTTTACAAATGTGTGCGTGCGTTAGGGAATCTGGGCCTACTACTCACAGTATTACGCAATGCAATGCAACAACAACAACAGCAACAACACTAAATGATTTGTTATTGGTTGTTGTTTGTGCCGCAAATATTTGTGGTTTCCGGGTTTTTGTGGCTTTTCAGCAGCAGAAGCGCAACATGTTGCTGGACTTTTTTCATGCAGCAGTTGACACCCACACACACACACACACAGAGTGACAGAGAGACAGACACACTCACACACTCACACACACACACACTCACACACACAGCAGCCAGTTGGCAACTTGTTGCTTGGCTTGTGTAAACTGCTTTTTTTTTTGCTGCCACTTGCCGCATCGTTGGCAAATGCAAAATTTTAATTTGTTGATTTACTGCTTTGACACTTCATTGAAAAATACACACACACACACACACACACGCACACACATTGTATAGGCATTTAAATATGTTTGTCGCCTTCTGGTTTTTTTTTGTTTTGTTTTGTTTTTCACACACAATTTGCTCGTGTGTGTTTTATGTGTTGCATTTTTAATGTGTTGTGTTTTTGTGTGTCGCATTTGTCACATTGTGAAATAATCTGTGGCATGTTTAGTTCAGCACAACTTTAGTTTATTAATTTTGTAATCCAATGTTTTTTGGCGCATTTAGCTAATTGCTGGCAATTGCATTTGGTTTAATGGTTATTTTTTTTTTATCCTTCTCTCGCTCTCTCTATGGTTGTGATTTTGCGGTTTAATTTTAAAGCAATTTGTCACCAAAATGGCGGCAGTTTTTAATGCAATTTGTTTGATAATTTTGAAGTGTAATTAATTACAATTATTTACTGATTTTTCATGCGTGAATTTGCACAGTGGTTAAAAACATTTGTTGGCAAATATTATTGCAGTTTTTGCATAATTATAAAATAAATAATATTAGTATAATATATTATATGAATGGAAAATTATAATTTGTTAGTTGATATATACTAATTTAAATAGTTATATGTGGTTTATTTAGTGGCAGATTTTAGAGTAATATAGTAGAAGTATTTTTTATAAATATTGTGTTGTTTTTATTAGTTTTGGTAATAATTTTATGTTTTTTTATATAATATAAAATTAGTTTATTGATTTTATTAATAGTAAAACAATTTAATAAAATTTAATAAATAATTCTAGTTGTTAAATAAAATAGCAAAGTGTTGTTTAATGGGTATTTGGCAGTTAGGCAAGCTTGCATATGCTTTTTATTAGTTATGGTAATTATTTTATATATTTTTAAATAATAAAAAAATAGTTTATGGGTTTTTATTAATTTTGCTAATATTAAAATAATTTAATAAATTTAATAAATTACTCTAGTTGGTGTTTAAAATAGCAGAGTGTTGTTTACTGGGTATTTGGTAGTTAGGCAAGCTTGCATATGATTTTTATTAGTTTTGATAATTGTTCTATATTGTTTTATAAGTTATAAACGTAGTTTATTGTTTTTATTAATTTTTTTAAAATAATAATACAATTTAATCAATTTTATAAATAACTCTAGTCGTTGATTAAAATAGCATATAATTGATTAATGGGTATTTGATAAATAGGCAAGCATGCATAAGCTTTGAATTAGTTTTGGAAATTATTTTATATTTTTTTTAATAATATAAAATCAGTTTATTGTTTTTATTAATTTTTTAAAATAATAAAACTATTCAAATTATTTAACAAATTACTCTAGTCGTTGATTAAAATAGCAAAGTGTTCTTTACTGGGTATTTGGTAGTTTGGCAAGCTTGCATATGCTTTTTATTAGTTATGGGAATCATTTTATATATTTGTTTAATAATACAAAATTAGCTTATTGTATTTATTAATTTTTAAAAATAATAAAACAATTTAATTAATTTAATAAATAACTTTACTCGTTGATAAAAATAGTAAAGTGTTGCTTACTGGATATTTGGTAGTTTGGTAAGCTTTTATATGCTCTTTATTATTTTTGCAAATCATTTTATATATTTTTAAATAAGAAAAATTTAGTTTATGGCTTTTTATCAATTTTGCTAATAATAAAACAATTTAATTAATTTTATAAATTAATCTAGTTGGTGCTTAAAATAGCAGATTGTTGTTTACTGGGTATTTGGTAGTTAGGTAAGCTCTATATTAGTTTCGGAAATTATTTTATATTTTTTTAAATAATATTAAAATAGTTTATGATTTTTTATTAATTTTTCTAATAATAAAACAATTTAATTAATTTTATTAAATACTCTAGCTGTTTTTTAAAAAAGAAAACCATTGCTTACTGAGGATTTGGCAGTTTGGCAAGCTTGCAAATGCTTTTAATTAGTTTTGACAATTATTTTATATTTTTTTAAAATAATATAAAATTATTTTATAGTTTCTATTAATTTTAAAAAATATTAAAACAATTTAATTAATTTTATAAAGAAACTCTAAACGTTATTTAAGATAGCAAAGTGTTGCTTACTGCATATTTGGCAGTTTGGCAAGCATATGCAGATGTTTCTTTGTAATTGTAAGTTGTTCAAGCCATAAACTGCTGCTGCCCACTAGGCCATATTTCAGTAATGGCTAAAAGCGCGCGAAACTATCAATTGCCAATGGAAGAAAATGACGACTACATAGAAATTAACGCAACGGCATTTGCTGCCCACATCAAAGAGAACACTATTAACAAAATAATAAAACAACAGCTACAACAATTTTAAACTTTAGTATTATAATAATAAAGTGGCAATGTCGCAAGTTGCAACTGGCAACTGGCAACTGGCAAGTAGCAAGTAGCAAGTGGCATAAATTGCAGCCTCATTCAAGCGGCCGCCGTAGCGGAAGTGTATATAGAGTAGTCGTAGGTAGACCAAAGTGAATTGCGTAGTGGAGAAAACCACACAGAGAAAAGAGCAGAAAAAAAAATTGCAGCTTAGTTCAAAAATATATTCAACGTCAGCGTCTCAACGATATTTATCTGCATATATAGTAAGTAAAGAGTAGCATACGAGTTTTATATACTATTACTACTATGCCGTATGTAGATTTGTAATCAACGGTCGACAACAACAACAAGAGCAACAACAGCAACAGCAGCAGCAGCAACAGCAACAACAACTCGAGGGAAAAGTGCACAAGCGACATGAAAAACAAAAACTACAACAACATGTGTAATGTGCTGTGTTGCGGCAATAATCACTCTGTGTTGTTGTTGTTGTTGTTGTTGTTGTTGTTGTTGCTGCTGTTTGGTGTGCCACATATGAATGAATGCCTCTGTATTGTTGTTGCTGCTACAGTTGTTGCTGTTGTTGTTGCTACACGCCACTATGTGTCGGCATTTAACTTCTCAACTTTGCTTTTTTTTGCATTGTCCGTTTGACGTGGGCGGGTTGGCAACCGGGGGGAGGAGGAGGAGGCGGGGAGCTTGGAGCTGGACGCTCGCTTGGAAAAGCAAGTGCAGGAAACTACTTTGCATTTAATTGTCTGTAATGACGTGCAATATAAAATGTTAAAATCTAAAAAAAATGTACAAAAAAAAAAAAGAAAAAAATTGCTACACACAACAAGAAATGATGTCGACACAGATACAAGTGGAAATGTTTAACAGTTTTCATTTGCATGGCCTTGCCGATAGTGAGGAAAATGCATATATGTAACTATGTGTGGTTGTTCAAATGTGTATTGTAAGTCAACTGCTGTTCATATCAAAATTGGCTTTATGAGTTCTCTAAAAGCCAGAAATATCTTTCATATTCTTAGTATTTTTTTTGCTTAAAATATTTTACTGTATGCATTTTTAGTATTTTAATGGCCACAAACATTGACAAGTTGTTTCTACTTATTGTCAATGTTTTTTTAAATTTTATAGCCGTGTCCGTCCGTCTGTCCATCCGTCTGTCCATCCGTCTGTCCATTCGTCTGTCCATTCGTCTGTCCATCCGTCTGTCCATCCGTCTGTCCATCCGTCTGTCCATCCGTCTGTCCATCCGTCTGTCCATCCGTCTGTCCATCCGTCTGTCCATCCGTCTGTCCATCCGTCTGTCCATCCGTCTTTCCATCCGTCTGTCCATCCGTCTTTCCATCCGTCTGTCTATCCGTCTGTCCATCCGTCTGTCCATCCGTCTGTCCATCCGTCTGTCCATCCGTCTGTCCATCCGTCTGTCCATACGTCTGTCCATCCGTCTGTCCATCCGTCTGTCTATCCGTCTGTCCATCCGTCTGTCCATCCGTCTGTCTATCCGTCTGTCCATCCGTCTGTCCATCCGTCTGTCCATCCGACTGTCCAGCCGTCTTTCCATCCGTCTGTCCATCCGTCTGTCCATCCGTCTGTCCATCCGTCTGTCCATCCGTCTGTCCATCCGTCTGTCCATCCGTTTGTCCATCCGTCTGTCCATCCGTCTGTCCATCCGTCTGTCCATCCGTCTGTCCATCCGTCTATCCATCCGTCTGTCCATACGTCTGTCCATCCGTCTGTCCATACGTCTGTCCATCCGTCTGTCCATCCGTCTGTCCATCCGTCTGTCCATCCGTCTGTCCATCCGTCTGTCCATCCGTCTGTCCATCCGTCTGTCCATCCGTCTGTCCATCCGTCTGTCCATCCGTCTGTCCATCCGTCTGTCCATCCTTCTGTCCATCCGTCTGTCCATCCGTCTGTCCATCCGTCTGTCCATACGTCTGTCCATCCGTCCGTCCATCCGTTTGTCCGTCCGTCTTTCCATCCGTCTGTCCATCCGTCTGTCCCTCCCTCTGTCCATCCGTCTGTTCATCCGTCTGTTCATCCGTCTGTCCATCCGTTTGTTCATCCGTCTGTCCATCCGTCTGTCCACCCGTCTGTCTGTCCGTCTGTCTCATTTACTATTAATTTATAGTCAGAATAATGTCAATCTTACTTATATATTTATTTAATATATATTTATATTTAATTTATATTATCACTTGCATTTTTTCTACAGAACTTCATTTGAATATCTGTAATCTTTATATTTTTTACCAGCTTTTAAACCGCTTTACCCGCAGAAAAATACTCTAATCTTTTACAAGTTGATTTTGAATAAGGATAGCAAGTGTTTATTTTTTTTAACTTCGTTTCTCTATTTGCTCCTTTTGCCAATTATTTTCTATTTCTTTTCATATGATTTAACTACCTTTTTTCTTGTTTGCTGCTTGCTTGAACTGAATACACTTAGTTTAGTTACTTCTTTTTTTGCTGCATTTTAGCTGCTTGCAACTACGTTTAACTACATCTTTTTTTTATGTGTGTGTGTGTGTGTGTGTGTGTGTGTGGTTCTTTGGCTTACACTTTATTTTCCTTCTCTTCCTCTGGTTGCCTCTTATTAGCTGACAAAACTGTGGCAAGTTGTGGCTGGCTATGATTTATGCTTTGGCAATGCCAATTTACGACTGCGACAAGTTACGAGTAAATTGTAAATTGTAAATTGTAAATTTCAAATGTTGTGCATTGATTGCTCTACATTTTTGTTTTTGTGCTCTTAATTGCTGCAAAAAATTAACTGATTTTTAAACCATAAACATGGCAGTATTATTAACTTTTTAAATTGTAAAAGGTTGCGGTGAACTTAATAAATAATACGGGGCTGACTTCCCCAACTTCTCTGACTTTCCCGACTTCCCCAACTTCTCCAACTTCCCTAACTTCTCCAACTTCCCCAAACTCCCTCAACTCTCTTTCATTACAAATCAAACCCAGCAATCCCCTCTCGGTACTAAACTTCACCCCCTTTTCTTTCGATCTTCTCTTCCTCAACTACTACTGATTTAAAAGGGGCTTACGTGCGCAATTGTGCGCTAAAACCAAACATGCATATTTTCACTTATTATTTTTATACATCGAACATAAAAAAAAACAACAAGCAGAAGTTCGCTATAAGTATAGACTTCAAGTTACCCAGCATAGAGTGAATGCTGCTGTTTTATAACACTTCTTTGTGCTTTATGCCAGTGCATACCCTTTATAACTGGCAATTAGAGGGTATAATATACAGAGCTGAGCAGGAAATCGACACACACGAAGTCGCCGCCCGCCTATGACGACTCTGGTCGGTCTATTGAGCCGTGAATATGTTGGAATATATAATCAAGTGTAACACAACACGCCCCGGCTCGACTCAGCCCTTACTTGCCACCACATTTTGGGGGTGGCAGCAACTGCGCCTTCAATGACACCCTTTAACTCATGGCAAACGCACATGACTGAGTCTCAAGTCGAGTCAATCACCGCAGCAGCGTCAAAGTCGTCAGTTGCAGGCGTAAGGGGAGAAGTGTAAGGGGGGGGGGGCAAGTCACAAGGCACATCACTTGCTTCGTTTGGCGTACAAGTGAATCATAATAATATTAAATTTGATTTTCAGCCCCGCTAAAGGACTCAGCATCAGTCAGTCAGTCAGTCGGCAGCAGCGCTGTCGACGTCGCTGTCGACGTCGCAGAAATTGCGCTGATTGCGCAAAAGTATCGATGACTTCTTGACGCCTCCGTTTGTGGGCGTGTCGAGATTGTGCCTGAGTGGCTGTACTATGTTGTGTTCGGCCCCGCGATTGCTTAATCAAATTTTGTGCCAAAGAAAAAAAAAATAAATAGAAATGCGATCGACTTGGGCATACAAATAATGCAATTTCCAGCAGCAACAGAAGCGACCCAGCAGCAGCAGCAGCAGCAGCAGCAACAACATTGTTGTTTTCTTTTATTATTATATGTAAAGAAGAAAACTTAAATAAATAAAAGGCAAAAAACGTGGCTGCTGCCAACGCCGCCTGCATTTTTATGGTTACTGCGCGTTTGGGGCAATGCATTTTATATAGTAGTTGCTGCCTTTTACGGCTGCGCCTGCACCTGCCACTAACCAACAACAGCAACAACAATAACAGCAACAACAACACCACCACCCAATTGCCACCCACTGTGGTTGTAAATTTTATTATAGACTTAAGCCAGTGGCTGTTGATGCTGCTGCTACTGTTGATGCTGCTGCTGCCTTGTCTCGGCCTTGGCAACATTTGCAGCTCGGCAACAATCTTGCCAACGGGCTGGGCTTTTACGAGCCAAACTGAAGAGTGAATTAAACAGTTTTTGAAAACCCTTTTCAAACTAATACAATAGTTTCAAAAAGGAGTTGAGTGAGATACGCTGTCGTTGGCATTAAAACTAATATAATGTTATGAAAATACTTAGTTCAAGTTAATGTTGTTGCAGACGAAGGGAATTTAAGAAGGAAGCAGCGAATTAGATGCCCTATAACAGGTTTATATTTGTAATATGCAAATTTTACAAGAAAGTATATTCATTTAAATAGTTATATTTAGTTAATTTAGCAGCAGATTTTACAGAAATGTATTAGAAGTATTTCTTTTAGACCCTTTAAAAAAGAATATACAGAAGCAGATTATACTAAATATTATGTTAACATTTTTAGACCCTTTACTTTAAAAAATGTATAAGGGTCTATTAAGTTTGTCAAACTAAGAAATGTGCGTAACAGGGCTAAGGAAGTCTGGCAGACCCCAAGCATATATATATGCTTGATCAGCATCAACAGTCGACTCGATATAGCCATGTCCGTCTGTCCGTCTGTCCTGCTGTATTAGCACCTAGATCTTAGAGACTATAAGAGCTAGAGTAATCAAATTTGGTTACAATACTCCTGAAGTTTTTACAAAGGTCAAAATTATATTGGAACTTTGCCACGCCCCCTACCGCCTCCAATCATCGTAAAAACCCGAATATACAAGTTTCAAATTCGGCATACCTAAAGTTAAGTTTAATTAATTAATTAAGTTTAATTGTGTACTGAAAATTTCATTGCAATCGGACAATAAACACCAGAGTTTTTAAGCAAATAAATGTTTGAATATACAAAGGTTGGAGGCAAGGAAACTATTAATTTGCCAGATAATCGACTATGGCTGCAGTGGCGCAATGGTTAGAGTTTCGAACTCTAGCGATGTAGTTCTGGAGTTCGAAACCTACCAGAGGCACATTTTTTTTTAGGTTATTATTCTTTTTAAAGTGTATTTTGTTAAATATAGAAACAACTCGTTTTTTCGACGAATCGTTTCAATTTAAAATCGAAATACTTAATAATTGCAATGTATCAATATTATTTTTATATAAAAACTCAATTCAATTAATTTAAAATATATATTATATATATAATAGATTATTTTCTATAGTTATTCATTGCATTTAATTACTTTCTTTTTATTTAAAGTAAATTAAAAACACTGAATCAATCAATCTATATTATTTGTATATAAATACTAATTTCAATTAATTTAATATATATTTTTATTTTCTTATTTTCTATAGTTATTCATTGCACTTAATTGGTTTCTTTATTTAAAATAAATTAAATATACCGAATGTTTTTATATAAACACTAAATTCAATTAAAATTAAAATTAAATATTAAAATTATTATTAATTAAAAGATATATTATACATAGTGTATATTATTTTCTATAGTCATTTCTTCGCATTTAATTGATTTCTTTATATAAAATAAATTAAATGCACTGAATCAATCAGTCAATATTATTTTTATATAAATATTAAATTTATTTTATGTAATATATGTATATTATATATATTATATATTATTTTCTATAGTTAATTTTCTTATTTTCTATAGCTATCCCATTGCATTTAATTACTTTTTTTTAATTAAAAATAAATTAAATACACTGCAAACATTTGATTAAATTGTGATTTATTGCCAGTATTAAATATCTATCTCTGTCTTCTACGTTTATTGTATTTTTGTTGCTTAATTGTTTTGCCACCTGTCGTCTTCTCCTCTCCTCTCTGTGTCTTCTTCTCCTCACCCTCACCCTCAATGCTGTCGACATTTGCAGCAGCCGCAATTTTGCCGTTGGCATTTGAAAATATGATTATTTAGCGGATGTTTAATTGCACCTATTTAATTTTCGCATGTGGTACGCGGGGTAATTAGTATTCGTATGTTTTAATTTTCATTTTCATTTTGTATTTGCAATTGTCATGTATTTTCTTGCTGTCGTCGTCTCAGCAGCAGCAGCAACAACAACAACTACATACAAATAAATGTATGTTCGGGCGCACCAGTCGGCACCGGAGAATAACAATTAAACTAAATTTAAATTATATGTGTATATGTGTAATACTTGTTGTTGTTGTTGCTGTCTGTCTGTCTGACAGTCTCTGCCTTTTGCCATATCTGACATAATTATACTAAAACTATAGCAGAAGGGGCTCAGCAACAGCAACTGCAACAACAACAACGGCGGCGATAATCGAGTCGCAACATTCGTCATCGTCAGCGGTCATGTTGCTAGTCGGAGTGTTGAGGTCTCTCTTTCTCAGCTGTTGCAGCTTTATTTGCTGTTGCATATTTATTTATTATTATTTTTTTCATTTTTATACCCTGTGTGGGGGGTATATTAAGTTTGTTAAAAGTATGTAACAGGCAGAAGGAAGCGGCGCAGACCACATAAAGTGTATATATGCTTGATTAGCATCAATATAGCCATGTCTGTCTGTCCGTCTGCCTGTCTGTCCGTCCGTCCCTCCGTATAAACGAAAGTATCTCAGAGTTGGTAAGAGCTAGAAGCTTGAAATTGGTCTCCCGGCACAGATAATATTCTGAGGCAGCTCAAGTTTATCTTTTTTTTGGATGCCACGCCCCCATCGCCCACAAATCAAGAAAAAGCTCATAACAAAAGCAGTTTTGTAGCTAGAGACTTGAAATTTGGCACACATGATGATTAGCTTAAGGTTGATATGTCCAGCAAATTTCATCATGATGCCACGCCCCCTTCGCCCACAAATCAAGAAAAAGCTCATAACAAAAGCAGTTTTTTAGCTAGAGACTTGAAATTTGGCACACATGATGAGTAACTTGGGATTGATGTGTCCAGCAAATTTCATCACGATGCCACGCCCACTTCGCCTACAAAGAATTCCAGGCGATTTACATTGTCAAGTGAATTTGAGCGGGTGAATATTACGGTCGGATTTGCCGACATTTCGGCTTGTTTTTTGTATTATTTTTCTTATGCGTTGCTTTGCCGGTTATTTGGTCTTTTGTTGCTTTTTATTGCATTATAATTTCTACTTAGCAAAACTGAGGATGTGATGCAACTGTGTTGTGTCTCTGTCAGTTGGTTGCCACTGCTGCCACTGCTGCTGCTGCTGCTGCTTTAATTTCATTACACATTTTTCTGCTGTTGCCGCTGTCGTTGTTATTTCTCAAATAAATCGCACACATTTTGTATGCAATTATTTTATATTTTTTTTTTTCGCTTACAAAAGGCAACAAAAGTGCCCGTAAGTCAATGCAAAGAAAAGTTGTTATTGTTGTTTGAGAAAAGTCATTTGCATTATGCAGCGCCGGAAATTGTTATTAGTAGGTAGTTTTTTTTTTTGCCAGCATTTTTTTTATATTTTTTTTATTATTATTTTGTTTTTTTTTGGCCCAGGCTGCCATGAATTGGACTTTTAAATGTTGCCTTTGACTTGGCAGTTATTTGTGTGTACCCTAGAAAAATGGCATACGAGTGGGGTAAACTAAATGTGTGAACAGATTGTAGATATAATTTATTTTCGTTATTAATAAACAGTCAAAATGATAACTTAACAATTGTAATTTTGTAGTTAAAGTCGCTCCATTTATTTTTAAGTAAATTATGTTATTGTTTCACAAACAAAGAACTAATTCAAGAGTTTATATGCTGCTTAGTTGTTTACAGGGTATTTTGCAAGTCTAGCACTTTGTTTGCTTACTTTTTTTTTTAAGTACATGAAATTTATTTATATGCAAATGTGAATTATTTGAATTTGGTTTGTAAATACAATTGCTTTGTAAACTAAACAATAAAACGTGCCAGCTTTTTCACATGTGATTGTAATCGTTGCGGCATTCACAATGAATATATTTTATATTTGTTGCATTATTTAAATACACTAAAACTTACATACTAACAATACAAATATGTATATAGAGTTATCTATATTTATGCTAACTTAATGACACTTAATTGTTCGCTTCCCATGTGAAACAAACAAAACACACACTTCACTCAACAATATCAAAGTTTATCGCCCGCCAACGCCACTTTGTCACATGACACGGCCAAAAGGGCGTTAACAAAAGTTAAAATAAACTGCCAGCATAAAAATCTATGCACTAAAATAGAAAGGAGAGCAGAAAAAAGGAACAAAAATAATAGAAAAGCAGTTGACCAACCATCAGCCATGCCAATGGCGTCATTCTCTCACCATGTCATGAAGTTCGCGGGGCTAAGACTTAACCAGGCAAAACCACGGGCCAACAACGGCGGACAACGCCAACTTGGCCAATGTGCAGTGCAGTTGTTGTTGTTGCTGCTGCTGTTGTTGTTGGCTGGGCAAAAAGTGGCTAAAGTAAAAAGCTGTGAACAAAGCTTTAACTTTACAGCTTTCAACTAAATTAATTTACTTTTATAGCGTTCTTTCTAGCTGTTGTTGTTGTCGTTGTTGTTGTTGTTGTTGTTGTCGTTGTTGTTGTTGTTGTTGTTGTAGACAAGGACAACGTGCTGCTCTCTGCCAGGAACAGGCTAACAAGCTAAGCATTGTGGCTATACACTTTGTAAAGAAGAGGGTTAAGCTGCTTTTATATAGCGCTTGCTTTGTACGCTAAAGATAAATGTATTAATGTTAATATATTTTAAGCGGATTTTCTCTTTTAATTTAAGCTGTTTTCTAATGGAATTCTTTGTTAGTCTTATGTTTTATTTAGTTTTAGATAATATATTTTATTTTAATATTTTTAAAAATATTTTTAGACCCTTTACTTTAAAAAAGTAAATCGGGTCTATTAAGTTTGTCAAAAAAAAAAAGTGCGTAACAGGTCGAAGGAAGTCCGACTGACCCCTTTAAGTATATATATTCTTGATCAGCATCATTAGCCGAGTCGATATAGCCATGTCCGTCCGTCCGTCTGTCCGTCTGTCTGTATGAGCGCCTAGATCTCAGAGACTATAAGAGCTAGAGTCACCAAATTTGGAATGGTTGTTCGTCTATGGGCTAAGCAGATCAAGTTTATGTTAAAATTTTGACACGCCCCCTTCCGCCTCAGTAAATCGAGAAAATTTTTTTTGAAATCCCATAAAACGAAAATCAGTAAAGCTAGAGTCCTGAATTTTGGCACACAGGACGGGTATCAGAGTCCTAACGTATCCTGACGTTACAATGCGTTATGGGAACTATTAGTGTTAGTTTTATTTCCATTTTGAAGAATAAGTAAAGGGTCTCTCTGTAGCCTTTCCGACTGGTTTTGTATGTATAAGAGCCTGTTGTTCTAATATTTGTCTTAAGATGCGTTGTATTAAACATGGTAGTATTTAAATTAATTTATCAAACAATTTCACATATTTGCTAATACTTATACATAAGTCTTCACTCTCTACTTTTATAAGTATAATATTTATATATATTATTGTCTATAATAATTGAACTCCATCGCTTTCTTACACTTTGTTGCTCTATGCAATACAAATATCTTCAAGAAAACCAGATTTAAGCTATTTTAGTTTTAATATTGTGTTTATTATCAATCTAGCAATCATAACTTGTTCTTCTCATTCCGATTTGTACAATTGGTTTGTACTAAATGTATTTTAAATACTTTGAAAGACACTTCATTGTTATGACAACAATTGTTTGCCCTACGCAATTCATAGCTATAAATATAGAATAATTTATAATTAATAATAAGTAATTATAATTTGCTTAATCTCATAAGCAAAACAACTCGACGGACTCTTGTGTTTGTGTGTCAAATAGCTAAATTTATCACTATTTACAGTAGTATTTTGAATCATCGGTCAATGGAAAGCCAATTCTCAAATATAGGACTTCGCATCCAGACATCTCTATGTTTCTATAAAACTTTAGCAAACTCATTCTTAGAACAAACCAGTCGGAAAGGCTACAGTCGAATTCGACTATGAGAGACCCTTAATCTGCTTAGCCCATAGACGAACCACTATACTAAATTTGGTGACTCTAGCTCTTATAGTCTCTGAGATCTAGGCGCTCATACAGACAGACGGACAGACGGACGGACGGACGGACAGACAGACGGACATGGCTATATCGACTCGGCTGGTGATACTGATGAAATAAAGCTTTTTCACTTTTCAATATAGCAAGAATTTTCGCTAGCTGTTATTTCACATTTTTGCCATGCGTAAACCGCTAGAACTGCCGGAAAAATAGCTGAATTGACAACACTGGCTCTATGTGTAGAGCATTCCGACTTCGTCTAGTTATTCCTCCTCCCTTTTTGATTTGTATTTAGGTTTAAGCTTTAGCTGCCGGTGCCAGTTCACATTTTTTTCTTCACAACACAAATTGTTATAAATGAAATACAATTAAATATGTTGCCACCCATTGGGGCGTTCTATGGTGTTGGGGGCGGGCATTGTAATGCAGATTACGTATACGCCGCGTTGAGGCAAAAGCCAAATCAATGTTGTAGCTGCTGCTGCTTGGGCCACAACTAATTCAAGTTGGCAATAAGTCAACGCAAACAAACAAACGGTGACCGCAGTCAGCCCGCAAAGTGTCCGCAGTGACGACCAACAACAACCACAACAACAATAACAATAATCACAGAAGAAAAAAAAAGAATAAATAAAAGGGCGGGGCAGTAGAAATAACTAAGTGCGAGAATTGCAAGGACTGTGAGTCCCATTTTTTATTATTTACTAAATTGGCGACAAATGCAAAGCAAAAGAAAAAAAAAACCCGCTGAACAATGAAAAGCAAAAAAATAAAAGAATTTCCATTAAACTGTAGTTTTGTTATCGAACGAGGTTTTTGCGGTGTGTGTGTGTGTGTGTGTGTGTGTGTGCCAATAAATACAAGCATAATAAAAAATGCTAAGGAAATTGCAGAGTAAAGCAAATAAAATTAATTGAATTCCAATCAACTAGAAATGCAACCAACCAACAACCAACAACGACAACAAGAACAATGCCACTGGGAAGGTGACCAAAGAAAAAGAAAAAAAAAATATTAAATTGTAAAAAGCGGCAACAAAAAAAAAAAAAACAGAAAAAGCAAAGGAAATGCAATTTAATTGTAAGTCAGTTGGAGGTGGCAGGAGTGCGGCAGGGATTTCGATATGGTGGCGCCGCAAAGGGTGGCGCCCAACTGACATAATAAGTATTGCGAATACCCTGTAAGGTAGACAAGCTCAACAGGGGGTTTAAGGCGGGAAGTAGTGGAGAAACTGCTAAGAATATTTTGAATACAAACGATCTACTGGCATAAGTGTATGATAAAGAACAAGCCGATCAGTCGAGCGGGCGCGACAGTCGAATACCCTGTGCCGTTCTTAAACTAGCTATAAAACTGTTCTTGTTATCAGCTTTTTTCAATTGTGGGCGAAGGGGGCGTGGCAGTGCAAGGAATTTTTCTGGGCACATTAAGCCCAAGTTTCTTATCATGTGTGTGGCAAATTTCCAGTCTCAACATTGCTTATGTTATGGTGATTTTTCTAATTTTAAAACAAACGGGGCTTGATATTGAAAATTGAAAATAAACTTGTTCTGCGTATGGTATTCAGGAAGCTACATTCCAAATTTGAAGTCTCTAGCTCTTATAGTTGCTGAGATCCACGCATTCATACAGACGGACAGACGGACGGACGGACAGACAGACGGCCAGACAGACAAACGGACAGGTGTCAATCAACTCGGCTATTAATACTGATCAAGAATATACATACTCTATAGGGTCGGAGATGCCTCCTTCTGCCTGTTACATACATTCACACAAATTCATTATACCCTTTTTTGGCCATTCTTAATGGACACAGGGTATAATAATATTATAAAGAATATTTACACTCCATAAACTGATTATCAGAAGAGACAAACTTATTTACAATTGATCGACAGCTGACCCCAACGATCTGTCTGTCTACAGGGTATCTAGGAAGTTCTAAGAATATATTTCAAACCTGTGATCAACTGGCATAAGTGTTTAATAACATTTTTATATATTTTGTAAGACTTCCTATATTATAACTGACTATCAGAAGACAGAAACGTATTTATACTTGATCGGCAGCCAAGGCAAGCTAACACTGCTATCTGTCTATCTACAGGGTATCTCCCAGGCGAGCACAATCAAGCAGCATAAACTTACTTGCTTATTATAATGTAATTTTATGATTTCGTCGCCATTTTCTTGCTAAATTATAGCATAAATAGAAGTAGAAAATGTATATAAAAAAAGAATATAATAAAAGCGGGCCAAGAAAATATACAAAAGAGGGAAGGGGGAGGGGGGATGGGGTACAGGGTGTTGGGCAACGCGCAGTCAATTTGCATAAAACCGATCGATATTTTTGATTACATTTACAATACATAGAAAAAGAGACAGCGCACCGGTTTTCTAGTCGAGGTCGGTTCGATTTGCCATGGAGAGTGGGACCACTAAATATATAATTTTGTCATTTAAATTGCCCTGTCGACGACAGTGTTGTTGTTGTTGTTGCTATTGCTATTGCTATTGTTGTTGTTGTTGCTATTGTTGTTGTTGTTGTTGCTTCTGCTGCTCTTATTGTTGCTGTAGTCAACGCTGCTGCTGGCTTTCATCGGCCGGCGTCTACATACTTTAGATTTAAAATGCGCTTAAATTCAAAATAAATATAATTATAAGTACCTACAGTAAAATGCAAAATTAAAGGACAAAGCTGACGGCATATTAATTATTATACAAGACACAATTTATGAACGTGGAAGGGGGCGGGGAGGGGTGCTGGGCGGGAAGACATTGCCCGGGCATACAAAATTATAAAAAGTGCTACCCTCAATTGCGCCGGATGTCGCTTTTTTTTTTTTTTTACTTATTATTATAAAAATAAATTATAATTTGAGTCCTGTCCTTGAGTCAACGCAGCGCGTCAAAAGGAATATAACCCCAAAACGAAAAGGAAATCAGCGAAGGAAAGACAAAGAAAGTTGTAGAGGAAAATGTGAATTGAAGAAAATGAATCTATAATTGAAAGGTCTATGAAATGCACTAGTTTAATTGTTTGACTATTGTTTAGAATTAGGTAATTTATTAAAATATAATGATAACTAAATTTATATTTGATATAAATATATAAGCTGAAGTTATTGGAACTTTATAATGATAACTAAATTTATAATTGATGTAAATACATGCAGGAAAGTTGCAATAACTTTGAGGATGGTTTGAAGGACAGTCAAACTCAGGCAAAATTCATTTAAATAAATAATAATAATAAATGAATATTATAATGTTTTCGAAATATACCAAATATACTTCTGAGACAGTCTTTCCTTTTTTTTTAAAGGAAATTCTGTGTATGTTTGCTTAAACTGTCTAATAGGAAATCTGGTTTGATTGTTGCCAGGAGAAACCTCAACGAAAAGGAAACGAGAGAGCGAAAGACAAATAAAGTTGAAGAAAAAAAAAGAAAATTGACCAAATTGATCTATATTTAATTTATCGATACAATACAATTATTCGACTATTGTTTAGAATTACTTAATTTATTTAAATATAATGACAACTAAATTTATAATTAATATAAATATTAGCAGAAGCCATTGCAGCTTTGTGAATGGCTTGAAGGTCAATTTTAGGCAACTTTCATTTAAATAAATAACAATAAGAAATATTTCTAATACATCCCTTTATGCTATTGCTTTTTACTTCTAAGTCTATCTATTTTAAAAATAAATTCTGTGTATGTTTGCTAAAACTGTCTAAAAGGAAATCTGGTTTACATTGTGACCAGGAATAAGCTCAAAAAGAGAATTGAGAAAATTCATCTATATAAGTACATCTAACTAGCAAACATAACATGTAATAATTATTAATATACTCAACTGATACTATGATGTTAATATAAATATAATAGACATACTATAATAATAATGCAATAATATTAATTAATGAATTTCCATTAATGGGTCTTCTACCTACTTTGCAATGTTGTTCAATTTATCTTATTTGAGAATATATTACTACTTATTAGTCTTAAATATTGTAAAGATACTTTCTATAAGTATATTGACTGGCACTCCAATTTATAAGCTTTGTCTTGTTGCGCTGGGAAGTCAACTAAATAAGTAAATAAAATAAATATTAAAAAAATTCTATACAATGCAATAGTTTAATTGTCTGACTAATGTTTTCAATTAGTTAAATTATTAAAATTAAAAAATTATAATGAACTGTTTGAAAGATGTATCTATATGCAGGATCTATGGCAACTTTGTGGATGGTTTAAAGGGCAGTCAAGTTTAAATATAAATATGTAAATTATGTAGATATAAAGCAGACCCTATTGATATTTTGTAGGCAGTCTATCTTAGGGGGGAATATATACATACTCCATTTAAATATATAATAATAATAAATATATCTAATACATTCTTTTGTACTATTGCTCTTTACTTCTAAGAAGGTCTATCTATTTTTAATGGAAATTCTGTGTGAGTTTACTAAAACCGTCTAACAGGAAATCTGGTTCACTTTGTGGCCTATTTACAATGTGTCTTTAAAGAAACTTTAAACTTAAATATCAGTCTTTCAATAGACCTCTAAGCAAACTAGACTGTGCTGTCTAATCTTACCTAAGAAGAAAAAGAGTATTGACAAAATGGATATACATTTAAAATGTCTATATAATGCTATAGTTAAAATGTTTGACTATTGACTACAACTCACCAAATGCATTTAAATATAATGATAAATAAATATGTAATTTATGTAAATATAAGCAGGAACTATTGCAACTTTGTTGATGGTTTGAAGGGCAGTCAATCTTAGTGGGAATTTATGCATATTCCACTTAAATAAATAATATTAATAAATATTTCTAATACATCCTTTTGTGCTATAGCTTTTTACTTCTCCATTTTTGTATCTTATCCATATTCTTATCATATTCTTATCCATTTTTAAGGAAATTCTGTGCTAGCTTTCCAGCAATTCTAGTTCACATTGTGGTCTTTCCATGAGGTCTTTCCCTTTAAGGAAACCTTTACCCAACTCTCTGTCTTTCAATAGACCGCTAAGTAAACTAGAATATTCTGTCTAAACTTCCCCAAGCCAAGTCTTCTTTTACTTTACTAAAATTAATTAACGCATTTAACTCAAAACTACTTACATATATATAACACATTATTCCCAAAATTTCTAATAAATAATTGGTTTAGTTCTCTCTATTAATATGTCAATAATTGATCAAATGAAACTCCAACTACTTTCTCTCTAGTTTGTACATTTAAAATCTAGACTTTTGACCTTTAATGAGTTCTCTCTGTCTGTCTGTCTGTCATGTTTAAGTCATTCAATGTGGACAGAGTTGACCACAAAATGCGTGTTGTTGATATATCTACAACTGTATTATGTATCTGTGTGTGTGTGTGTGTGTGTAGGTGTGCGTATTTGTGTATTTGTATACTATGTATGTGGACTATAATTATATTTGAGTTTCTAATTACATTCGGTGCAGCGAAACAATTTTAAAAATTCAATATAATGAAATTTACTTAATTGTATAACACTCGTAATTAATTCACTTTGTATGCTAATTCGTGCCTAAGTGGCGTATTAAACTTTAAAATGTCTTCAATATTTATGTGCAATGCACGTGTCGATTATTACACGCAATATATACATATATATATATACTTGTGTGTGTGTGTGTGTGGGTGTATTGGAGTGTGCAAGTTCAATTTAATGTAAATTTGTACACTCAGACACAGACATTACATTTTGGGGTGATTAGGCAATGACAGAGAAATGCCATTGTTTCTTATAACATTATCAAATAATTTAGCTGGTTAATTGAATCGATAAAGTTTGCAAAAACATTTTGAGCCCATAAATGAAATGCCAGACAAAATGAATTAAACGTTATCATTAAGTGACACTTTAGTTATGTTGTGTGTGTGTGTGTGTGTGTGAGAGTTTTAAGTTTGTGCAATCATTGTACTTACTTAGTTGTACTTAATGCTCTAACTATTTATTTATTATACCCTGTGTAGGGGGTATATTAAGTTTGTTAAGAGTATGTAACAGGCAGAAGGAAGCGTGGCGGACACCATATTCTTGATCTGCAGCAATAGCTGAGTCGATATAGCCATGCCCGTCTGTCTGTCTGTCCGTCTGCCTGTCTGTCCGTCTGTCCGTCCGTATAAACGATAGTATCTCAGAGATGGTAAGAGCTAGCAGCTTGAACTTGATCTCCCATCACAGCTAATATTCCCAGGCATCTTAAGTTTATCTTTTGTTTTGGATGCCACGCCCCCATCGCCCACAAATCAAGAAAAAGCTCATAGCAAAAGCAGTTTTGTAGCTAGAGACTTGAGATTTGGCACACATCATGATTAACTTGGGGTTGATATGTGCAGAAAATTTCACCAATATGCCACGCCCCCTTCGCCCACAAATCGAGAAAAAGCTCATAACAAGTGTAGTTTTGTAGCTAGAGACTTGAGATTTGGCACACATGATGATTAACTTGGGATTGATGTGTTAAGAAAATTTCACCAAGATGCCACGCCCCCTACTCCCATAAATTGTGAAAAAGCTCATAGCAAAAGCACTTTTCCAGCTAGAGACTTGAAATTTGGCACACATGATGAGTATCTTATGATAAAAATGTCCAGCAAATTTCATCGCGAAGCCTCACCCCCTTCGCCCACAAAGAATTACAGGAGATTTACATTGGAAGTGAATTTGAGCGTGTGCCCTGTAGACCCACAGGGTATATTACGGTCGGGTTGCCGACTTGTGAAGGAGTGAATTTGAGCGTGTGCCCTGTAGAGCCACAGGGTATATTACGGTCGGATTGCCGACTTGTTTTTACTTTTATATGCATTTCTATATATATAGATTGCTGACTATATAAAGATATATATATATATATATATATAGATGGAGGTAAGCACAACTCAAGCACCGTAAAACAGTAAAATTTACAACGCAACTACTCAAGTCTGAAGCGTAATAAAATATTTGCCGTTTTTGCCGACTGCACACACACACACACACACATACAGACACACATACAAAGTTGCTGCACTCTTCGGTTCCACTTGCTCCACATGAGCACTGACATTTTAAGGACTCTGCCACCTTCTGGCAGACAAGCCCAAGCACAAGCACAAGCCCTAGTCCAAGTCCAAGCCCATGCGGCCAGCTATGACTCAGGCCTCAGGTCCGTTTCCGTTTCGGGCGCTCCTTACGCCCCCCCCCCCCCCGACCTGCACCCCGTCCCGCCTGCGTCATTGCTTGTCAGCCAGTTTACAATGTAAACGCGAAAATGCGACAGCAGTGCATAAAAATCCACGGCTCTAGACGGTCTCGCTTTCTTTCTCTCCAACTTGCTGTCTCTTTTTGTTGGTCATTGGCAATGGCGATTTTTATGCGTTTAAACATTTTCATTACAAAAATTGCATTGTGTGAGGGGAAGGGGGAAGGGCAAGTGTTTCGTTGTCATTAAATCTGCAGCGATAAAATCAATTTATGTCAATTTCCACTTTTGATTATAAAAGCCAGTACCAACAACAACAAGCAACAAGCAACAACAACAAAGATCAGCCAGTGTCATTGCTTTTTAATTAAAAGTAAAAAGCTTGAGTTGACCAAACAAAACATTGTCCAGAAGCAACAAGAAACAAAGAACTGCCAGCCCTCTCTCTCTCGCTCTCTCATACTATTCTCATATTTCATCAATTTATGCAATTTATAAAATAAATATAAAAAAAAAAAAACGAAAGCAAACGCCGCTACAAAATTATAGCCAAATGCACGGCAAGGAATTTATTAATAATGCAAATACATAAAAACAGAAATCAACCCCTGATTATACAGATACGAGTGCGAGTACCACACGGAGTACAGCTACAAACCATCCGACCGACCGACCAACCAAACATTCAGCCACCCAACACAACCGCCACAACTCACAATGTCGAGTCCCGGCTGCCTGCCTTAATTTATTATTTAAATATGAAAAAAAAAAAGAAAACGAAATATATGAAAATAAAATAAGAATCAAATACAATTCAACGAAGTTTTCAACACTCTACAAGCGTTGAAAGATTTCTCAACTGTGATCAGTATTTATTCCTTATTACTTAAGTGTAAAACTAGAGTTAAGGGTAGATATTTCAAGTGATACATAGCCATGTTTCAAATGAAATTATTTATTGTATTAACTGATGCATGCTATGATAAACTCGTGTACTTTAAGACGAACTCATCTTTTCAACGGAATCTTTCAAAGAATGAAGAAAGAAATCACGCGGTTTTAGATTTAGAGCCATATTCGTGTGTAATAATCACTGTGTACGGCAGTTCACGCTAGTGACGAAGGAAGTATGCTGGGCTATTGGATATAGAGTTCGGCTGGGTCGATCGCAATGTGTTATATACTATCATTCGAAAGGTAATTCCTGTGGTTTTAATATGACATACTAATATCTCCGATCAGTCAGATACTTTTCGAATTATAGACATTTGTATTTCTTTGTCAAACTTTGCACGATTGCAGGTGGAACTTCGGTTGGGGCAACCCAATTTTTTGATGCAGATAGTTAGTACAAGCGAATACGCGTCGATGGGTATTTCATTCGCCCAAATCGGACTATCCATTCCAAATATAATGGAATATGAACATTTTGATTACGTCATCGAGCTGAGATGAAAATCTTGTGTATTGGTTTGTTTGGGCCAATCTTTGAGATATCGGAATGAAACTTGTTGAGTGTGTTACTTGCAAAAATCTATGAAACTTTTGTTCTAGAACTTTTTTGAAAAACTTCTAATTTGGCAGGAAAAAGCTAGAATAGCCCATAGACCCTATTTGTTTTTATTAAAATAGTTTATATATTAAAATGAATATTGTTCGTCACAAAATTTGATATCAGTAATTTTGGGTCTTGAATATGCTTTCGTCACTAGACTTCTACCTCGTGTAGAGGTTGTTTTTTTGGGGTTATTTATACGCAGCAAACGGTTATCAAACGGTTTGCCAACTGTTGCCATCAGCTGTTTTTTAGTTATGTGCCACATAGTGCCTTCTAAATGACAGATAAAGTACCCTATAGCGCTTATGTGGTACATAGCCTTATTACGTTATTGACAAATCCAAATTGTCCATATGTGTCAGTTTATCTGAAGTATAAGGTTTATTGAGGCCCTAAGTTGCCATTAATGTTAGCAGAAAACCTGATTAAGAATAAAATATAGAAATTTTTAACAGAAACAGATAAGGTAAAAGATTATTGCTTGTATTTATACTTTAATAATATTTTTATTTAAATTTGATACAGAATTTAACAAGAGAAAGTAAGAAAAGCACTAAACTAAAAGATCTTTGAGTTGAGTTGGAATTTGTTTTGCTTTAAAAACCCTCTTAAATAATGCAAATTTCAATATATTTCACTTGCAACTAGAGTAGTTAAAATGCAAAAGAAAGAGTATCAAAAAGTATCACTTAAGTTATAAATAAGACGATAGTTTGATAAATTAAGAAGTTCTCCTGGGAGCCAGACGACTTATCTTCTTTTATAATGTATTTAACAAAAGCAAGTGAAAAAAAAAACACAATACTAAAAGATCTTTGAGTTGTGTGGAGATTGTGTAACTTATTTTAGCTTAAAAAAAACCTCTTAAATAATTCAAATCAAAATATATTTCACTTGCAACTTGAGTAGATAGAATGCAATGGAAAAAGTATCAAAAGCGAACTCTAAACCTTTGCGATCGCTTGAGTAAATTGCATTCTAAGAGATCTTTGAGTTGTGTAGAGTTTGTGTAACGTATTTTAGCTTTAAAAAAAACCTACTAAATAAGGAAAATCTAAATATATAAAAATATATATCACTTGCAATAGAAAGAGTATCAAAAACAAACTCTTTCCCTTTGCCTTTGATAATATATACAAAAGTTCTCCTAGTTCTCCAGACGACTTATCTGCTTTTATAATATATTTCACAGCTTTCTTATAAATATTTATGTTTTAGGTATGTAAGGGTATCTGTAAGGGACTACAACGTGTATTTGCCACCCGTTCAGCGTAGCGCGAAGCAATGAAAAATTTTCAACGTCGACGTCATCTAATATTTATATATGTAATACTCGTATAAATATAATGATGCTGGACTGGGTTATACGGTCTGACTTCAATGGCAGAACCCAAAAGCGCGGCAAATATTCAATAATTTATAATTTAAATAATACCCACTATACAAAATGGGGCAGGTACTGGCTGCTGCTGCTGCTGCTGCTGCTAGGACAAAGAAGGGTAAGCACAGAGCAGTGGCTTGAGCTTGCCACACAGTCAGAGAGACAGACAGAGTGTTAGGCAGAATGCCACAAGGTGAACTAGTACTAGTATATGCAGCGAATATTTGAATTTGAATATTAAACACGCAGACATCTCAGTCAGCGTCAGCGTCGTCGTCGTCAACGTCGCTGTCGATGGCAGCGTTGCCGCCTTTTATAATTTTTCATTAAACTTGGCAATAAAAGTTTTCTGCGTTTTCCCCAATGCGGGACGCCTTAAAAAGAAAATGTAGCGCGCGAAGAAAAAAAAAAAAAAGAACGTATATAATAAATGACATTATGGCATATTTATGACTGCTAATAATTTATATGCAGCCATTGCCGTAGCCGCAGCCTCAGCCTCTGCCGCTGCCTCTGCCGCAGTCGCAGCCGCAGTCGGCGACCGCACAGTCGCCACAGTTGCAAAACTTTCTTGTTGTCATTTTTTTTTCTTTCGGTTTGGTTTCCTTCGGTTTAGCTCAAAAATGGCAAATGGCCCAAAGAGAAATATAATTTTAGCATACATTGAAGATACTGGTTGGAAAAACCACTCGATATAAATTATAAGTTGAGATATTGTAACTGAAAAAAAAAGTGGAAAGTGAAAATTCTGATCATGTGTTGAGACGGAAAGGGCAGAGGGTTGAAAAATGCAAGCAGCTGGTTGAAATAGCGGCAAGAACTTTAAGTAATCATAATATAATTGTAATAAGAATACGTTTAATTATGATTGTAAAGAATAAGAGTATGACAGCTGCGACCTGATCGATAGGCAGATACCCTATAAAACAGTTTTAGATAAGTGTAAGGACTAAATAGAAAACACAACAATATAATGTGTTAATTTTTAAAAATAGTGGGGTTGCCTTACCGAAAGATAGCGACTAGCAAATGCACTGTAACTGTAAGAGACAATGTCAACTACAGCTAAGAGTATATTAAACCAGTCGACAAAGCTACAGTCGAAGTCGACTATGAGGAGACCCTTTACTTACTCTTCAAAAAGGAAGTAAAAGTACAAACCTAAATAAATTTGTAAAAGAATAATAACCCAAAAATGAAAAGTGTGCCTCTGGTAGGTTTCGAACTCCAGAACCACACCGCAAGAGTTTGACACTCTAACCATTGCGCCAATGCAGCCCTAGGCGATTATCTGGCAAATTACCAGTTTCCTTGCCTCAAGCTGCTGCTTCGAAAACTCATTTACTTTAAATCTTCGATGTTTATTGTCCGATTGCGATGAAATTTTCAGTATACATCGCAGTTAAACTAAACTTTATGTATGCCGAATTTGGAATTTGTATCTTTTAAATTACTAGTGTTATTCGGGTTTTTACGATTTTTGTGGGCGGGCGGGGGCGTGGCAAAACTCTTAAACAAAGTTGAACTTTTTAGAAGCCTCAGGAGTATAGTCACCAAATTTGGTTACTCTAGCTCTAATAGTCTCTGAGATCTAGGTGTTCATACAGCAGTACAGACGGACAGACAAACAGCCGGACAGACGGATATGACTCGACTGTTGATGCTGATCAAAAATATATATACCTTATGGGGTCGGCCATGCTTCCTTCTGCCCGTTACATACTTTTAACAAACTTAATATACCCCCACAGGATATAATAATACTTCAATGAGTCGTTCTTGACAGTCCTACGTCTAGAGTACCCTTGTATCTTCGTTAAGCTTACAGGGTATATATTTTGGACACTATATAAGACTGCCTGCTCTTTTTAATGTTATAGAAAAGTCAACTTTAACTTGATTATTTGACGCTATTTAAACACTATATATTAAAATAGTTTTGCTTGCATGAATTGAAGACATTTTGGCTTACTGAAAACTTTTCGCTTGCCGTGCAACCTGTCGCTATTATTACCCTATGCATGGGCATACTACACTATAAATACTACTGTTGCTCTGTTTATTTACCACTGCAATTTCTTTCAATATTTTATAGTATTTATTTTATTTGTTTGTTTGTGTGTGCAATTCATTCATATTAATGTGAGTGCGGGTGTATGTTTATTTAAATGCAAACATAAAATTTATGTCAAATGTCTGTTTGACACGAAATATTTAAGCCAAAAGCGCGACAGTTCGTAATAAAATATTAAAATAAAAAAAAAGAAAACAAAGCGATAAAAAATTTGGACTTGGCAAAAAAGAAAAAAAAACGAGGAACTGCAATTTAAATGTAGATAATGATACAGTGACAAGAACAACAACAACAACATCGGCAGGCAGCAATCGTGTGGCATGTTTAATTATTTATTGTAATTTGTGGCAAGAAATGTATAAAAATAAACAAAATAAATAAAAACCTTTTACTCGTCGTCGTCGTCGTCGTCGGAAGTTTGCTGTAAAAATCGCCAGTAAATTAAGTCTTCCTCTTGTCATGTTGATTGTCATTTAGTTTGTTGTTCTTGTGTTGTCGCAATATAATTAACTCAAATATGAGTATAATGTTTATAGTTGTGTGTGGGTTGTGCTGCCCCCCTTTATTTAAACTAAATGCACAAGAAAAACGAAGGAAAAAAAGAGAAAAAACAATAACAAACTGTTGGCCTTTTCTGTCATTGTCATTTCAGTTGATATTTTCCCTTAGTTATTATTGAGGGTTGATTTGTATTCTTTTATATATATCTGTATATCTGTTCATATCTGTTTAGTTTTATACATTTTTTTTTCTGTGTGAGTTTCTCTGCTGTAGTAATTGTTTGTTGTAATTAAGGCTGAGCAAATAATGTGCTTCCGTTGATTTCTTTCAATGCAAATAGTTAATTGCTAGCCATAGGCAACACCATAGTCATTTGGATTCTATAGCATTGATTGTTGTTATTATTATATGTATCTATTGTTGTTGTTGTTATTTCAGTTGTTATTTGGTCTTAGTTATTGTTTCGAGTGAACGCTTAATATTAAATAGAACAATCAAGTCAATCGATTGACTTATATCAAATTAAAGTTAAATCAATTCAAGAAACTGTTGAAATCTGTGTAGACTTTAATTTTCTATAAGCTAGAAGAGCTATAAGAGCTCTAGAATGTGAGGTGAAGTGATGATAGTCTTATGTTAAAATGAGGATTTGGTTACGATTGCCATTAAGAATAACATTTAATACTATTTTGATACCCTTGCAGAGGGTATTATAATGTTGCCACTTAATGTGTAACGCATGAAAGGGGGCATGTCTTATCCTATGAAGTAGATTTATTCTTGATCAACAGCAACAGCAGAGTCGATATAGCCATGTCTGTCTGTCCGTCTGTCTGTCCCTCTGTCTGTCCGTTTGTCTTTATGTCCGTCTGTCTGCCTGTCCGCCTGCCTGTCCGCCTGTCTGTCCGTCTGTATGTCCGTCCGTCTGTCCGTCAGTATGTGTGTTCGTCTGTCTGTCCGCCTGTCTGTCTGTCTGTCTGTCTGCCAGTCTGTCTGCCCATCTGTCTGTCTGTCTGTCCGTCTGTCCGTCTGTCTGTCTGTCCGTCCGTCTGTCTGTCAGTCTGCCCGTCTGTGAGTCTGCCCGTCTGTCTGCCCGTCTGTCTGTCTGTCTGTCCATCTGTCTGCCTATCTGGTCTGTCTGTCTGTCCATCTGTCTGCCTATCTGCTCTGTCCGTCTGTATGTCGGTCTATCCGGCTGTCAGTTTGTTTTTATACAAACTAGTCTCTCAGTTTTAAAGTTATTTGAATGAAACTTGGTACAGGTCCGTCTTTTATCTGGAGGCAGATCATATGTCGAAACTAGCCGGATCGGCTGACTATATCATATAGCTGCCATAGAAACTATCGGTCGAAAATCATACTTTTGTATGGCAAACTTTTTTATTTTTCGACACACTTCAACCGAACTCACAGATTATGCTATTGGTTATGTCTTACACATCCTTACCAAATTGGGTTAAAATCGGCTGAATATATCATATAGCTGCCATAGGAACTATTGATCGTAATTTAATGTTAACTATGAAATTCGCCGTTGTTTTTTAAGATTTCTCAACCAAACTGACTGATTGTTTGGATATAATCTAGTTGACATATAAAAGAGTAGTTTAAAATTGAATACAGGGTTCTGCAAGTGTATAAAATCTTTGTCCTGCCAAAACTAACAAAGATGACTGACTGAGGACCCAACACTTCGACTTGTTATATCTATTTACAACTCAGTGATTATGCCAAAATCTCTTACATTCTAGTCTAAAATTAGATTTAAGTTCTATTCATTTTTACTACTAACAATAGTTGCGATAAACACTCTGTAGATTCTCTTACTATATTTAATTAATGCCGCGGCATCTTCGCTTCGCTTTTCTAGTTTAGTTTTCTTTGTATTTGCATTTGTTTTGTATTGTTTTTTTTCTTCTTTTTTTGCATTTTCGTTGGGGTGTAAAAACTAAAAGACCAAATAAATGCAAACTTAAACTATAAAATAAACATTAAACAAGCTAGAAATGTTTTTATGGCCGCCAAGACGACGGCAAACGACGATGATGCCTGAGACGGTTGAGATGGTTGAGACTAGTTGAGATGGTTGAGACTAGTTGAGACTATACAGAACAGATGATGATGAATGAGGGTGTTCTTGGCACAGAGGGGTAGCCAGTGTGGCATGTCTATAAGACAGCGCTCGACTTGTATTTACAATTGAAATATTTTGTTGCAAGCGACCCTAAAAACGGGCCTCCCAAACAGCAAGTGCAGCTGCAACATGCGTAGCACACAAACACACAGAGACACACACAGACACACACACAAACACACACACATACACAACACACATAGCTTTTTATACTTTAATGAAGACGGCGGTGCAATAAAAATTGATTAAATATAATTCAGCAACAAAGTTAGTTTTATAGTTGCAACAGTTGCAACAACAGCATTAGAAGCAATGCTGTAAAAGTTTAATTGTCAGAGAAGGAGGAGGAGCAGGAACAGGAGGTGGTGGTGGTGAAATAGAAGCAGGTGCCCCAGCCAATACCCACTAACAATAAAATATTTGCCCCATTTGATGGGCCAAAGCACTTAAACATTCATCTAACATCTTTGTATGCGGCGGCCATTTCACATTTCGCATTTCTACATTTAATTTGAATTTATAGCACCAATGTCTTCGTGCTCTGATCCCAGATAATAAGCTGCCAGTAATATATGTATGCATTAAAATTATATATATATATGTGTGTGTGTAAATACATATACATATATAACCCACATGTATTGCCCTTAATTACATGCGGAGTCATCAGTTTGGTTTGGCTGTTTGTTGGGTGCGGGCGAGAATTTATTTTAATATTGCTGCGCAATTTATTTTAATTGGAATAATTTTATTTGTCTTTATGTTTATTCATTATGCGGACTAATGAATTTTGTACCAATACCAACCAATTGTACATGCGTTATCTATTCACACACACACACACACACACACATATGTATACACACACACACACATCAATTGGGAAAGGGCAAGCTATTAGTGGGCCAGGGCTTGGTACCTAAATCCTGCGACTGTTCGACAGGGTGCTGGCTTTTGAATAATTAACGAGGGTGTCACTCAGCCCTTAGCTCTCTCTCTATATAGATATATATAAATATATACAATATAGTATATCCCTTACTATCTCTTTCACTCACATACACTTATCATTTTGTGTATTTGTCTGCGTGTACTACACGCTCATAATAATATTATATATGTTATTTACCAAGAAAATGCTTAGTCAGCCTTATACAAATGTCTATGAATGTTCAAAATATAATTATAATAATAATTGAATTAGATTTATTGATTATTTGTATAGGCAACAACAACACAAGCCATTGCACGCATAACAGCAACAACAACAACAACGAGCAATAACAACAACAGGAACAACAACAACGAGCAACAACAACGAGCAACAACAACATCGTTGTTGTTCATGAATAAATCCATTTACGAAGGGTAGTTGAGAGTCAAATAATAGCGCTAAAGAAATTGAACTGTGCACAGCAATTGCAGCAGATCTTAGACTGTGAAATACCCTGTAAATATATATATTTTATAAATATATATTTTGCCTTAAACAATTAATTGTTTAATATTATTTGTTGGCCTAAAAAAATAAATATACCGGCATATATATATTCAAATTTCTTTTTTCATTCGAAAATCTAAGAATTTTGCTGCATCTGCAGAAGATCTTTGATGAGAAAATACCCGGAAAATAAATGTATTATATATATATATATGTATATATATTTTGGCTATAAAATTAATTTTTTAATACTACAAATTGGCATAGAAAAAAGGGATAGAAAAAAAATTTAGACAGGCATATATTTTCACATTTCTTTTCTCAATAGGAACAATTAGAATACTGCTGCCATTGCAGAAGATCTAAGACTGTGAAATACCCTACAAATAAACATATTTTGTAAATATATATTTTGGCTATACAATAAATTGTTTAATCTTAATTGTTGGCCTAAGAAAAAGTATAGAAATAAATATCCTGTCGTATCTTTTCATATTTCTTTTCTCAATAGGAAAACTTAAAGAGAAAACTTAGAATATCTTAGACTGAAAAATACCCTATAAATAAATATATTTTATAAATTTACATTTCGGCTATACAATTAAATATTCAACTTTAATAATTGACTTAAATAATATAGATATAAAGAAGTATCCTAACATATCTTTTCATATTTCTTTTCTCAATCAGAAAACTTATCATTCTGCATAAATTGCAAAAGATCTCAGACTGTTAAATACCCTGTAAATAAATATATTATATATATATATATTTTGGTTATAAATTGAATTGTTTAATCTAAATTGTTGGCTTAAATAATAAAGATAGAAAGAAATATCCTATTATATCTTTTCAAATTTCTTTTCACATTTCTTTTCTCAATACGAAAACTAAGAATTATACTGCAATTATGGAATATCTCAGACTGTAAAATACCCTGTAAATAAATATATATTATAAATATATGTATTTTGGCTATAAAATTAATTTTTTATATATTAATTATTGGCTTAAAATAATAAGAAAATAATGAAATATATTTTCATATATTTTCATAATTCGTTTCTCAATAGGGAAACGAAGAATTCTGCTGCAATTGTAGAAGATCTTGAATTGAAAAATACCCTAGAAAAAAATATAAATAATAATAAAATACCCTATAAATAAATATATTTTATAAATATATATTTAATTGTTTAAGAAATATTCTGTCATATCTTTTATTATACATTTCTTTTCTCAGTAAGAAAAATTGGAATTCTGCTGCAATAGCAGAAGATCTCAGACTGAAAAATATCCTTTAAATTAAATATATTTAATAAATATATATTTTAGCTATAAAATGAATTGTTTAATCTTAAATGTTGGCTATAATAATAACGATAGAAAGAAAGTATACTATCATATCTTAACACAGTTCTTTTCAACAATTGTAAAACTTAGAATTCTGCAGAGTATAGTAATACTTATTAGTAGCTTGATTTAGCGTTTGCCTGATCAAAAAGCATTTTCCCCAGCGTTAACCTCTGCCAGTTTTTCCCAAGTGCTTTATACCTGTTTGAGAGTTAATCAAGTATGCAAGTTAATGCAGACTAAACAGGGTATAGTATATAAATTAATAAAACCATCAGACAGAACCAACCACAAAAGCTGATGACGAAAGTCAACTAACAAATTAAGTAGTATAGTCAGTAGTTATTGTTGTTCTTGTTGCTGTTGTTGTTGTTGTTGTTGTTGTTTGTTGCAAGTGCGTCAAGAGCAAAAACGACAGCCCGTAAAGCATTCAAAGGGAAAACTCAACTAAAACTTGAGACGATGGCGTCATATACACACACACAGATACACACCAATACCAATACACACACACATACAAACAACGACGCGAATTTTGCGCGCGCTTTTTCTTAAGCGAACATCTTCGGCGACTTCGAGTTGCGACTGCGATTGCGATTGAAACTGTGCAGGGATAGAAAGGGGGGTTAGGAAGGGGGGGGAATGCCAAGTGACTGGCATTGCATTTCTCTGCGTTGGGTCGACCTCGAAGTCAAGTTTTCCTGCTGCACATTCGAGGGCGACACGCTGCTGAATTTGCTGTGCGCCTGGCATTGGCGCAGTCAATGCATTCGACTGCATTTTTGTGTGCGTCTTTGGCGGCAAAGAAAAACTGCAGCTAGCGAATGCAACACGCACAAAAAAAAAAAACACTGGCCACCCCCCCGCAAGCCCCAGTCCCAGTTCCAGTCCCAGTCCCAGTCACAAATCCCAACCAACAAGAATTTCGCGAAACTTGTGTCTGTTCTTAAAGTTCACTCTCTGGCTGCTTATCGATTTTATCAGCTGACTTTGCTTTGCTTTTCTTTTCTACCCAATCTTAAGCATTTTCTTTTCTAATATATATATATATTTTTTTCTATATATCTGTGTGGGTGTGTGTGGGGGGGGGGGTCACAGCGCGGCCTTCCCGCCGTGGAAAGTTTACGCGAACGGCGCCTTGCAACGTGTGAAAAACTTTTTGCAAAGTTGCATTTCAGATGCTGCACGTTGTGCGTTGTTTGTTGTTGTTGGAAAACAATTTCATTTTGTTTTAGTTGAATTATTATATTTGTAAAAGTTTTGCTTATGAATTATGGCCAATGTGTGTGTGTGAGGGTGTGTGTGAGGGTGTGTGTGTGGGAGTGTGTGTGGGAGTGTGTGTGTGTCTTGTAAGTGGGCGAAGGCAATGCACTTGCTTGTGGTTCATGGCAGGTCAGAGACAAGCAGATTGCTCTCTACCTAAATAAATCTATCAATATATATATATATATATATAAAGAGTATTTCTTAGTCGAATACGTGCACTGATATTTCGACTTGTTTTTCATAAACTCTACCTAAACAAATCTATCAATATATAGAGTATTTCTTAGTCGTACACTTGTAGAAGTACACAGACACATATTCCAACTTGTTTTCCATAAACTCTACCTAAATAAATCCATAAATATATAGAGTATTTCTTAGTCAAACACTTGCATTTATCTTCCAACTTGCTTTTCATAAACTCTACCTAAATAAATCTAACAATATATAGAGTATTTCTTAGTCAAACTTGTGCTGGTATTCCGACTCGTTTAACATAAACTCTACCTAAATAAATCTATCAATATATAGAGTATTTCTTAGTCGAACACTTGTGCTGATATTCCAACTCTACCTAAATAAATCTATCAATATATAGAGTATTTCTTAGTCGAACACTTGTGCTGATATTCCAACTCTACCTACATAAATCTATCAATATATAGAGTATTTCTTAGTCGAACACTTGTGCTGATATTCCGACTTGTTTCACATAAACTCTACCTAAATAAATCGATTAATATATAGAGTATTTCATAGTCGAACACTTGTAGAAGTACACAGACACATATTCCAACTTGTTTTTCATAAGCTCTACCTAAATAAATCTATCAATATAAAGAGTATTTCTTAGTCGAATACTTGCACTCCTATTCCAACTTGTTTTACATAAACTCTACCTAAATAAATCCATCAATATATAGAGTATTTCTTAGTCGAACACTTGTACTTATACATATACCAACTTGTTTTTCCAAAACTTGTCTTTTATCACATACTTTAATCTGTTTGTGTCTGATTATCAGCACGTTGCAAGTTGTTCTAATTGAGAGTAACATTATTCTACCCTTATGAATCCGCTGACAAACTGTGGCAACTTGATGGGTTGAAATACATTTGAATTATGAATATAAAATAAAAAATATATATATATATAGGTATGGGGCATGCCACACAGCCATCTCAGCCATCTGCATTAATCTTCTGCGATTATTATTTGGCATTGTCGGAAACTGAAATACTTTATTTACATTACAAGTATGTGCGTATATATATATATATTTTTTATATTTATTTTTATGCAAAACACATTGAGAAAACCCTCAAGGGCTCTTGCCACAACGGTAGCTTTTAGGGGTTGCACGTAAGTATATCTCTTGTCAACTGACTGTAACTGATGCCAAATGCGTTTGGCTTATTTAGCGATTTGCATTTTTCATATAATATTATTTTTTTTTTTGCTGCTATTCTTAATGCCTCGTGCTGCCACATGAAACCCTTTCAACTGGTGCAAAAAAACAAAAAGGAAAACATCCAATTAGTTTCTTTTTTTCTACTACTTTCCATTTACATTTTTGCCCCAGCGCTTGGTAAATGAAAATTACAAATTGCATATAGATTATAGATTTCTTAGAGTTTTCGTGTATAATCATGTACCGGATATGAATTAATTTTTCTCTGTTTCCCGTGTTTCTCGCGCTCTTTTTGCATTTGCAAGCAGCTCTCGTTTAGCCTTAGTTGCCAGCTATACCCTAACAAAGGGTAACATGCACTTTGTCGCTGGGCTGGCAATTGGTTCTTATAAAGATATATAACAAAAAGGAAATAATATTATAGATCTACTACAATTTGTAAATAATGAACAGAAAGCATAGTAACCGCAAAGAAAGTGTGCCTCTGGTAGGTTTCGAACTCCAGGAGCACACCGCTAGAGTTCGACACTCTAAGCATTGCGCCAAATGCAGCCATAGTCGATTATCTGGCAATTTGCCAGTTTTCTTGCATCAAGTTGTTGCCTCAAGAACTTTTTTACTTCAAACCTCTGGTGTTTATTGTTCAATTGCAATGAAATTTTCAGTATACATCGCAATTTAACTAAACTTTATGTATGCCGAATTTGGAACTTGTATCTTTTAAATTACACGTGCTATTCGGGTTTTATCGATTTTTTGGAGGCGTAAGGGGGCGTGGTAAAATTCTAAAACAAGCTTGAGCTTTGTAGAGATCTCAGTAGTATTGTCACCAAATTTGGTTACTCTAGCTCTTATAGTCTCTGAGATCTAGCTGTTCATACAGCAGTACAGACGGACAGACGGATGGGAGGACAGACGGACATGACTCGACTGCTGATGCTGATCAATCATATATATACTTTATGGGGTCTTTTTCTTTTGACAAACTTAATAGAGCCTTAAACTTTCTTAAAGTAAAGTGTCTAAAAATACAATATTATACAAAAAATTAAAAGAAAGTATTTGATATTCAATTTATTCATTCATTTTTTTTCTGTTTCTTATTTATTTATACTGTATTTATTAGTCGTTAGCTTTTGACTGTTGGCTTTCATTTTGCTTGTTCCCTTTTGCTTTGGCTGTTTTGTCGTAATTTGTTATTAGTTTTTGCAGCTCGAAGTTCGCTTGGCTCTGACTCTGGCTCTGGCTGTTCCATTGAAATCATTTACATATTGCAAAAGTGAATTGTAGAATTGCACACACACACACACACACACACACACATGCAGTGAGCCCTAAATAATCAGACATACATATCGTACATTTAGTTAGTTATTGAAGGAAAAGGGGCCACACACACACACAGAGAGAGTCAGCTGTAGTATTTGCTTTGGCAATTATTATCGACCTGGCCAAACGAGAGATTTGTTATTATTGTTGCAAGTGCTGTTGTTTTGCCGTTGTTGTTGTTGTTGGCGCCGCTGTTCATTAATTTACGCGGGCGACTGTGAAGCCTTTTGTGGAAACGCCTTTTGCATAATTGTCCGCACATTTCGTCAGCTCAAGTTGCGCCCCATAACTGCAATTTGCGCGTCAAAATAGTTGTAAAGTGGTCAACGTCAATTAAAGGCAATTAAGTTGCATCTGTGTGTGTGTTTGTGTGTATTTGTGGCTTGCTAGAAAAATATTGCTGCATAGTTTTGGGCGCATATTGTGCATCCTGCGTATACGCACAGACAAACACTGTGTTATTGTTCTCGGTGTGTGTATATCTTCTACATATCTATATATATGTATGTATATGCTCCAGACAGACGACGACGACTACACAACAGTGTCTAGGACTAGCAACTTGCAACCCAACAACAATTGCCGAAATCCATAAAATTTTTAACGTTACGCGCCTGCCAAAAACCGAGGCCCCGTCTAACGTCTAAAAACCCGTTGTGTAGTGCGAGATAAATGCATTTTCGTAACGTACGATATAAAATACTAGTCTATGTCTATGTATTGTATATATAGTAGTATACTACACATACAGATATAGATATAGAAAACGCAGCGCCAACGCGTTGCTAACGGCGACCGCAACAGACACACGGCTCGATATGGTTAGACAGTAGAGGATAGCCCCTGAACTCCACACTCCTATACTGTTATACTCCTATACTCCTACACTCCTATACTCCTATACTCCTACCCTTCTACACTCCTATACTCCTATACTCCTATACTCCTACACTCCACACTCCTCTACTCCCATACTCCTATACTCCTACACTCCTACACTCCACTCCGTCGTCTGTCTATACACATATTAGGTGCAAGCTATGTTGCATATGCAACTCGAGTCTCTGTTTCTCTAGCGAAATAGCAGAGACGGCATCGGAGTCATAGTCATAGGCATCGGACCCGGCCCGGCCATAGCTGTTGGTCATGTTCAAATAGTAGTCGACAGGGGGATTCCCCCCATACATACATGTGTGCGTGGCAGTTGCCAATAACAGAAGCTTTTTTCCTTTGACCATGACGGGGCCCTACAGCTACAAATACAAATACATACACTTAGGTGTGTGTGTGTGTGTGTGTGCAGGCACTGTACATCATCTCTTTAGCCAGACGCATTCATTTGTAAAGCTACAAGAGCGAGAGCGAGAGAGAGAGAGAGAGAGAAAGAGAGATGCATGCATAGGGCTTTTACGCACCTTTTGGCCAAAGTGTTAATGAAACACATTTGAGACCATAAAACGCACAGCACTTCAAAGTGGTAGTATCTTTATGCACAGTGGTAACTCGCTAATGCAGCTTTACTATATTCAAACTCAACGATTGTTCCTAATTGCCGTTTATTCTTCCTGCTTTTTGGCAACAAAATAGAGACGGTAAAATATATATTGTGTAATTTCCCTCCGTTTTCTTTTTTAAATGTTATTATTGGCACTTTTGCTTTGTCTCTCTTCAGAGGGAAATCCAGGATATATGCCACTCCCCCACACTCCCCCTGCTGCCATATAATTTCATTAGTGTATTTCTAAATATAGTAGCGTCAGGCGTCAGTTTGTCTTTTATATTTTGTTTTTTATTTCGTCGAGACAAGAAAAACGTTGCGACTTTCATATTTCTTCTTGGCCTACACACACACACAGCCTGGCAGTTATTGCTGCTATATATGTATTAGTTTGTATATATATGTGTGTGTGTGTGTGTGTGTGTGCAACATTCCAGTGTCGTTCCGTTTTGCAGCCCGGTTCCGACGTTCATTGGCAAAACGCGGCATAGAAATCGAATTAGATTTTTCCGATTGAATTTTCTACATTTTTAATTGCTTTCGACATTTCAACTTGTCGACACAGAACCACCTCTCAGAACCCCTCCCCTCCCCCCCTCAGCACTGACTCCTCCTCACTCCAGCTCAATTTCTGTTGAATTGTTATTGGCTTTTTAGCCAATTTTGTGACGTCGCTGACATTTATGGGCATTCGCCAGGCATTCAGGAATATTAAATACAAGTAAAGTAAATCAAATATGTGCTCTGCGCCTAATTTACTTTAGTTTAGTTGCATTTTTGCCAGCTGCATAGCTGATGTACTCAAATATTTGTAAGGCTGAGTCAGACGTCATTTGATGGCAAATACGTATATATAGAAAAAAGAACGATAGAAAAGAAACATATATGCAATAAAATGTCGATAGAGTGACGAGAGTAAAGTAAAATCATATTGAGTTAATTGACAGCAATAAATAAATAGTAAAGTTATTCACAGTAGTTTAATAATTCAACAGTCGAGCGTATGCGACTGTAGCATACACTGTGTAGGTCTTTAAAACATATTTTGTTTATAATGGAATTGCTTTCGATTTATGCTTACATATATTTAAATATATCGCTTGAGAGTAGCTTGTTTGCCATAGTCTGACAACACTGGAAAGCGACTGCTACGTTAGAGACAGTAGCATTCAGCTTTATACACAATGTGTAGCTCGCAGTGTAGCATTCAGCTTTTTCTTCAACGACACAATGTATAGCGCCACAGTAGCATTCAGCTTTTTACACAATGTGTAGCTTTCAGTGTAGCATTCAGCTTTATAGCGCCACAGCGGCCGACAGCGCAAATCATCAGATTATCATCACATGCGCTCTCGCTTGCGCAAATGGCATTTTCATATGCTCTCTCGCTCTGGCCAACAATTATAAAATAATGGATTTAAATCAAATTTCTTAATATCTTCTTTATTTATGGGTCGATCGGTATGAAACTTGCAGCACATTGCTTAGCATTTGTTATACTTCAACTATCTTTTGAGTTACGCTATGTTATCTGAAAGTTAGAGGCTATGATAATTTCTTTTGATTTGCGTGGGTGAGGCGTGAGATATCGTAAATTGTAAATAAACTTGATCAGCGTATTGTATTCAGGAACCTACATGCCAAATTTCAAGTCTCTAGCTCTTATAGTTGCTGAGTTCCACGCGTTTATACAGACAGACGGACAGATGGACGGACGGACGGACGGACAGACAGACAGACGGACGGACAGACATACGGACAAGTGTCAATCGACTCGGCTATTGATACAGATCAAGAATATACACTATACTTTATAGGCTCGGAGTTGCTTTCTTCTGTCTGTTACATACATTCACACAAATACATTATACCCTCTTTCACCCATTTTTAAAGGGCACAGGGTATAATAACTTAGTTGCTTTTATGTCGTTTGGCACCAATTTGATCAAATATATATTGTAATCGTTTAATTTGAATGAAACACGCTGTTATTCTCCGCTTTATTTTGTACGTATCAAACGACAGACGCTGGCAATCACGCCGCTCTGTATTTCACAACTCTCCCATTAGAGCGAGATCAAGCTAGTTCCCTCTCCATTGTCTTAGTAGGTTAAAGCGAGATAGCCAATCCAACTGGATAATTAGTGACGGGAGGATACACCAACTAGTGATGGTAGGGTAAACAATCTAGTGATGGTTAGAGTTAACAGAGTATTGCAATGTTAACTGACTATCGACCTGCTACAGTATTTATAAATACTTTAATAAATAGACTGCACCTATCTATAACTGTATGAATGTTAAAAAATGTCTATTATTCACTTCAAAGATAACAACAATACTTCATTATAAATACATTTTCTATTAACTTCATAATTGCCACTTTAAGCCGAAAAATTAATTATTTCTTTTACGCTAATGTTGCAATTTTGTATTCAATTTACATTTTATGCAATCTGACTATACTTATATATTTATTATTTGCTCTCACGCTGCCACAGCTCGTGGCACATCTAATTGATGTTGAGGTGCAGCAGCGGCAGCAGCAGCGATTCGTGCTGCAACTCGGCCGTATCTTGCTGCAAGTATCTCAAAGCTGACTGGCAAAATAAATAGTCTGCTGGACTGAAGATGCTCTCATATGGCAAGGGTTTCTCTCTCTCTCCCTCTCTCTCTCTGCATTACATTAAAAATAAATTTAAAAAAATAAAGTAAAGTAAATAAATAATTGGTGCATTGCAGACAGCGAAAAAAATGGAAATTGTAAAATCGAAAGATATTTATCTAAAAATAATAATAAAGTTGAGTTGCGGCTGAGGCTGAGGCAGCAACATCGGCCATCTGCAACTGTCTGTCTCTTGATTCTCAAACCCAGCTGCCTTAATTTGTAAATCATTTTCAAATGCCGCTGGCAGCACAAATATTTCTTCTTTTTTTTTTTTTTTTTAATATCAAAATCAGCTTATAAATACTCGTTTGTAGTCGCTTTTGACTTTCTTCTTCACTCGGCAGCATCTTCCGCATTTGTTTGTAATTTACTTTTATGCTTTACTTAATTGCATTTAGATGCATTTTATAAATTACAGCAATATGGTGGAGGAGCAAACTTGAAGCAAACTGAAAACATTAACAGCATTCACATCAAATCGACGCCGACGCCGACGCTGCACTTATGAATTTTTCTTCTTCTTCTTCATCTTCATATTATTAAATTTTATCTTTTCTAATGATTCAATGGGAAGGCAAATGAAGCGACCAAAAGCCGCTTTGGATGAAAAAAAAAAAAATTCAATTAAATATTACAACAATTTCCCCCTCTGTCTGTTTTGAGTTGTTGCGGCTCTACAGGTCTGCATTTCCAGCATTAATTACGCCAAATGTATCTTGTGTGTATCTACAACATGGCTGCATAATATTAGTTGTTTTTATTGTACATTATATCTGTAAGAAGGCCACAGCAACAACAGCAGGCCATATAATAAGCATATAATGAAGCCAGAAATGAAGCAAATAAATGAGCAAGAACAACAGACTTACACACTTGCATCCACAAGATACATTGCGCTCCTACAACAACAACAACAACAACAGCAACAACAACAACAAGGGGAACAACGATGAAAAAGAAAACAATTAGCCTACTTTAGTTTGTTGTCTGACAAGAGGAAATAAAATTAAATACAATATGAAAACAGAAAAGAGCGAGAGAAAAAAAAAAGTGAAGTAAAGTACTTTAGTTAAATGTGCAAGGCAGCTGATGATGAGATGTATCTGCAACTGTATCTGTATCTGTATCTGTATCTGCAGCTATTCTACGTTTATATCTCTAAACAACAACAACAGCACACACGAATTTAATTACTGCCGTCATATCATTTTATCTGATGCGTCGCGTATCTGTATCTGTACTCAAGTAGTTTTTAGTTATTATTGTTATTATTTTTCCATTTCTACATATACTACTATGTCAGTCTGTCCGTCCGTCTGTCTGTCTGTCTGTCTGTTTGTCTGTCTCTTCTGTACGTGTATCATGCTCTCAGATATTGAAATTTATCGCCGCTATTTTGTAGAAAATGCTCGTAATAATTGTCTACCCTCCCCCTTCAATGTCCCCCCCCCGTCCCACTCTGTCTGTTTACCGTTGCGCTTTGCAGTCATCGTCATATAGTAGTTCAATAGATATAAACGTACATACTTATGTATTTCCACGAATTTATCTACAGCTACAGATACTTTGATACAGACACAATCGCATTCGCATGTTTTGTTTTTTTTTTTGTTATTTTTTGTTTCTTTATCTTTGACAAAGCATCTTATTATAATTTTAATTACATGCTGTTATGAGGAAATGTTAATTGTTTCCGTTTACGAAATCTTTGTTGTAAAATGTCCGATAGTTATAGTCTTGAATTCGATAGAAAAACCAAAAACGTATGTGCTTTCAGTTTGTTTAAATTTAGAAAAATTAGGCTTATTTACTTTAATTATTATTGCGTAATAATTGAACTTGTAAGCTTTGTGAGTTGAAGCTTTCATGTGCTTTTTAAAGCTTTGCAGGCATAACAAAATTACTTTAAAAATGTTTAAGGGTCTATTATGTTTGTCAAACAAAGAAATGTGCGTAACAGTTCGAAGGAAGTCTGGCAGACCCCACAAAGTATACATATTCTTAATCAGCATCAACAGCCTAGTCGATATAGCCATGTCCGTCCGTCTGTCTGTTCGTCTGTCCGTCCGTCCTGCTGTATAAACACCTAGATTTCAGAGACTATAACAACTAGAGCAACCAAATTTAGGGACAATACTACTGAGCTCTCTACAAAGCTCAAGTTTGTTTTAGAATTTTGCCACGCCCCCTCCCGCCCCCCAAAATCAGAAAACCCCGAATAACACGAGTAATTTGAAAGTTCCAAATTCGGCATACATAAAGATTAGTTTAATTGCGATGTGTACTGAAAATTTCATTGCAATCGGACAATAAACACCGGAGATTTGAAGTAAATAAGTTTTTGAATATACAAAGGTTGGAGGCAGCAACTTGAGGCAAGGAATCTGGCGATTTGCCAGATAATCGACTATGGCTGCATTGGCGCAATGCTTATAGTGTCGAACTCTTGCTGCGTGGTACTGGAGTTCGAAACCTACCAGAAGTGCACTTTTTTTGGGTGTTGTTCTTTTTAAAATTGATTAATTATTTACAAAATTATTTAGGTTTATACTATTAGTTCCTTTTTGAAGAATAAGTAAAGGGTCTCTCATAGTCGACTTCGATTGTAGGTTTTTTCGACTGGTTTATTATGTTCTCGCTTAAGCTTCAAGAGTTTCTGTAAATATCTTTCTTTGGCATTGATTGATTTATTTATCAGCAACTTCAAAATTTGCAGGAAGTTCATATATTAATAAGTAATATAATTAAGTTATGATTTCTAGTTAAGCTTGTAAACTTGCATGTGCTTTCAAAGCTTTACTCCCTTTTAATATGAAGATAGAATATACTATGTACATTTTGATGACAGAGTATATATAATACAACATTTTTCTAGATAATTAATCTATGCTTAAAGGTTGAATATTATTAATAATAATACTTACTATAGACCACTTTTTTTTATTAGCTCTGCAACAAACTTAAAGCTTTACTTATACACTGTAATAATGCTTAACTCTTTGTAGAATCAATTTAAATTTATTATGATGATACAATAACTTAGTTGCATTTATTTCTTTGGACATCCATTCAATATTCTGTCAATATTTTTCTACTTTATTGACTGATTTATTTATCAGCAACTTCATTATTTTCAGAATTGGATGTTTGTTAAGTAATGATTCCTGCATGAACTTGCAAGCTTAAGCGTAAGCTTTCATGTGCTTTCAATGCTGATCGCTGTGATTAAATGTACTCTCTTTTTGTATGAAAATAGAATATATATATATAAGACAATTTTCTAGATTATTAATCTAAGCGTAAAGATTGAATATTACCAATAATAATTACTGTAAAGTTTATACTATAAACTACTAATTTTGTTTATACCTTATACAGTGTATTAATGCCTAACTCTTTCTAACATCAATTGAAATTAATTTAATGATTAAAGTAATTGCATTTATAATGCATTTTAAGAGTTGTTTAGATTAAATCATCTTATACGTCAGTTTGTTGCTTGGCATAAAGTTCTTAACTTTATCATGTCTTTTTTTTCCCAACCCATCAGATGCAACATCATCAATTAGACAAACGCTAAGCCCTCGTTTCCCCCCTTACTGCCGGCTGTCTCCTGCCATCGTAACACTAGTCCCCTCCCCCCTCTTACCAACTATGTAGGCCAACTGTTTTGCCGCTTTCTCGCCCATTGCTGCAACACATAAAAATCAGCAACAAAGTTGCGGCTCATAAAAAATTGCGCACAAATAAAAAAGAACAACAACAACAAAATGGCATGAAATAAAATTTATATGAATAACAACAAAAGCAACAGCAACAACAACAGCAACAACAACAACGAGAGCAAGAACAACAGTTTACAGCTCTGACGTTATATGTATGTGCTCTTAGAATTGCTCTGAGAATGCAATGCGCTGCAACGTGCAACGTGCAACGTGCGTCCGGCATAAAAATTGTGTTTATGCGTGTTTGGTAATTTTATAAAAGTTAAATTAGTTTTAAGACCATAAATTGTGCTGTTGCTGTTGCCGCTGCCGCTGCCCCTGCCGCCCCTCACTCCCCCCCTTGGCTGCCATTTTAACTTTTATTACTTTTAATATAAAAAAGCTGGCGCTGCTGCTGCTGCAGTTTGAACGAACCAAAGGAGCCGCTAGCCAGCCATCTCAGCTGTAAAACTACACGCTGCCATAAAAAGTTGCAAACAGCAGCCAGCAGCCAGCAACGTCACATGTTGCTTGCAACATTGCCTACTTGCAACCAGGCAAACAGGCAACCCAGCAACCTAGCATCAAGAGTCAGGAATCAAGAAGCAACAT
Organism: Drosophila histrio; assembly: GCA_958299025.2. NCBI lineage: Eukaryota > Metazoa > Arthropoda > Insecta > Diptera > Drosophilidae > Drosophila > Drosophila histrio. The sequence goes on along the minus strand of OY729166.1, from coordinate 3,225,434 downwards.
GCACAATCGTAAAAAAAACAAAACTGAATCCGTTGCAACGTTTTGTAGCCAAGTTTGTGTGTGTTTTTATTGTACGATATGTAACAATGTTGCAACATTTATACGAATTATTATTACATTTTAATGATTAATTCTAATGATATGCGACATGAAAATGAAATGGCAATCAATAAAATGACTGTGAGGCACTCTTTTCTCAATGGATTTGCTTTAGTTCTTCTTATGATTGCTGCTGGCGCCGCGGGCATCGTTCGCATAAAAATTGCCCCAAGTTAATTGTGGTAGTTATTTGTTATTTTTCTTTTCTTCTCTTTTTTTCCAAAGACTTTTCCCCTTTCCATCTCCATCTTCCATTCTTCGACTCTTTCTTTAGTTGTTGTTGGGCTGCATTTGGAATTTTTGCAGGCCAAACAAAGTTGCAGGCGGCAGTTGTAAGTTGCATTTGGCGCTTTTACGATCCATTTTTATATGCTTACTTAGTTGATTAAGGGCGTGGCCGGGGCAGATGTTTAGATTTCGCAGAGCTATGACTAGACGTACTAAAAACAACAGCAACAACAACAACAACAGACAGGGGTTGGCAGAGGGGGGGGCCATTGCCCCCCCCACTACACTTATGACACTACATTATTTAGCTTCCAAAATCAGCATAAAATTGCTTTTAAAACTTGAATTTATCAATCTAATTCATTTAAATGACTATATGTTAAGTGCTCAGAGAAAACTAGTACTTGAAAGGAGGGCAGAAATAGAAAAGAAGGTTTTAAACCTGTGTTGGGTAAAGTTGTATTGAATCATTCAGATTCAGTTCGATCGAACGACTCTTCAGTGTGAACGACTGAACTAAATCCCTGACTGTCCTGTTCATTCGAGGCATTTGAGCCCCAATCTCATGCAATTCATTGTAGTTCATTCAACTCCCATTTGAGTCCCATTTTCGTTCCCTCTGATTTGATTCCCAAAAGGATTCTATCGTTCCATTGACTCTTTCTTTTAACTTAGCTCTTTCGATATCGACCAATATTAAGCTGTAAATTGAACGTTGCTTATGAATCACATTTCTTTCTTGTGAAATTACTAGAATTGCTTTGAATGTTAATAGAAAGCGTTCCAATGTGTGGAACCCTTTTATTGTTACCGAGGACAATATGGAGGAAACTAAAACACATTCTAATATTCAGAGTATATATAGTAAATAGTATAAATATAGTAATAGTAGATACGAATGTACGATACAGAGAAACAAATGTTTTGTTTGAACGATAAGGGACTCAAATGACTACAGTGAATGATAATGAACAAGAATGAACGATAGTGAACGAGAGGGGATCGAGAGAGAGTGAATGAAAGTGAACTAGAATGAACTAGAAGGAACTATAGGGAACTAGAGTGAACTAGATTGAACTAGAGTGAACGGGAGTGAACGCGAGTGAACTAGAGTGAACGCGAGTGAACTAGAGTGAACGCGAGTGAACGCGAGTGAACTAGAGTGAACGAGAGTGAACGAGAGCAAACTAGAGTGAACGAGAGTAAACTAGAGTGAACGAGAGTGAACTAGAGTGAACTAGAGTGAACTAGAGTGAACTAGAGTGAACGGGAGTGAAATAAAGTGAACGAGAGTGAACTAGACTGAACGAGAGTGAACTAGAGGGAACTAGAGTGAACGAGAGTGAACTAGAGTGAACGAGAGTGAACTAGAGTGAACGAGAGTGAACTAGAGGGAACGAGAGTGAACTAGAGTGAACTAGAGTGAACGAGAGTGAACTAGAGTGAACGAGAGTGAACTAGAGTGAACGAGAGTGAACTAGAGTGAACTAGAGTGAACTAGAGTGAACAAGAGTGAACAAGAGTAAACTAGAGTGAACAAGAGTGAACGAGAGTGAACTAGAGGGAACTAAAATGAACTAGAGTAAACTAAAATGAACTGGAGTGAACTAGAGTGAACGAAAGGGAACTAGAGTGAACGAAAGGGAACTAGAGTGAACGAAAGAGAACTAGAGTGAACGAAAGGAAACTAGAGTGAACGAAAGGAATGAAGAGTGAACGAAAGGAAACTAAAGTGAACGATAATAACGAAAGTCTCAAATGAATGATTAGTTCGTTCAGCACAACATGAACTACTGAACTAATTCACTGAATTGAACTAGAAAGTACAACTTTACTGTTGGCCGCACCCCCCCTTACTGAGAAGCTGCCGACGCCCTTGACAACAACAATAGCGTGCTAATGCCAACGATGAGTTTTATGACAAGAAATTCAAAATAAAAGAACAAATTGCACTTCAGTATACTAAACTTTGAGATATTCGATCGCTGGCATACCTTAAATCTGAGAGTAAGGCCAAGCTATGTTTTAATTATGTATATTAAAACTCATAACCGAAAAGAAAACTAACCATAACTATAAAAAAAATAAACAGAAAACTTCAATTCAATTTGAGCCAAATACCAGCGAAGACCAAAATCGGAACACGTTCGCATTTTGTATCTTTTGATAAGAGCCACGTTTGGGCACGAAAAAAAAGGCCATAAAGTGTTTGCAATAAAATATATATTGTGCAATATATTTATATATATGCATATATAGATACATATAGATATAGATATAGATATACATATACATGAGCCTATGTATTTATTTATATTGTACTATATATATATATCGTACATATATCTTATACGACTATAGTAGGTAGAATGTATTGTAATTTGCTTTTATGCGCAGTTTTTGTTGACGACTTTGTCGTCGCTAGCGGACGAAGCAATAAAACTTTATGCATTTAGTTATAAATATAAATAATTATTATCTACAGACTTATATTGGATTTCCAAACAGAGATACACACAAACACACACATAGAGAGAGAGAGAGAGAAAGAGAAAGAGACAGCAAACAAATTCAAATTGTATTTGCTTTTGCTTTTACGACTTGCCCCTGCCAACTGGCAAACTGGCAACTGGCAAAAGCAAAAGCAAGTCGAAGCCGTAGCCATTATAATAATAACAATGTTATTAATGTTATTGTTATAATAATAATTTGAAATTCGTAACTTTTGTCATTTTATTAATGGGTCGAACGTGTGTACGAGCGACATGCTTATATACTTAATAAATATATATGTATATAGATACATTTATATATATATGTATATAACTAGATACATAGATACATGTATCTGTATGTATTTGGCACCATTACATGGCCAGGCCATTGACGTTGGGGTTTTTTTTCGTAATAACCATTATACACTTGCACTTAGTCTAATATTTACATCTCACTCTATTTAGACAATAACTTAAAGTTTATTTATTTTTTTTTGTTTTTTTTTTTTAGAAAAAAATAAACGCTAGAGTCTCAAATATTTACACAGCACCAAACCCAAGTCGACTCGCAGGCAAACTAGACAATACGCGTACGCAAACAAATGGCTGAGACTGTATGAGCAAGAGACTGTATGCCAGCCTAGGCTTACAATGTTTACTCAATACCCTGTAATCATGCATAAAGAAAAGGCCTAAGAAAATGTTTGTGAACGCTGATTGTTGGTTTTATTGTGATAGCGTAAGTTTGTGCAACTGCTTAGCGTATTACTAAGTCGTTTACTCTGCTTAGGGTATCTCCAAGTCGTATATGCCACACCCATACTTGTCTTAACATCTTTTTATACCCTGTGGGGGTATATTAAGTTGCTGAAACTATCAGGAATATATATGCTTTATATTCCTGATCAGCATCAATAGTCGAGTCTATATAGCCATGTGCGTCTGTCTGTCTGTCCGTCTGCCTGTCTGTCCGTCCGTCCCTCCGTATAAACGAAAGTATCTCAGAGATGGTAAGAGCTAGAAGCTTGAACTTGGTCTCCCAGCACTGGTAATTTTTCTGGAAGATGAAGTATATCTTTTGTTTTTGGATGACACGCCCCCTACGCCCACAAATGAAGAAAAAACACATAACAAAAGCAGTTTTGTAGCTGGAGACTTGATATTTGGCACACATGATGAGTATCTTGAGGTTGATGTATACAGAAAATTTCATCACGATGCCACGCCCCCTACGCCCACAAATCGAGAAAATGCTCATAACAAAAGCAGTTTTGTAGCTAGAGATTTGAAATTTGCCAAACAATTTGAATAACTTCGGGTCAATGTGTCCAGAAAATTTCATCGCAATGCCACGCCCCCTTCGCCCATCGGAATTGAATTTGAGCAAGTCCCTGCAGACCCACAGGGTATATTACGGTCGTAGTCCCGACTATTCGGCCTGTTGTGACACAGTAAATTTGTGCATCTGCTTAGGGTATCTCTAAGTCGTATACTCCACACGCATCATTTGCCTTAACATCTTTTATATTTGTATTTAAGTATATTTACTTTAACTCTTGCAAGCTGTGTGCTATTTAGTTAAGTTGCTTTGTCTTTAAATGGAAAATTTTTATTGCTTGTCAATGTTAGTTTGTGGATTACAAAGATAGAGAAAAACATACTACAGGGAATGGAAAACCCCTCGACTGGCAGCTCCACATATATACATACACATACATAAATATTACAAAATTGTTATGCCATTACTCTTCTCGAGATGAAATTTTTGTAATCGCATTCGCAGCTGCCGATTATTTTGAGTATTACAGAAACTAACCTTGTTTGATTATTTATCTTAGCTCTCTGTGTGTGTGTGTGTGTTTTTTTTTTTTCTTTCAAATATTTCTTCTACATATAAATGGCTTTGTTATTTCCTTAGTTATGGCGCCTGTCATAAATTGAGCTCATAATTTTTCATTGCATTTCGCCCCGTTTCTCAATTTTCCATTGCAAAAACATAATAAATAAAATATAAGTATAAGTAAGTCGTAAAAATCGCATATAAAATTTAATGCGCTTGAAAATTATGCGCAAACTATTTCCAGGCATTTTTCCCCCCCCCAACCTCTTTCCCTTCTAGTACTAATAAATATTTTGCCAAGTACAAAGTTAGAAATACGAAAGAAAAAAAAAGTGCGCACTTTCAACGTATGCGTAATTTATTTTATAAGCGCATAAATAAGAATTCCCAAAAACTAAATGCAATAAAAATGCGGGCGGCAAACAGCAAATACATATTTAAAATAACAAGCAATTGCGCAAAAGTAATAACTTATAAAATATTAAAGAAAAAGACTGAAAGAAGGAATAGCTAAGGTAGTAGACGTAAGTGTGTGCAAGGTTAAAGTAGACGATCAATAGATACTCTGTAAAAAAAGAGGTGTGAAGTAGAAGCAAGTGCATTCCTTTATACTCAAACTTATAACTTATTCAGTTTGTATCTTATATCTCTTACTTCTACTCAAGTTTGCCTAATCTTGACCTACTCCTCATTAGCCTCATTGTTAACGTCTTTTGTCAGCTGTTAGTTAACCCTATCATACCCTATATAAGACACAGCAGCACAGCAGCAGCAGCAACATAATTTATTGGGCCACGTATTTTGTTTGTATTTTGGCCAAAAAGGTAGCGCGCTGTTCTAGAATACTTTTGCTACAGCTACAGATACAGATATACAGCTACAGATATACAGCTACAGATATACAGCTACAGATACATTTGAAAAGTTTTATTCATAAAACAAATCGAACACAAAATCGAAAATTGCGGACCAAAGAAGAGAAGTTTTGTTGGTCGTCGTCGTGTCCTGCACCTTCGACTGTTGTTCAACTGCCGTATGGATAATAATTTCTGAATTCCTTCTCATTTTGATTGCGCCTAATAACTGAGTACTGATGCCGCCTGCGTTGGCCAATTTGTGTGTGTGTTGTGGTGGCTCAGATTGGAGCTGGAATCGGAATCGAGTCTAACGCCGCCTGGCCGCAAAAGGCCAAGAGTAAAAGATTGCGGTGTCTGCGTCTGTCTGTCCGTCTGTCTGTCTGTCTGTCCGTCTGTCTGTCTGTCTGTCCGTCTGTCTCTGTTATGGCTCGCAGCTCGCAACGAGTCTCTGCGTTATTTTTGTTACAAATATTTTATTCCAATGCCATATATTTTATTTACTGCTCTCTTTGGGCTGCCTTTTCGCATCGGTTCTTTTATTTTATTGCATTGTTTATGCAGCCGAAAGTAAATTATGTTTTTCTTTTTTTTTTTTTTTTTGTTTTGTCGGCGGCATCTCGCTGCAAAGTCGAAACAAAACTTGAAATCGTCGTTGCAGCCTTTGTCTTTCTTATGCCATGGCTGGGATAAGAGTATGTTGACTGTGTTACAATATTTGACATGACATTTAGATATATAAATATAGGTATTAATATGAAGATATGACAGGAAATATATATGAGAAGAAATATTCCATTGCAAATAAATAGAAATATAATTGAATATATAAATATTAATATAGAAATATAAATATGAATATAAATATATAAATATCAATATAAATATACGACACACATATTAATATTAATTTATATGCATTTATCTTTATATTACAACAACTTCAAAGCAATTTATACAAATTCTTCAATTTCAATATCTTTAGCTAATATATTTAAATGTAAATTATGTTTATTCTTTTAGAAATAAATATAAATAAATAATAATATATTATAAATAAATATATATATATAAATATTAATATATATATAAATATTAATATATATATAAATATTAATATATATATAAATATTAATATATATATATAAATAAATATTGTAAATAAATATAAATAAATTTAAATAAATATTAATATATAAATATCAATATAAATATACGACACACATTTTAATATTAATTTATCTCCCCTTTCCAAATACCTGTAGAGTATCTGCAGTTCGTATATATATATATATAAAATATATGACCATAAATTAACCAATTTTAAATGAAAATTATGTTTGTTCTTTTAGAAATAAATGCAAATATAATTGCATATATAAATATAAATATATATCAAAATAATAATAAATATATATAAATTTAAATATACGACACACTTATTTATATTAATTTATCTACGCTTCTCTTTCTATTACAACAACTTGAAAGCAATTTATACAGATGCTTCCATCCCCAAATATCTGTAGAGTATATATTTATATATAATATATATATAAAGTCGGGGCCCGACCTTAATATACCCTGTGGCTCTACAGGAACCCGCTGAAATTCACTCCCGATATAATTATCTTATGAGCGTAGGGGGCGTGACATCGCGATGAAATTTTGTGGACACATCAACCCCCAGATATTAATCATGTGTGCCAAATTTCAAGTCTCTAGCTACAAAACTGCTTTTGTTATGAGCTTTTACTTGATTTGTGGGCGAAGGGGGCGTGGCATCCAAAGAAAAAGCTAAACTAGATCTGCCTGAAAAACTTTCCAGTGCTGGGAGATCAAGTTTAAGCTTCTAGCTTTTACCATCTCAGAGATATTATCGTTTATTCGAACGAACAGACGGACAGACAGGCAGACAGACAGACAGACGGACATGGCTATTGCTGCTGATCAAGAATATATATATACTTTATGGTGTCGGCCACGCTTCCTTCCGCCTGTTACATACTTTTACCAAACTTAATACAATAATAATATGTTTGTTCTTTTAGAAATAAATGTAAATATAAATACTTGTATAAATCTAAATATAAATACATATATCAATATAAATACACGACACGCTTTTTATTCTATTACAACAACTTCTTCTCAATTTATACAGTTGCTGCCACTTCCTCCAAATATCTGTAGAGTATCTGCAGTTCGTTCTTGTTGCACTCTGATTGCTCTCGCTGCAGTTTGTTCGCTGTCATTTTGCAAAAGTTATTATGCCAGGTGGTTGTCGCTGTAGTAGTAGTTGTAGTTAGTTTGACTATACAAGAGTATTGTTGCCTCTTTTTGTGGCAATACGCGTTCGGTTACTTAAGTTCTGCTGCTGCTGCTGCCGCTGCTGCTGCACTGCATTTGTGTATGTCTGTGCCACATTTCAGCAATTGCTTTGCATATTTTATTGCTAAATAATAAATGCCCATTAAGTTAATTGGCAAATTAGGCAAACACAAACACACAAACACACACACAACTACAGGTTAACTTGCCACTTACAGTACTCAACGTTTTTTTAATTGGAACAAACACAGCCCTATGCACAAAAATAAAAAACTGGGTCTTATACCCTGTAGCCATATCAAACAGAGCATACTCAAGTTGTGCAGCAGCAAAGAGTCAAAAGAGAAAAATGCAATTAAACTGTTTTTGGCTTGATTTTTGGATGATTATTAGTTGTTTATCTGCTGCTGCTTTTACAGGGTAACTGCCCGTCGAGCTGCGCTGCCTGTGCTGACCTAGCAAATGTGCAGCTTAAACTATAATAAGTCGCCCATTACTTGCCATTTGCATATGAAAAACTAAAAAACTAAAAAAAAACTTTAGGCGCACAAAATCGATAGATTTTTTTCTTTTTGCTCCCCACAACTTTTTTTTGCCTTTAACTTAAAACGCCCCCACTTTCATATTGTATGTATATCGTAGGTATGTCTGTGCGATTTGTTGTTGAGTGCGCATATTTTCATTTTCATTTCCCATTTTCCTAAATGACAAGGCACAAAATGCGTTTAGCAGCGCAACGCGGCGCGCTGTCTGACAGGCAAACACAATTAAATGTTATGCAGATGCAATCTAAAATGTCATTATATCAAATTCATTAATCCCCAATACGTACAGAGAGCTCTCAGTGAGGCCTCCAGGCCCACAAGCAACAACAACAGCAACAACAACAACAACAACAGCTTCAAGAAATGCAGCCGAAGGCAGCGCCCCAACAACAACAGCTACAACTATAACAACGACAACGCCAACAACAACAACGCTCTGTGACTTCATCTGCACTCATTTATTTTTTCTTCTTTTTTTTTTGTATGTTAAACTCACACTCGTAGATACACACACACAAACACACACACACACACACACACACACTCATATGTTTTTAATAATTATTATTATTTTTTTTTTGCATAGAGAGTTGGAGAGCAGCAGACATGTGAAAGAGACTGCTAGGCTAACAAATACCCTGTTAACAAATATTACAGCAGTGCAGAGCTGCCATAAGTCGATAAGAAAAACAGGCTAAATGGACCACGAAAAAAAGACAAAAACAGTCTACAAATTTGTAAAAGAGACAGAAAAAGTGAACAAAACACTAAATTCAAAGTTTTTATGTTAAGAAACAGAACAAATACATATGTAGCTATGAATACTTATAACAATAATTTTAAGGTTTCATCCATATCAAACTTGTCATCAGTTTTACTGCAATATGATGAGAACATTGCCATCTATTTTTTTTAAATAATAAGTAAAATAGATAAAAGTGATATATATATATATATAATATATAAGATATAATCAGAGATAATAAAAAGAACAGATTTCCGAAACGGGGATGTTTCAGAAAAGTTCAGGCAAATTCATTTTAAAAAGAGACAAATCTGTCCGGAAAAAGGATGATATGGCAACACTGTGGCAATGCTTGTTGCTGCTGCTGGACTAATAGTTATTCTATCTAAAATTTACACTGCAATAATTGTCAAAATTATAAGTAAAACTCCAGACAAACTGTCACTTTCTTTGTTGCAGTTTCAACTGTTTATATATTTAGTATATACCCTGTTTGGGTATTTTAAGGGCCGACTTTTCAATGTCTCAATAAACCTTATACTTCGGGTAAACTGACATATAAGGAGAATTTCGATTTTTCAATAACGCAATGTGACACATAAGCGCTAAAGGATACTAGATCCGACATATAGCAAACATTATGTGGCACATAAATAAAAACAGCTGATGTTGCAACAGTTGGCAAACCGTTTGACAACCGTTGCTGACAACATGGCACTAAATTTAAACCCCGCGATTTATCTTTATTCTTTGGAAGATTCCGTTGATGGAGATGAGCTCGTCTTGTAGTACATGAGTTTATCATATCAAGGGTTACTTTATTCAATGGATAATTTTATTTAAAACATAGCTATGTATCACTTTATATGGACATTGAAATATCGGGACTAAATTTGTTAAAATTACATATGTAACAGGCAGAAAGAAGCGTTGTCGACCCCATAAAGTATATATGTATATTCCTGATCAGCATCAATAGATGATTCGATATAGCCATGCTCGTCTGTCCGTCGGTCCGTCTGTCTGTCCATCTATCTGTCTGTCCGTCCGTTCTACCGTATAAACGAAAGTATCTCAGAGATGGTAAGAGCTAGAAGCTTGAATTTGGTCTCCCAGCACTGGTAATTTTTGCAGGCAGATGAAGATTATCATTATCATTTGGATGCCATGCCCACTTTTCCCCCAGATCAAGAAAATGCTCATAGCAAAAGTACTTTTGAAGCTACAAACCTCAGATTTGGCATACATGATGAATATTTTGTGGTTAGTGTATCCAACAAATTTCAGCACAATGCCACGCCCCCTTCACCCACAAATGGTAAAACAACTTACAAGATAATTGCATTGGCAGTGAATTTGCAGTCCCAACTGTTCAGCTTGTTTAAGCCAACGCAACTTGCTTCCCCCTTAGTCTAACACACTCTCTTGTCAAGTCTTTTCGAATATTTTACAGAGTATTTAAAAAAAATGCACTGCGCCCGTTTGCTTGCGATTAAAATCGCTGCACGTGAATATTTTAACGTCAGTCAATCAAATGGCTTAAAAATGCTTTGTCATAGCTTCGTGGCATGCATCTCCTCCTGCTATGGCCATGCCTCGATTTACAGATACTTCAACAAGCAGCGCACACTTCATACTCTGTGTGTGTGTGTGTGTTTGTGTGTGTGTTCAGGTAAATCGCCTTTGATTTGATTTCGTTTGATTTGATTAATCGCACGACGCAGCCGACGTCGTCGTTGCCTGATAATGAGATACGCAAAGAGGGAGAAGGGGGGCAGCGACTTGCACGCAATTAAGCCAAATTAAACTCAAAGCCAGCCTCAACACAAGGCGGCAGCCTACAAGTAAATACGTGTTAAAATATACTTATGTAAAAGGGCGTCTCTATACAACAATATTCTTGCAAGTGCCGAGCAAAGTTCAATGCGCTTCCGCAGCAACAGCAGCAGAACTTAAGTTAACAGCTTTAAAAATTACTGTTTACAATATTAAAATAAATGATTGTATATTAACACACACACACACACACACACACACACTCACTCACTCACTCACTCACATGCCCAAACAACGCGAGTAAATAAAAATAATAAATACAACAAAAATATTCCATTCATCGTCATAAACTTCAATTTTCGAAAATCATTTCCTTAGCAGCTGCGGCGTTGTTAAAAAATATATACAAAAATAAAGAAAATAAATAAAAATAAAAATAAAATGAATTAAAGTTCATACTACACAGTGGACATGAGTTGCTAAATTCGTAATTTAACTGATATATATATTTTGACGAGAAGTAGTATGAACTACAAGTAGATTGCGTTGACAGGGGGAAATGATTAAAAACAGGTAATTTCAATGCCAAATGCGCATTAAGTTAATACATTGTCATCGCTTCAACTACTACTAACTAACTAATTGCTTGATTGATGGCTTAAATAAAGAGAACAATAACATATTATTATTAGTAAATCGACTAAATTGTTTAGCAGCTACAACTAAAGCAACAGTAGATACATTAAAAACAATGAAGCAGGAGTTGCTATAATTTAACTTAACATAAATTAACTTGAATTCTAATCTTATCTAAGTTTTAAATTGCATATAATATCATTCTATGGTTAAACATTTATTATTGTGTCGACTGTTTTTAGTTGTCGTTAAATAAATAAATAAATAAATGTAAACCTTTTATTAGTAAATTAAATTGCAGTTTTATAATTTCTTTAAAAAGTTTTTGGCTAATGTATTTTTATATATATTTTTATTTTCAAATTAATATAATTTGCTGTCCATTTGTTCCACTGTGCGACGTGTGCACAGTTTTTGCCCTTTGCACATCGTTAAGGAATATTATAAATTACTACAACAGCAACAATAATAATAATAATAATAATAATACAAAGACAACAATAACAAGAACAACGAAGACGCGACTCTTGAAATATTTATTTTATATTACGTTTTTATACCCTGTGACCATTACAAATGGGCAAAAGAGGGTATAAGGAATTTGTGTGAATGTATGTAACAGACAGAAGGAGGCAACTCCGACCCTACAAAGTATCTATGTATATTCTTGATCTGTAGCAATAGCCGAGTCGATTAACAGCTGTCCGTCTGCCTGCCTGTCTGTCCGTCTGTCCGTCCGTTCGTCCATCTGTCCGTCTGTCTGTATAAATGCATGGAACTCAGCAACTATAAGAGCTAGAGACTTCAAATTTGGAATGTAGGTTACTGTATACCATACGCAGGTCAGGTTTAATATCAATTTTCGATATCTCACCCTACAACCAAGCAAATTAATAGAAACTGTTATAGCATCACATATTAAGATAACTTAGCCTAACATAACTGATAGTTGAAGTATAACTCACGCTGAGCAATTTGCTGCCAGTTTCAATCCGATCAACCCATAAATAAAGCAGATATTAACAAATTTGTTTTAAATACATTATTTCATAATTGTTGGCCAGAGCGAGAGAGCATATGAGCATATCTGATGATAATCTGATGATTTGCGCTGTCGGCCACTGTGGCGCTATAAAGCTGAATGCTACACTGCGAGCTACACATTGTGTAAAAAGCTAAATGCTACTATGGCGTTATACATTGTGTCGTTGAAGAAAAAGCTGAATGCTACACTGCGAGCTACACATTGTGTAAAAAGCTGAATGCTACTGTCTCTAACGTAGCAGTCGCTTTCCAGAGTGTTGTCAGACTATTGCAAACGTTGAACTCAATATACGTAATAATAAATATATGTAAATATATATAAAGACCTGCACAGGGTAGCCTACTGTTGCTTGCACTCGACTCACCGACTTCGGTTTTCGTTTTATTTTTGTTGTTTTCCCTTTTCATACGCTCATTCTCCCCAAGACGCGGGGCGCGGTCTAAATTAAAGAATATTTCTTGCTGCCTTTACCGCTCCCCATCTTCTTGAGTTTTTTATTTTATTCCATTTATTTTTTTGTCTTTTTGTTGTGTTATTTTATTTATTATTATTTTTTTTGTTCTGTTCTTTTCTCATTTTTCGTCCGCTGCTGCAAGAGTAGCCCCGTGTCTTGGTCTTGGTTTAAAGTGCGGTTTCTTGTCTTTCTCCATATATATTCATTATTATTGCTGCGACTGCCGCGACGGCGACTACGCTGCACATAACTTCAACTTTGTATCTGTATCTTTGTATCTCGCTGGCCAGGCGGCGGCAATGTGTGTGCGTGTGTGTGTGTGTGTGTGCGAGTGTGTGTGTGTGCGAGTGTGTGTGTGTCATGTATTTAAGGAAAAAGAATGATGCAAAGACGATAAAATATAATTTCGGCTTTATATTTTATTTTAATGATGAAAAATGTTGAAACTTTATTACGAACTCATAAAAAATTTAAACGTAGGTATACACGCAGCGCGGGGCGGGCAAACGCAGAGGGAGACCAACGCACACACACACACACACACAGCCACACCATTGGCTTCATCTTCATCTGCTTCTTATTATATTCTTTGCTGCTTTTGTGCTCACTCATAAATAAGATGAAAAATGCGCTCTGTGCACAATGTTAAATGTTATAAAAATCCACAAAAAAAAAAAGAAAGAAAAGTATTTATTTTTATTGCACAATGCAGCATGAGCATAAAGTATCTTACAGATACACACACAGCTGGCAGCGTCTTCTCTTTGATGCCGCTCAACCCAAACTCAAACTCAAACGCAAACTCAAAAGGTGTGAAAATATATGTCATAAGATACAAATGTATCTAATTGAATGAAAGCGAGGCGGCGGCGGCAGCAAGCAAGCGATTTGTTCTTAACACGCAGCAGTCCAACATTTGCGCTGTTAGTGGAGCATGAGATACACTCAACACACACACACACACACACACACACTCAACACACACACCTCCCTCTCTCCCCCTTTTGCCACCGCTTGCGTCTCACGAAGCGTGCGGCAAGCGCATCAAAGTCAAAGTCGTCGACGCTCAGCTCATTTTTGTTACCGTTTTCCGTGGTCTGTACTTGGGGCATATAAGTTATGCCAGACACTTGGAGACTTTGCAAACCAAGTAAAGACACTCAGGGTATTCAGACTTCAGCGTTTTTTTTGTCAGTTTGTAGTATGTTGTGGCAGGTTATGGCTTTGGCCAGACACAAACAACAATAGCCAGCAAAGAGTGTGCCAATGACGACAACAGCTGCTTTTGGCTAAGGCTGACGATGACAAAGGCAAAAGGCAAAAGGCAAAAGACAAAAGACAAAAGACAAAGTCTAAGACACGGACAACACAAGTGCAACAAAGTAGTATCTGCAACAGTTTTCCGTCAGCTAATCTAGCTAACTAGCCGTTGTTTATTATAGATTTATAATCTTAAGGTATTTTTTGGGCCATGATAACGACGACGTCCACTGTTATCTGTGTGGCACAATCAATCATTGGCTAATATTAAGTTAAGTTTTTTATTATATTACATTAATTTGTGTGCCGCACAAAATCTAACAACAGATTACCCAATCGTGTATTAATGCTATCTTATCGAGCTGCAACAATAAAATTGTTTTGCAACAGTCAAAACGATCGATTTTTGATGACTATCACGAGTTTTTTTTTGGCTCTATAAACAAATAAATATATAAAAAAAAAAAACGTGGTGCAATTATTGTTAACAAATAAATGTAATTATAAATTTTATTTGCACAATAAAGTAAATAAAATAAGTTATATATAAACAAGAAGATGTTAAGCTGTAGAAGTGCAGAAAAATATGCGTGTTTTCTAAATAAAATAAAAATATTAGAAACTAGAAAAAATACTATAAAAATACATACAATAATATTGCATCTTTTGTATGAATATAAATTAAATAAAAATATTATTAAAAGCAGACTAAATATTAAATAAATTATACTATTAAATGCCAGTCAGTTTACTTCTATCTGCTGCATTCCTTTGCCTTAACTTATTAAATTAAATTAAAATATTAGAAACTAGCAAATATGCTGTAAATATATATACAATAATATAGCATCTTTTTTCTGACAAAATAAATTTAAAAATAATATAAAAAAACAGACTAAATATTAAATAAAATATTAAATGCCAGTCAGTTTGTTTTCTTTCTGCTGAATTTCTTTGCCCTTATAAACCATTTTAATGTGTATGAAATATATAAAAAACATGGGGCAATTAAATGTAATTATAAATTAAATTTCCACAGTAAAGTAAATAAAATAAATTATATATAAACAAGAAGTGCTTGTCTTGTGTTTATCTGATTAAAATAAAAAATATTAAAAACTATGAAAAATGCTGTAAATATAAATAAAATAATATAACAATAATATAACAACTTGTGTAAGAATATAAATTAAATAAAATTATATAAAAAGCAGACTAAATAATAAATAAAATATATTATTAAATGCAAGTCTGTTTATATCTTTCTAAGTAAATGTAATTATAAATTTTATTTGCACAATAAAGTAAATAAAATAAATTATATATAAACAAGAAGAAGTTACACTGTAGAAGTTCAAAAACAAAATATGCATGTCTTCTTGTCTGTTTTCTAAATAAAATAAATATATTAGAAACTAGAAAAAATACTAGAAAAATATATAAAAATATATACAATAATATTACATCTTTTGTATGAATATAAATTAAATAAAAATATTATTAAAAGCAGACTAAATATTAAATAAATTATACTATTAAATGCCAGTCAGTTTACTTCTATCTGCTGCATTCCTTTGCCTTAACTTATTAAATTAAATTAAAATATTATAAACTAGCAAATATGCTGTAAATATATATACAATAATATAGCATCATTTTTCTGACAAAATAAATTTAAAAATAATATAAAAAGCCGACTAAATATTAAATAAAATACAATATTAAATGCCAGTCAGTTTGTTTTCTTTCAGCTGAATTCCTTTGCCCTTATGAACCATTTTAATGTGTATAAAAAAAAGGAATAAATATAAACTTGGGACAGTTATTGTTAAAAATTAAATGTTATTATAAATTAAATTTCCACAGTAAAGTAAATAAAATAAATTATATATAAACAAGAAGTCTTTGTCTTGTATTTATCTGAATAAAATAAAAATATTATAAGCTATGAAATATGCTGTAAATATAAATAAAATAATATAACAATAATATAACAACTTTTGTAAGAATATAAATTAAATAAAAATTATATAAAAAGCAGACCAAATAATAAATAAAATATATTATTAAATGCAAGTCTGTTTATATCTTTCAAAGTAAATTTAATTATAAATTAAATTTTCACAATAAAGTAAATAAAATAAATTATATATAAACAAGAAGAAGTTACTCTGTAGAAGTGCAGCAAAATGACTTGTCATCTGGTGACTGTCTAAATTAAATAAAATTATTATAAACTAGCAAATATGCTGTAAAAATACCTACAATAATATTACAGCTTTTCTATGATTAAATAAATTAAAAAATAATATAAAAAGCAGACTAAATATTAAATAAAATATATTATATTAAATGCCAGTCAGTTTATTTATCTTTCCGCTGCATTCCTTTGCCCTTATAAACCATTTTAATGTGTATACAAAAAAAATAATAAAATGATCTGACTGTACTCGCTTAACACCCTCCCCCCCTCGCTGGCCTTCCCCCCCTTCCCCCTCGATCAGCTCGACTGCATTTTTAATTAATTTATTTTTATCGATATATTTCAGACGCGCGCAGAGTCACAAAGCCAATGCACAAAGACAAAAGCCAAGTTATACTTGCATCTTTAAGATACACACACACACACACACTCACACATATGTATCTGATATCTTTTGTTGTATTCTTTCTGTCGTTGTTGTTGATGATGCTGGTGTTGCTGTCCCCCCTCCTGTCCCCTCCCCTCCTCCTGTTGTATAGCTCTGCCATTAATTTATTTATTTAATACAATCTCCCCCCCTCCCTCTCTCTCTCTCTCTCTTTCGCTCTCTTCCCCTCTGTGACCCTTGCGGCTGTGTTCCCTGTGCGTGTGATTAATCGGCTGCTCATTGTAAATATTTGTCTTTAGTTTGTTGCACTGCCAGCCCACAAGACTGGCAAGACTTGAAGCTGCCTTTATACTTGGTCATAAGACACATTTATTTGTATTATTAAAAGCAATGTTGTAAACTCTAATCGACATACAAATATTCTATGTAAACTTTGACTTTTTAGATGCTTTATTTAAAAAGAAAAAGAAAGAAAAGTTTGTCAAACAAGTCTGGCAGATCCCATGAAGTATATACATAGTATATTCTTGATCAGCATCAACAGCCGAGTCGATATAGCCATGTCAGTCTGTCCTGCTGCCCGTCTGTCCGTCTGTGCAGCTGTATAAACACCTAGATCTCAGAGACTATAAGAGCTAGAGTAACCAAATTTGGTGACGATACTTCTGAGATCTCTACAAAGCTCAAGTTTGTTTTAGAATCTCGCCACGCTCCCTTCCGCCTCCAAAAATCGTAAAAACCCGAATAACAGGAGTAATTTTAAAGATACAAGTTCCAAATTCTGCATAAAGTTTAGTTTAATTGCAATGTGTACTGAAAATTTCATCACAATCGGACGATAAACACCGGAGACTTGAAGTAAATAAGTTTTCGAATATACAAAGGTTGGAGACAGGCAGCAACTTGAGGCAAGGAAACTAATAATTTGCCAGATAATCGACTATGACTGCAGCGGTTTAATGACTACAGTGTCCAACTCTTGCGGTGTGGTGCTGAAGTTCGAAACCTACCTGTGGCACACCTTTTTTGAGGTTATCCTACTCTTTAAAATGTATTTATTATTTAAAAATTTATTTAGGTTTTTACTATTACTTCCTTTTTGCAGATTAAGTAAAGAGTCTCTCCTAGTCGACTTCCGACTGATTTCTTATAACTCTCATACTTTTTAAATATACTTCTATTTGAGTATTCGTATTGCAGTTATAGTTACTTGAGCTTGCAACACTTGCAACACTGCTTGATTTGCCACATGTCTATGTCTGAGAGCACACTCTTAATCAAGAGTATCTAAGTACGTGTATTATCAAGTCTGTCTGTGGGTTTAACTTCAACAACAACTTGACTGTGTTTTTTTTTTCCTGGTTTGAGAGTTTTTCTTGTGATACTTTGTTATATAGTACTATGAGTATCTACGTTTATTTCCCTTTACCGTAATTTATAATAAGCTATTTGCTTTACGCACCTTTTTGCCTGTCTCTGCTGCGACTGAGACGGAGACTGAGACTGTTACTGTGACTGAGACTCTGACTTACCCCCTGCCCACGTGCAACAAGGACAGGCAACAACACAGAAACACGAACCAAAACCAGCCAAGACACTCCAGCCAGCCACAATTCTTGGCATGAGCATGTTTGAGGCTGACTTACAACTAATGCAATATAATAAATTTATACAAAGTTACAAATAAAAAAATATGTGCGTGTGTGTGTGTGTGTGGGTTGAAAAATAAATAAATAAATATTTTTAGAAGGATCTATATACAAGTATAGATACTATATGGAAAAAGATTTGATTGCCGCCCAACCCTTCAACTGAATTTGAGCCTCTTTCAGTCTGTCTGTCTGTCTGTCTCTCAGTTTGTTGTTTTGCTTTATGATGGCATTGCCTGGGTCTACGTCCCCTCTCTCTCTCTCTCTCTCTCGCTCTCTGTCTAAGACCTCACGTTGAGGTCTAAGACTCGTAGTTGGAGTCGAAGTCAAGACTGCTGCTGCTGCTGCTGCTGCTGCTGGGGCGCCCGTGGTGCTGCTGAGGCATTTGGTTTTGGGTTATTTATCTGCATAAATTATTTATGCCGCATTACAAGCATAAAAATAAATAAAATAAATGAAGCCCTGGCAAACTAAATCCGATTAGAATATACTACAGATGAGGCAATGCCATACAGAGCCATACAAATTTATTTTTATAGATTAATCAACGTATTTACTTGCGGCTTGCAGCTGCTGCTGCTGCTGCTGCAACAACAACTAGAATAATATCTACAAAATTTTGTGCGCCAAGTATCTGTATAAATATAAACACAATATTTTTATGGCATTTTCTTTAAATTATAATGTTTATGCAATGCATTTTCAGCCAGCGGGCAAACTACTTAATTGAAATACTACATTTATATATGAATATATATATTGTATCTGTAGCTGTATCTTTAATTGCAGCTGTAGCTGTATCTATAGCTGTAGCTGTAGCTGTAGCTGTATCTGTTATCCATCCGATTTGTTACATTTAATTTACGCTCAAGTCGTAAACTCTGTAAAAACTACTTGGACCATCAACCAGCATCATCTCTTGCCTTCTCCGTTGAGCCTCCGCCTCCATATGTGGCTTTTGAATACAAATAAAATATGCCTGAATAATATAAAACAGAAGGCGATACATCAAAGCGGATTATACAATTTACTTTTGCTCTTATTTTTATACTACGCGCTTGTTCCCCTTTTGCCGCTTTTGTTGCATGCCCTTACCAACAGAGAGTCTATTTGATTTGATATGTAATTTATAAAGATTTTAGACAGTATCTTGAATAGTTTAATTTGTAGCACACTTGCTTAATATTAATTAATAATATTTTAGTAAGTTAAGTAGTTGTAATCAACTGCCAATTGTCTGGCACTCGCTTTGTTTATACATTTTAGATATATATTTTATTTGCAAGCGCATTTATACGTCGTCATATTCAAAGATACAAAGATATGTATCTTTTCCATGCTTGTTCTTTTTGTCGATTATCTGTGGCTGTGTTCTGAAAATACATATATATTTCTTCATTTTTATTTTATTTATTTACTTTCATTAAGCAGCAGCAGCAAACGCAACGTGCAACATGAACAGTTGTTGTATATACAAAAACGCACAGCCAGCAGATGCAGCAGGGGCACAGCTAAAGATACAGATACAATTACGACTACACACAGATATATTAGAAAGAACACATGCTGTGTATATGTGTTCAAGTAATAAATTGTATTATTTATTTTATTTTATTCATGGTATACAAAAATCCAACAACCTCGTCGATGTCTTGTGGCACTTGAGGCCAATTTAGCAGCAAAGATCAGTCGCAGTCGGCGTCTCAGTCGCTGTCGGCGTCTCAGTCGCTGTCGACGCACAGCGGAAGCGTCGAGCAGGGAAGCTGCTGGCTGCTGGCTGTGGCAGTGGCTAAGGGGCAAGGAGGACTGGCAGCAGCAGAGAGTGACGAGTGTAATGACTTTTGTCGATTGGGTTAAGTGGCTTGTTGGCTTCCTTTGCACCTACACAGATACACACACACACTCACACACACACACACACAATTCAAATGCAGCGTGTGAGATTCCTGCTTCTTTTTTCATCTGTGTTGCATCTTATATTTTTTTCAATTTTTCTGCTTGCCACACATTTTGTTCTCTGCCTTTTGATTGCTGCTGCTGTGGCACGTTTTGGCTCCTTTTATTTCTTATTTCTGCCTGTTTCCAGCTGAGATAATTTGTCTACACAACTTTTTCTTGCCTGTATTTATTTTATATATATTTTTTTTAGAGTTGAGTTTAATGATACCACCTCGTCCTGCCAGGATATGCGTGAGGATTCTGGGCTGGACTGTGGCAGCTGAGTAATTGGTGGATTTTGGTGTCTGTATTGTTTTGTCAGCCAATCGCTGGAGATACTTATCTACTATTCGAGATAAGCAAGTTAATTTAAATAATTGCCAGTCATAAGTTTTTCAATATATGCAAATGTTTGTATTGTTTAAAATATATTTCTAATTAATATACAATTTTTTATGGTTTTTACATACATCAGAAAAACTTTATAAACTTGTAAGGCAACTTTAACTTTTAAGTTACATATATTTTTATACACAATGCCTAGTTTAATTAAATGACTTCTCATTTGTTTATTTCTCTTTTTTTTTAACATAATACAATTAAAATTTAATTAACCTTCAGCACCTACAACTCCGACTACGCCGAGATCTCTGTTTGATCTCGACAGAAGGTTCAGTGAACTGCGTATGAAATAAATATAAATATGAATAAAAAAATCGAAAATATCAAAAGAACTGTTTTTATACCCTGTGTGTGTATATGGGTATATTTAAATTGTTAAAAGTATGTAACAGGCAGAAGGAAGCGTGAACGACCAGCATCAATAGCCGAGTCGATATAGCTCTGTCTGTCTGTCCGTCTGCCTGTCTGTCCGTCTGTCCATTCGTATAAACGCAAGAATCTCAGAGTTGGTAAGAGCTAGAAGCTTGAACTTGATCTCCCAGCATGAGTAATATTTGTAGGCAGTTCAAGTTTATCATTAATTTTGGATGCCACAAATCAAGAAAAAGCTCATAACAAACGCAGTTTTGTAGCTATAGACTTGAAATTTGGCACATATGTTGAGTATCTAAGGGTTGATGTGTCCGGAAAATATCATCGCGATGCCACGCCCCCTACGCCTACAAATCCATAAAAAGCTCATAACAAAGGCACTTTTCCAGGTAGTGACTTGAAATTTGGCACACATGATGAGTATCCTATGATTAAAATGTCCAGAAAATTTCATCACGATGACACGCCTCCTTTGCCCACAAACGAATTACAGGATATTTACATCGGGAGGGAATTTGAGCGGTTGTTCCCTGTAGAGCCACAGGGTATATTACGTTCGGGTTGCCGACTCTTCAGCTTGTTTTTTACTCTAATGATGCACACACAAAAAATACTGCAGTAATAAAATATGAAAAGCAAAACAAAAGGCAAGACAAATATCGTAAAAGTGCAATTAATCACCAGAAACCGAAGAGAGACCCACAACACACACAGATCGAGAGCAGGAGGAGGAGGCGGAGACTGGTGACGAAGACTGACACTTATCGGCTTTATCTGCTTATGTGGCGGGGTAAAAAAAAAAAAAAAAACAATAAAGAAAACTTTTAAATAAATGGTAAAAGAATTATAAGTATGAGAATTGATTATTTTGCATTCTGCTGTGGTTGGATGCTCTGCGGATGCAGCCTGTCAATATTTGATTTTTAATATATGGCATTATGGCTGACAGCCACAGCGAGTGGAGAGTGGAGAGCGGAGAAGTATGGAGAAGAGATGGCTGAGATTTTTAATAAATGAAATGTGTAAATAAACGACTGAAGACATAAGAATTGGGTAGGCAAACAGCAGGAAAGCATAAACATGACCAACCAACACTAATACCAAGGCAAACAAACAAAGTTGGAAAAAATAAAGATGCAGATGCATTTCTAAAGAATTTCTAAGCACCAAAGCCAGCGGGCAAGTAGAAAAATATTTAAAAATGCATAAAAACAAAATATTTATTGAAAGAGTGAGAGAGAGAGAGAGAGAGACAGACGCGCTAACAAGCAAACGAGAAAAGGAATCACACAAGAAAATATGAAATGAGGGAAAACAAATGTCTTCGAAACAATTCAAACATATGATGATGAGCACGCTAAGTCACAAAGTTTCAAGCCCAGTCTTAAACTCAGACTCTGAGATGGAGTTAGAGTCAGTGACAGAGAAAGAGACACAGTTAGAGACAGTGACAGAGTTAGAGTCAGAGACAGAGACAGAGTTAGAGTCAGAGACAGAGTAAGAGTTAGAGACAGAGTTAGAGTCAGAGACAGAGTCAGACTCAGGGACAGATTCAGAGACAGACTTCGACTCAGAGACAGACTTCGACTCAGAGACAGACTCAGACTCAGAGACAGACTCTCAGACTCTTAGACTCTAACCCTGCCCTGCCTTTTGAATGCTTATTTGATTAATGCACTCGAAAGCGACAATAAACAAGAACAAACCAAACGTTGAGTGCCGCAGAAGATCTCACTGGACACTGGGACACTGGACTGGCCTGGCCTGGAGTGGAATGGTCAGAGATCTCGTTGGACAAACAAATATCGCGCATTCCGTTGAACAGAAATCGAATGAATAACCAATTGATGCAGCTACGACTAACTCTCTGACACTATTCGAGGTTCCTCGTCTTCGTCGTCGTCGTCTATTAGATAAATAAATAAATAACAAAAAAAAAGAAGAGAAGAAAAAATCTTTTATTAAAGTGCGAATTCTGCGGCGCTTTGGAGTGGCAACAACAAGAGTGTCTACGACTGTCGTCTGTTGGAAATCATTGACATGTTGGAGGCCCCATGAGTTGGACTTGTGATCAGTTGAAAACCGGTTAGCAACAGTTATTCAAGTAACTGAATTCCACCGATG
The DNA here is from genome assembly GCA_958299025.2 of Drosophila histrio. Lineage (NCBI taxonomy): Eukaryota > Metazoa > Arthropoda > Insecta > Diptera > Drosophilidae > Drosophila > Drosophila histrio. The sequence goes on along the minus strand of OY729166.1, from coordinate 3,202,050 downwards.
ATAAAATCGATAAAGTATAAACAACAAACCATCTTTTAAACGATCCTGAAGCCAGTTTAAGAAAATGTATTTCAGTTAATGCACAAAGTATAAATAAGATGATATAATATTATAATTCTTCTGTCTAGAAAGATTTGCCTAATGGATAGCATATGTACATATGTATGGAAGAAGTTGACTCACATTTACTATGGGAAATGTTAGCGACATCACTGTGTACGACAGTTCACGCTAGTGACGAAAGCAGATGCCAAAAAAACTTCTGCGGAGATTAGTGTCGTGTCTAGATAGATTCGCCTAATGGATAACATATGTAGATATGTAGGAAAGAAGTTGACTCACGTTTACTATGGGAAAAAGTCAGCGACAGCGTGTACGACAGTTCACGCTAGTGACGAAAGCATATGCCAAAAAACTCACACGTAGTTTAAAATATTAAAAAAACAAATTGCTTCAACTTTAAAACATTTGTTAAGCTCTTGGCTACAAATAAACAGCAATAATAATAGTTTAAAAATTTCAATTACTCTTCACTTCCACCTTCTTTAAAGTACACTGTAATTTTAGTTCATTACTCTTCTTTGAAAAGTGTAGAGTAAAAGGAAAGAGAGAGAGAGAGATGAAGAAAATAACTTCCTCTTGTTTTGTCCAATTATTTCGAAGTACTTTTAATAATTTCTAATGATTCTTTAACTGAATCAGAGCATATACTATTATGTATGTGGGTCACTTATGAACCAGTTCGGTTCAATTTCTTGCCATTTGGTTCAACGTAACCTCAAAGGACAGCAGCATGAAATTACAATTTGTAATTCGATTTATTTGACTCAATTTATATATGATGAAAACGGAACCTACGACAAGGCGAAAAATGTTTAAAAAGCTGACGGCGTGTTAGGAGCAACGACACAGAAGTGGACAACAATGAGTAGCAGCAGCAACAGCAGCTACAACAGCAGCAGCAACAACAACAGCAACAGCAGCTACAACAACAACAGCAACAACAACAGCAACAACAACAGCAGCTACAACAACAACTGTGACGCCATCGACGACGACGTGAAGCACGTGAATGCTGTCAATCATCAGCGCAGTCCAACAACATTCCACGGGATCCACAGTTGCTGCGATTGTTGTTGTTGCTGTTGTTGTTGCTGTTGTTGCTGCTTGTGATCAGTGATGCCAACAGGGCCTTAGAAGGCTATATAAATACTTAAAAATAGCTAGATAATGCTAGAAAATGTTAAAGAATGCCAGCTAAAAATGTATTAGAGTATTTAGGTCTTTTAGCTGCTTTTATACCCTGCCGGGTGTATTAAGTTTGTTAAAAGTATGTAATTGGCAGCAGGAGGCATCTCCGAACCCATAAAGTATATATATGCTTGATCAGCAACAATAGCCGAGTCGATATAGCCAAGTCTGCCTGTCTGTCTGTCTGCCTGCCTGTCTGTCCGTCTTTCCATTCGTATAAACGAAAGTATCTCAGAGATGTTAAAAGCTAGCAGCTTGAACTTGGTCTTCCAGCACTGGTAATTTTTGCAGGCAGTTCAAGTATATCTTATTTTTCGGATGCCACGCCCCCTTCGCCCACAAATCAAGAAAAAGCTCATAACAAAAGCAGTTTTGTAGCTAGAGACTTGAAATTTGGCACACATGATGTTTAACTTGGCGTTGATGTGTCCAGCAAATTTCATCGCGATGCCACACCCCCTTCGCCCACAAATTAAAAAAAAAACAAACTACAGGAGATTTACATCGGAAGTTGATTTAGAGCGGGTCTCTATAGACCCACAGGGTATATTACAGTCGGTGTGCCGACTTAGCGGCTTGGTTTACCCTGCGCTCATACAAATCACCAATTCTGTTACCTGATTATGACTTTTTGCAGTCAAAAATCATAATCATAGTTATAAAGTATCACAAAAGAATGTATCGTACAAATAGTGTGAAATCTGATACTGATTTACTTTTTAGAAACAACGAATATGGATTTATTACAGACTCTTAAGATACTTAGTTGGTTAATTTAATAATAAGTTGAAATGTAGTACGCTTATTTGTATCAAAATACCCAAAAAAAAACTCTACACTAGGTAGTAGTCAATAGTGACGAAAGCATATTCAGGCCCCACAATTAGTGATATAAAATTTTGTGAAACCAAATATTCATTTTTATATATAAACTCTTCTAATATAAAAAAAATCAGGTCTAGCATTTGTGTACCTACTACGTGTGTGTTCTTTGGGGTCTACTTTCGTCACTAGCGTGGACTGCCGTCCACAGTGATATCAAGTCTTACAGCAGGTACTGATTACTGATCTATTAGAAGTATAGCAGCGATTATTGATTAAATTTCCTGCTGAGTGCCCCCAATGTCAGAAACAGTACAAAGCGACCGAAAAAAAGCGGGGAAAAAAGGCTAAATTCTTTTTATAGATGACATAAAATAGGACAAACAAATTTGTCTTGTAGATGGTCTTGTAATTTAGTTTTTACTAAATTGACTTGGCTGAAAACTCGCTCTACATTTGACTTAACAACAGACTATATCATAATTTTTTTGGCTTGGGTGAAAAACACGGATTTAATCCACGGATTTATGCCACTCTTAAATTTAAACTTTATATGTTATAACGATAACACCATATCGCTATTGAATTCGATATTACGATGTAAAATATAAGTCAACATTGTTATTTAAATAAAAATATATTGTTATTTATATTTATTTATAAATGTTCTTTAAAAAAATCGTTAAGAATACCAATTCAAGCTAGAAAATGACAGTTTTCCGTATAGGAAATGTTTTGTATTTTTTCCGTATGAAGTCTTTTAAAACAGGAGAGATCTATCCAAAAAAAAAAAGGCTGACTTGGCAACACTGCTGAGAGGGAAACTCTGATCCTGTAAAGCATATTTCAATTCTAGATCAGATTTAACTCTAAAATTTTATTAAGAAAATCGATTTGAAAATCGATTGCGACTGTATATATATTTTATTCAAATATTTACAAATTTATGCAACTATTTCTATAGCTATATTTTCCACTAGCCGCTATTTTACACTTCGAACATCGCTAAACTGCAGTAGTAGCGCTAAAATAGCTAAATTGCCAACTCTATTTGACAAACGGCAAGCCAATTGTGACGTCACGTGCTGCACGAATTGCCGTCGGCAAAAGTGACAGCAAAGTCAATGCCGAAGTGAAAACAAAATGAAGATCGCGAAACGAACGCTCGCGCAAAACGTAGAACGTAAAACGTAAATCAAAAACAAAACAAAACAAAACAAATGCAAAACTCAAGATGGTTGACGGCGCGCAGAGCAGCGCAGTCGCTGCTGCTGCTGATTAAGAGAACTCTGATCGTGCGCTGCTCGCAAAAGTCGTGAATGAAAAAGTGTTTAAACAAAAGTGAGTACTCACCCGCTCCTCCTCCCTTATCATTTCGGCAATGCCCGGCTTGATCTCCATATCATCAGCTAGCGACGTTGACGTCGCTGCTGCGCCATGATGATGCGACGACGTCGTCGGCGGCTGCAGTCGCGGCTCTGCCGCAGCGACGCTCAGCTCCAGCGCTGCGGCAGCGGCCATGGCAGCAGCAGAGCCGAGAGGAAAACGCGTTTCGGAAGCAACGGAACTGGAAGTGTGATGTTGCAACTGATGTTGTTGTTGTTGATGTTGTTGTTGCAAGTGATGCAGATGTTGTTGCTGCTGTTGTTGTTGTTGTTGCTGCTGCTGCTGCAACGGACTGCGTGTCGCTGCCGTTGCGGACAGCGGCGCTGGCGTTGACGCCGGCGTGGGCATATCAAGGCCATGCAGCGCTGTCGTGGGTGTGAGGCGACGCGGCGTTATGCTGCCAACGCCGCCGCTAACAGAAGCAATCGAGAGCGGCAGAGGCAGCGACATCGGCTTTGGCGGCGGCGTTATGATCGATGAATCGCGTTGTCTCTCTCGCTCTCGCTCCCTCTCCCGCTCTCGCTGCTCCTGCTCTAAACGCTCGGCGGCAATTAGACTGCTCAATGGACTAGCGGGCGGATTAAAGATCGTATCGGCTGAGGGCCAGCGACGCTTGCGCACATTGCGGCTCTGCTGACGCTCCAGCGGCGACAGACGCAATTCGCCGCAATCCCAATCGCTGCGAAGTTTCTTCTCGGGCTGCATAAACGCCAACAGTTCGTCGGCGGCATCGCGATCAACGCTTGTCTTGGGCGATGAAATCGCCGAGGAGGAGGAGCAGCCGGCAATTTCAGCTGCTGCCGCTGCCGCCACAGCTGCCTGCTGCGCTGCCTCTGCCGCAGCCTGCTGTGCTGCCTCTGCCGCTGCAGCATTCAACTCCTCGGTCTGCGTCACATCCGCGAGACCGCGAACTTTAAGCATTTCTGCTATGCGCAGCAGCGGACCAATTTGCTCCTGACTTACATTGATTTCGCCGCGATACATGAACTCAACAATTGCCTTTAGATCGCACCAGTTGACGTCACGCATTATGACAATGGGATGTTGACAGGGCGTCTCTGCCAGCAGCATTTGAAAGTACGGCGAACAGGCGGAAAGCACCATTTTGTGTGCTTTTATCGAGCGACCGTCGCAGGCGAGCGTCACATCGACAAAGGATTCGTTTTGCAGCAATTGATCGAATATCGTTGTCAGATTCGATTGATAGTTGTTCCAGCGCAGGCAGAATTGTTGCGGCAGCTGCGACTGCGGCTGTGACGTCGAGTTGGAGCCAGGCGAAGCAGCAGCGACATTCGGTGATCCTGTGGGTGTTGACGTCGTCGTTGTCGTCGGCAGCAGTGGCGGCGTCATGGCTTTCTCTTTATCCTGTGGCGTGACGCTGCCGCCGCCGCCGCCGCTGCGCTGTCGTTGCGCTGCCTGCGCCTGCTCACTGGCGTTCGTTTCGCTCTGCGCTTGCTCAGCGACGGCGGCAATGCAGCTGCTGTTGCTGCTGGCGCTGCGATCGTTGCTGCTGCCGTTGCTGTTGCTGCTGCTTTGACGCGTTGGCGTCTCCGTTGACGCCATTTTGTTAGTGAGAGAGCGCGCGAGCGTTTTTGCACTATGAAGAGCGCGCACTCAAAGAGTTTATTGATCGGTGCGTAAGAGTTGGAAACGTTGCATTTGTCAACAAACTGTAAAATAAAGCTCGAGTTTGTGAGTGTGTGTGTGTGTACGGCAAATAGAACTGTGTGTGTGTGTGTGAGTGTGAGAGTAAGTGTGTGTGTGTATGAGAGTAAGTGTGTGTGTGTCTGTAAGAGCGTGTATGTGTAGTTCCTTATTATTATTATAATTACTATTATTATTATTATTGGTATTATTTTTATTTTTATTATTATTATTATTAGTATTATTATTAGTATTATTATTATTATTATTATTAGTATTATTTTTATTAATACTATTATTATTATTGTTATTATTATTAGTATTATTTTTATTTTTTATTATTATTATTATTATTATTAGTATTATTATTATTATTAGTATTATTTTTATTAATACTATTATTATTATTGTTATTATTATTATTATTATTATTATTATTTTTATTAATATTATTATTATTAGTATATGTATTAGTATTATTTTTTATTATAATTATTATTATTATTTTTAATATATTTATATTTTTTTTTAGTATTATTATTAAAATAAGTATTATTTTTATTAATTTTTCATTTTATTTTATATGAGGGTTTTTTTTTTAAATTTAATGTTTAATTTATATTACATTTCTTTATATGTGTGTGTGTGTGTGACTGTGTGTGTGTGTGTGTGTGTTAGTGGACTGCAAATAAAACTGTGTGTGTCTGTAGGAGAGTAAGTGTTTGTAAGAGTGTTAATGTATTTGTAGATCCTTATCATAATAATTATTAATAAATTAATTTATTTTTTCTTATATTTTTGATTTATTTTATATTTATATTATATATATTAATTTTTTTTATTTTTATATTATATGTGTGCGTCTATCTTTTTTTAAATTTATTTATTTATTTTTTTTAAATTATATTATATATATTTTTTTTTATTTTTTTATATGTGTGTAGTTCCTTTTTATTATTATTTTTTAATTTATTTATTTTTTCTTATATTTTTCATTTATTTCTGTATTTTATATATTATATTTATATTATATATATTATATTTTATTTTTATTTATTAAGTGTGCGTCTATCTTTATTTTTGTAAATATTTTTTAATTTTTTATATTTATTTTAAATACTTTAAATATTTCTTTATTATTTTTTATATTTATTTTATATACTTTAATGATTTCTTTATTATTTTTTTATATGTCTGTGTGTGTGTGTGTGACTGTATCCGTATCTCTCTGTGTGTGTGTGTGTGTGTGTGTGTGTGTAGCCTAAACACATTAACGTTTTACGTAGCGCACGACGACGACGACGCGTTTTTCAATCGCTCACGTAAAAAGTCGCGTAATAATTAAAGTTTAGTAAACAAAACACACACGTGTGTGTGCGCCAATGTGTGTGCGTGTGTGCGTGTGTGTGCGTGTGTGTGTGAGTGTGCGTAATTGTTTGGCTATGTTTGTTTGTTTGTTTCTATTACGTTACGTTACGTTACGCGCACTACGTTGCGTGCATTTCTTTTTTTTTTTCTTTATTTTTTTGGGCAAAATGCAGTCGTTAAATGAGAATTTGGCAATAATATGCCGTTGCTGGAGTCTCGTTTGTTTTGTTGGCAACTCGTGTGTGGCGCTTGTTTCGTTTATTGGCCACAGAACGTGCCCCAAAAGTCTTTTCAGCACGAGTGTCTGAATTAGACTGAAAACGTTTTGCACATTTTGATACGGAAAAACTCAAAACAAACTTAAAACACAGAGGAGAACGACGACGACGACGATGACGACGACGACGATGGCGACGACGACGACGGCGATGGCGATGGCGATGGCGACGAAGGCAACGGCGGCATTGTGGAAAACCGTGTGTAGTTGTTGCTGTTGTTGTAGTTGCCGCGAGAGTTGCGAATGCGAATTCGCTGAGTCGTCGCCGCGACTACGACGACGACGACGTCAGCGACAAGTCGCAAATAGTGCGCTGTCAGCGTCGCAGCGTCGCAATTGCAGTAGTTGCATTTCAAGGCAAAGGAGCAGACGCAGCAGCGACGGCGACGGCGACTGCAGTCAAATAATGCCGGCAACGTACGTACGAAATTCCTTTGCTCGGCAAAACGACAACAGCAACGAATGCGAAACGAATGCGAAGTTTGCTCGCTCGCGAAACAGACGACGACGACAACGACGACTACGACGACGTCGTCGTAGTTGGCGCTCTCCCACACATACGAACGCCGCGTGCAACCCCCAAACAAAAAAAAAAGGCGGCTGCTGCGCTGCTGTTATTGTTGTTGTTGTTGGCGGCAGCAGCAGCAGCTCAAAAGGAGATGCAATTTTGGGCAAATGCGTGCAAAGGCAACAAATAGATAGTGCGTCTGTGTGTGTGTGTGTGTGTGTGTGCGAGACTCGGCTTAAGAGCAGACAGCAAATATATATTGGCAACTAATAACTTAGCTATTACTAATTATTAACTAATTTAAATATAAAGCAGAAATGATCTGCATACTCTTTGCTATCACTTGTCTTATCAAACTAACTCACTCTCTCTCTCTCTCCTTCACACAAGAAATAAAAACGCTGCGGCGGCGGCAGCGCAGCAGCAAAAAAGATTGTTCATTAATTAGTTCCGTTTGTGTGTGTGTGTGTTTTCTGCTATCGCTGCCGCTGTCGCTGCTCTCAAGCTGCTGCTGCTGCTGCTGCCTGCCTGCTGCTTGCTCAATTGCTGAGCGCGCTCAATCTCAATTCGCCGCAATCTTTGACGTCGTTGTGTGCGCTCTTTTGTTTTTAAGAGACACGCGCGCTACTTGAAGTTCTCTTTTGCGTGCCTTTGGCCAAAGACAGGCACGTATGTGAGAGGGAGTGGGGGAGTGGAACAATGTTGCACCTGCAGTTTGTGCTTTTTTTTTTGTTGTTTTTGCTTTTTGCCTTTTTCTCTCGCTCGTTCGTTTGGAACTGCCCATATTTTATATGAATGTATGTGTGTGTGTATATATTTTGATGATTGTTTTTGCTATAATATGCATAAAATAAAGAAATACAAATCTAGTAGCTGAAAAAAAAGAAAAATAAATAAAAGCGCAGCTAGAAACTTGCGTGCAAGCGAGACACTAGACAACAAACACGTTATCAGTCAGTCAGTGTGCGAGCGAGATAGCTAGCACGTGAGAGCGAACTAACTGTAACTCATGCTGCTGCTTCTGCTGCTGCTTTTGCTGCTGCCGTTTCTGCTGCTGTTTCTGCTGCTGCCGCCTGCTTGCTCAGTCTCCGTCTCAGTCTCAATTTCAGCCTCAGTTTCTGTCTCAGCCAGTCATAAATTATGCACAAATTCTGCGACTAGCAAATGGCGATTGAGACTAAATTAAAATAAATGTAATGTTAAAAATGTAAATAATAAATGTAAATAATAAATATAAACATTAGATTCAGTTAATTAAATATATTTTATTTATTTTAATTAATTTTATTTATTTATTTTAATTATTTCAACTATTTTCTATATTTTATATATTTATTTTAGTTTTATTGAGACTAATTTAAAATAAAAATAATGTTAAAAATGTACAAAAAATGTAAATAATATATATAAACATAAGAATCAATTTATTAGATATATTTGCTTTATTTTAAATAATTTTTTTTATTAATTTTAATTATTTTCTATATTTTATATATTTATTTTAATTTTATTGAGACTAAATTATAATAAATTTAATGTTAAAACTATACAAAAAATCTAAATAATATAAATAAACATAAGAATCAATTTCTTAAATATATTTGCTTTATTTTAAATAATTTTTTTTATATATTTTAATTGTTTTCTATATTTTATATATTTAATTTGATTTTATTGCGACTAAATTAAAATAAATGTAATATTAAAAATGTAAATAATAAATATAAACATAAGATTTAATTTCTTAAATATTTTTTATTTATTTTAATTAATTTTATTTATTTTTTTAAATTATTTTCTGTATTTTTCATATATTTTCTATATTTAATTTAATTTTATTTAGCATCGCAACACTTCGAGGTTAAAACTTATAAATTAATATTGTTTAATCGTGTCAAGCCAAAGATCATTGCATGTCTCGTTTATTAATTAGAATTCATACATACATACATACATACATATACACAGAATTGGCAAATAAACATTTCTGCAGCTGTTTATTTATTTATTTCGCCGAAATGACAAATTTAACGGCAAAAACAATTTGCAAAACTACAATTTGTTTATTTAATTATGCAGCATTCAGTTGAATTGCCATACAGTTAACTTGAAAGAGATCGCAACAGCAGAAGAAATCTTTTTTTTATGGCGAAATCAAATCGGAGCAGACTGATTACGGCAAGTTTGATCGACTAGCAGATGCCCTGCGTACTCTATTTAAAAAGAAACTCAATACTTATTCAATAAAAACGTCATAAGGAATCGCATTGTACAAAATTGAGTAACTATTCTTGTGTATAAGAAATTTAACACATAAATACAATATTTATATAGTATCTTTTAAAATCTACAAACAATATTTTAAATGGCTGGTTAAGGCATATATTGATACCTTAATTGATTAATGTATCTATTGAAATCGATTGATAACTAACAGAATGATATTTTCACATAAAATCTATGGAAAATAATTTTATAAATTAAAAGATGTAACGAGGTTAATTATGCCCATTAAAAATTTACATAGAGTGTATAATGAATTTGTGGAAATGAATGTAACAGGCAGGAGGAGGCATCTCCGACCTTAGAAAGTAGATATATTCTTGATCATTATCAATAGCCAAGTCGATTGACACCCGTCCGTCTGTTGGTCCGTCCGTTTGCCTGTCTGTCTGTCCGTTTGTCTGTCTGTCCGTCTGTTCGTTTATCTGTCTGTCTGTCTATCCATCCGTCTGTCTGTCCGTCTGTCCATCCGTCTGTTCATCTGTCTGTCCGTCTGTCCGTTTGGCTGTCTGTCCATCCGTCCGTCTATCTGTTTGTCTGTCTGTCCGTCCGTCTGTATGTCCGCCCCTCCGTTTGTCTGTCTGTATATCTATCTGTCTGTCAATCCGTCTGTCTGTTTGTCTGTCAGTCCGCCTGTCTGTCCGTCTGTCCGTCCGTCTGTCTGTCCGTTCGTCAGTTTGTCGGTCTGTCCGTCCGTCCGTCTGTCTATCTGTCTATCTGTTCGTCTGTGTTTCCGTCCGTCTGTCTGTCCGTCCGTCATTCTGTCTGTCAATCCGCCTGTCTGTCCGTCCGTCTGTCTGTCACTTCGCCTGTATGTCCGTCTGTCCGTTCGTCTGTCTGTCCGTTCGTCCGTTTTTCTCTCTGTCCGTCCGTCCGTCCGTCTGTCTGCCTGACTGCCTACCTATCTGTCTATCTGTCCGTCCATCTGTCCGTCCGTCTGTATGAACGCGTCGATCTTAGCAACTATAAGAACTAGTTTTTTTTAACTAAATAAAATATCCGGTCTTAGTTTATTTGATTATAAAACAATTTTATCAATCTATTTTCAAATATTTTCAGTATTTCGACTTGAGATTCACAGAATAATAGATTAATTTCAACTAAAAGTTGCTTTAGTTCATCAGATAAATTAACAAATTTATCGATCTATATTTATCTATATTTCCACTATGCGTGCGTTTGCAGTTGCCAACAATTTGTTGCCACACTAAAAATGCAGTACACACACACACACACACACACGGGGGGGGGGGGGGGGTATATATGTATGTAGAACACCCTACGCACTTTGTTGCAATTGTTGTTGTTGCTGTTGCTGTGGCATACGCAATTGTAGAGAAATGTGGAAACGGAAAAACGAAAATAGCATTTTTGGTAGGAGGTCGTGAGACTCAAAACGCGTTTATACGAAAATTTATGTATTTAACTGTTGACGACGACGACGACGATGGTGGAGGAGGAGGAGGTGAAGGGGGAGGTGAAGGGGGAGGTGTAGGAAAACGATGACGCGAATATGGACAGTGGGCAATGTGAATGTGAATGTGAATGTGAATGTTGAGTCCAAAATGCGACGAAAGGCTGTGCGACAAGGCGACAGCCGCTGGTTGACGACGATGACGATGACGCTGACATTCTGAGGATCGAAGGGGGGACAAAGACGCGACAGCATTTGAACAAACAGACAACGAGGGGGGATTGAAGCAGGGAGTGGAAAGTGGGGACAGAGGCTAGAGGGTGGCGTACAGTGTGTTGGGGTGCTGGGGTGCTGGGGTTTTAGAGGCTTGTGGCACACATGACTGAACGAACAAGCAAACAAACAAATAAAACGGCTGCAGTCTGTGTGACACTGTGTGTGTGTGTGTGTGTGTGTGTGTGTGTGAAGGTGACCAAACTCTACACAAGTAGAGGCATCTGCTTGACCAGCAGCTGCCAGCAGGGGTTAAGGGGGTAGCTAGGACAGCAAACGGGGGGGGGGGGGGGGCGAGAAAAAATAGCGCATATTAAAACACCAAATAGAAGAATGCAACAAACGACGATGGCGATGGCGACGACTGCAGCTTAGAAGCTCAAATGAAGGGGGTAGAGGGGTCAAGGGACAAGGGGACAGGGGGGCAGGAAGGTAAGGGGCCAAGTGACCAGGGGGGGCAGGGGCTAAAGTTCAGCCAGCATCTAAAGTTAGCTTACGCGCACAAAAGCGATGAGCGATGATGCCTCAAATATGCAAAAATGCCTAGCGCAATAAAACGAAACCAAACGAACACAGAGGAACAGGGCACAGTGTGTGGCATGTGGCAAGGCAGTAAGGGTGGGAGGGAGGAAGGGAGGTGTACCAAGCGGGGGGCGGAGGGGGGCTGCAATGAAAAAGGGCTTAACGTTTTCGTTTGGGGGTGAATGTTGCAGCAGTTTTGTACAAATCCAAACGAAGTTCGAATGCAGGCAAATGTCCAGGACGTTCAGTTCAGTTTTTAGGAGGAGGCAGCGATGCTAACGATGCCGCTGGCTGGCTGAGGCTGAGGCAACAACTCTGGAGCTAACGATTGAACGCCAAAGCGACGCGGCCGTGAAGGCTGGGGGCAGCAGGTAGAGGGGTGCCATACGACAGAGGCAGACAGAGCAGATACAGAGACAGGGAGACAGGGAGACGGGGCAACATTGCGGCGAGTTGCCCCCCGGGCCCGCATTGATGGACAGTTAACGCGGCAAAACGAACGCGGCAAGAGCAGCAGCAGCAGCAGTGACTCTGCCTCGTCCTGTGGATTGGATTGTGCCAGCACGAGGTCCTGCCACTGCTGCCACTGCCACTGCTGTTGGCTTAGACGACGCAACTGTACTCGACGCAATAGGCTAAAGTCCACACACACACACACACACACAGACAGACGCACTCCGTCCAATGTTTCATGTTTCAGAGCTTGCCCCCTGGCAAAGATTTTCGCGTGCGTTGCAAGTTGCCAGCTTGCTGCATGTGTCCTTTCTCTCTCTCTCTCTCTCTCTCTCTCTCTCTGTGTTTGTGCAGTTTTTGTAAATTTTGCGCCATTTGATTGCATTGCGTTTCCCCCTTTTCCGTTGCCACATTGTTGTCCATTGTCGCTTCTTTGGCGGCAGCTCTAGCATTTATATACAAATGAACGCCTCCGCAACATGCTTGCAACACACCCCCACCCCCATACACACACTCCATGCCACGCCCCGTCAAGTGCAGACGCAGGCAAAATATATTCTATGTTGTTTTTTATTGTAACAACATCGACAGCAACTGTTGTTTGTTGTTGTTGCACGTTGCACGTTGCAAGTTTGACGTCTGTTGTTGTTAGTTGCAGACACTGGTCAGTTGGGGGCATGCAACAACAGCATATGTTGCAGCATCTTTAACAAAAAACACTTTAAGATACAATTCAAAAACAATTTCAACATATTTATTATAAGAAAAGTGCGAGGAATGAAACAAAGTGCGGGGAAAAGAGGGAAAAAGGGAAAAAGGGCAAAGGGAAATTGCAACACTGATTGAAAACCGTCAAGGTAGTATTGCAACAAAAGCCAACAACAAATGCTTGCAGCCTGCCGCAGACTAATTAAAAACATTCACAATGACAGCAAAAATATTAATAAAAAAAAAAAAGAAAGAAGACAAATCTTTGAATGAGCTGAGAAAGTCTTTTCCCTTTTTTCGTGTGCATTTCGCTGTATGTGGTTAAAGGAAATGGCAAAGGAAGGGGAAAAGGGACAGGACAGAGGAAAAGCAGAGCAACCACACGGGGGGTTGATTTAGATTCAAGGAATTGCTTATAATTGCAAAAGAAATAGTGGAAGAGGTTTTTTGTGTCACAAAGCGCGATTATAATAAGCGAGCACAATAATCTAAGGGACGTCGATTGTGGGTGAGAAGAAAGAGGAAAGTGAGTGAAAAACCGGGGGGGAAATTAGCGCATTTTCTTTGAAGTTAAGTGGCTATTGTTGTTGTTGCCATAGAAATGAGTTAGGCTATTCTTTAGAGCAATTGGAGTATGAACTAAACACAAGTCAGCGAATTAGTGAGCGACATTTTGAGTCGAGGATATTTTATATTTATATTGAAGAACTACAAAAATTATATATAGTATATTTAGTTGTGAGTTTACTTGACTACATAAATATACCCTGTAAATAATTTATGAATTTTTATTTTATATAATAATTGCTGTAGTAATTGATTAGTTTAACAGAAAGTGATATAATGACAAAGTAGTTGGAGATATTTTAGTTTTATTCAAGAACTTCAAGAATATATATTTAATTGTGAATTTAAACAACTAAATATACCCGGTAAATAATTTATTTGTGAATTTAAACTGCTAAATATACCCGGTAAATAATATATGAATTATATTTTACATAAAATCTCTTCTATTAATTAATTAGTTCAACATAAAGTGTCGTAGAAACAATAGAAATCAGAGTTATTTTATTTTCATACAAAAATTAAAAGAATATATATTTATATGTGAGCTTACTCGACTAAATATACCCGGTAAATAATTTATAAATTATATTTTATATATTATCTGTTGTAGTAATTAGTAAATTTAACATAAAGATTCGTAGAGACATAGAAGTCGGCGATATTCTATTTTTATTCAAAAACTACAAATATAATTATTATTTTGTGGGTTTACTCAACTAAATATACCTGGTAAATATTTATGAATTTGTATTTTATTTAATAACTGGTGTTGTAATTAATTAGTTTAGCATAAAGTGATGTAAAGACAAAGTAGTTAGAAATATTTCATTGTTATACAAGAATTATAAGAATATATATTTATTTGTGAGTTGTCTCGACTAAATATACCCGGTAAACAATTTATTTGTCAACTTAAACGACTAAATATACTCTGTAAATAATTAATAAATTATATTTTATATAAAATCTGCTCTAGTAATTAATTAGTTTAACATAAAGTGAAGTAGAGACAATAGAAGTCAGAGATATTTAATTTATATACAAGTATTAAAAGAATATATATTTATTTCTAATTTTACTCGACTAAATATACCCTGTGCTCAACTTGTGAACTACGTTTTATATAATATTAAATCTGCTGTAGCAATTATTTAGTTAAACACATCAATAAGACTTTGTTAATGTGAGTTAAGTTGACTTACGAACTTCAATCTCATAAAACTTCAATACTCTTTATTAATATCAATTAAAACATCAACTAAATATAATATCTTATATTATATAAAATGTTGAATAATAACTAAAATGTCGTTTGCTATGTTTGCTCAACAAAAGATACCCTGTAAATATTTTAAACTATATTTGAACTAATACAACAACTTATAAAAACATTTCTTAATTTATTGATATCAGCAAAGAGGCTAAATGTGAAAGTAGTGCGTTTAAAGTGTGCAAACTCATTTATAAATACCCTGTAAATATTTTAAAATTATATTTAAATTATGTCTCCATATTTCAGTTAAAAATTAATCTCTTTTTCTGTTATTAAAATTGATGAAATAATTTTAAACTATATTTGAATTACAGCTACAACTTGTAGCAAACAATTCTAAGCTAACTAATGTCAATAAAAGCGCTAAATGTGAAAGTACTGCGATAAAAGTGTGCTAACTCGTCTATAAATACCCTGTAGATATTTTAAAATTATATTTAAATTAAGTTTACATCTATCAGTTAAAAAATGTTGACTTTTCTTGTTATTAAAATAGATGAATGTGAAATTAAACTAATTTAAGCGACTAGAAATACTTTTATATATTTTTGAAATATATATAAATTGTTTAGAACTTATTTAAGCGACTAAGCAGATTTGTTTATATTTTTAAAATATATATATAAATTGTTTAAATCTTATTTAAGCGACTAGAAAGACTTGTAAATATTTTTAAAATATATATAAATTGTTTAAAACTAATTTAAGCGACTAGAAAGATTTGTAAATATTTTTCAAAAATATATATATATTTTAAAAAGTAATTCAAATGCATTTGCATACATTCCCCGATGTTCAACTGTATTTATCGACCATTTGTTGCATTCACTTTGCATTTGTTGCACTTGTTTTCTGCTGTTGCAACTGTCAGCGGCAAATTCTGTTTTTTTTTTTGGGTTGATAAGAACTGTATCAATTCGTGTGCTACATACCAAATCAAAATGCAAAGCCCACAAAAAAAGAGACAAAAATTAAGCAAACTGAATTGATAAGCGGCTGCCTGGCTGCCTGCCTGGCTGCCTGCCACATGTGCCCCATAGTAGCTGCAGCCTGCATATCGTTGCAAGTGAATGAATGTGCCACTGAAACATGCACCGAAACTGTTAACGCGAAAACTGAAAACTGAATGAATTTGCCAACACACACACACTCAAATCGCATGAATGAAACTGCGCGTTGCATGTGACGTTGCAACAGCTGCGAAAAGCGGCAACAACAACAGCAACAGCAACAAGAAAAAGAGAAAAATGCAGGACGCCATTGACGGCATGTGGCAGTTTGTTTAATGGGCCACGCACGCAACTCGCGACTGCCCCAAAGTTGCAATGTTGTTGTTGCTGGTTGTCAATGACAGCGAAAAAAGCAATGTGGCAGCAACAGCCTCTCAATGAGGTGTGCTGTGTGTGTGTTGTGTGTGTTGCAAGCTAACAAACTGCAGCCTCCACTTTACCCAAAAAAAAAGAGGGAAAAAACTCACGCACATGATAATGATGCAACTGCCATTCGATTGTTCAACATGCAGCACACGCGTCAAGGTCATCTACTGCCAGTGGCGGCCTGTGCATTTTTGGGGGCATGCAACAACAACCACTCCAGCCACACACACACACGAATTATGCTGACTGCAGCGACTGCAACCGTGTGTCCTTCTCCTCCTCGTCATCGTCTGCGTATTGCGTGCAACAGTTGTTGGCGACCAATCTGCCACACCCAACAAAAAAAAAAGCAGCAAAACCGGCGGAAAAATCAGCCAAAACCAGGGAAATCCCCACCCCCCCCCCCCCACTCCCCATCAACTCCTACCACTTTTTGTCGCTTGCATTGCACTTTGATTGCACTGGTCGCGATTATCCGCACGCTGCATATCAATGTTCTGGACAGGACAGGAGTGCTCCCTATGCTGGCTACCTTCCTGCTGTCTCTCTCACTCTCTCCCTTCAACCCTTTCTCTCTCTCTCCCTTTAGCCCTTTCTCCCTTCAACCCCTTCTCCCTCTCTCTCCCTTCATCCCTGCCATCGACTGCATGCAAAAAATCACTGAAGGTCATTCATTGCATTGAGCTCGGTCTGTGTGTGTTTGGAGCTGTTGCAGTTCAGTTTCAGCCACTGACCCACAATCATCCTCCCTTCGTTCTATGCCTACCAACCTTCTGCCACCCACTTGCCACCCACTTGTCATCCTCTTGCCATCCCCTGTCCCTTGTTTTTGACTGCGCTTCGTTGCGCATTTTTGCATTTTTTCCAACCATCTGCTTGTTTTGGCTGCTTTTTTTTTATCTCTCTCTCTCTGTGTGTGTGTTGTGCAAGTGCATTCAACGCGATTATTAGGGATTTCAATCGACGCTGCACTTGACCCACAGCCTCCTCTAGCTCCCCGCCCCCCCTTCTCACTGCTTTTTGCCACCAAATTGGCCGCTTGTTTGCGGTTGATGTTGCGTTTTTTGCCCATGTTTCACAATTTTTGACTTTCACACGCGCTCGCGTTCTACGATTTTTGCATGAATTTTTGCAGTAGGCTGCCGGACACGCCTGCCACGCCTGGCACGCCTGCCACGCCTACGCCGCCCCCTCCCTGCTACTCCCATTGGTCATTTGAATTGTTGCACTTTTTATGCAACGGCCTGTCGCCTTTTCTGATGGAGGTGGCACCGTTGAAGTGTGAAAATGCAGCGTAATAAAAAACAGGGGAAAAGGAAAAATGTGGCAACGTGGGGTTCTGTGTGGGGGGTTGGTTGGTACAGTTTAGGCCATGTTGTGCCTTGTGATTCAATGCGTTGATGCATTTTTGTTGCATGTGCAACATTGTGCCGCAAACTGTGTGTGTGTGTGTCGAGTTGATTGTTGCGGCAACAGGCAAACCCAATTGACCGCAAATTGTGGCTTTTGTGATCAGATTTTTATGGCGAAAAATTCTGCTGGCATGAGGATTTTGATTGCAGCCTGCCACACACACACACACACACTTTTTCTATGTGTGGCATGCAACAACATATGTATGTACGAGTACATGAAAACACACTCCATTTTAATGCCTATTTAATTGCCAAATTGTCGAGTGGAGATTACAAATGCAATAAAGTATCCTCTTCCCAAAATTTGACAGCAGTTCCTGAATTTATAAATTTAGTTTGTGGCATGAAAATATATTTGATAGAGTTCTAATTTGCCATTAAATTGATGTTGCAGCTAAGTTAATACTCAATTTAGACACACTTATCTGTACTTAGTTTGATAACTTTGTCAAATCTTAAGCGATATTAATAGAGCAATGTCATTTTAATCTGTGAATTCTCATAACTAGGACAAATACTAAACGATTTCGATGTCATTTTGGTCGTCGTTTGTTCTCTTAATGGATTATGTTGATAATTTATTTATAATATACGAATTTTTGCTTGTTTATAACTAAACATTATTTGGTAAACTTCAGAGTATCACAACTTTGTCAAATCTCAAGCGGGCAGTCTATTTTTTATTATTTTTCTTTCCAGATAAAAGCGGCATCTAAATGTTTGCGGCTATTTTGATACTTTCTGAATACTTATTGCAAGACATTTTTGTCCGTTTTGAACTGTCTGAGAGTTTGTCAACTATAAACCAAATTTTTTCTTAAAATGTCCCTCATTTTCGCCTTTTTAACGATTTGTATGCCTTTGGAGAGGGTATTATAATATTGTCACGAAATGTGTAACGCATGAAAGCAGACATCTCCGACCCCATAAAGTATATATATGTATTCTTGATCAGCATCAAAAGCCGAGTCCATATTGCAATGTCCACCTGTCTGTCCGTCGGTCTGTCTGTCGGTCTGTCCTTCTATCCGCTTGTCTGTCTGCCTGTCTGTCAGCTTGTCTGTCTGTCCGTCTGTTTGTCTGTCTGTCCGTCTGTCCATTCGTCCATCCGTCTGTCTGTCCGTGTGTATGTCTGTCTGTCTGTCCGTCCGTCCGTCCTTCTGTCTGTCTGTCGGTCCGTCTGTCGGTCCGTCTGTCTGTCTGTCGGTCCGTCTGTCTGTCTGTCTTTCCGTCTGTCTTTCTTGCTGTCTGTCGGTCCGTCTGTCTTTCTGTCTGTCTGTCTATCCGTCTGTCTGTCTGTCCGTCTGTCTGTCCGTCTGTTTGTCTGTCCGTCCGTCTGTCTGTCTGTATATCTGTCTGTCCGTCCGTCTGTCTGTTCGTTCGTCCATCTGTCCGTCTGTCTGTTTCTATGCAAACTATTCTCTCAGTTTTAGAGCTATCTGGATGAAACTTGGTAAAGATGAATCTTTTTGCTCCAGGCAGTACATGTGTCGAAACTGGCCGAATCGGATCACTATATCATAAAGCTGCCATAGGAAAGATCGGTTGAAAAGTGCCTAAGGGTTCTGCAAGGCTATGAAATCTTTGGCATGCCAAAAATAACAAAGAAGACTGACTCAGGTCAGCCTACTGTCGCGTCCGCCTCGACTTTTCTGCTTGTTTTTAATCATTGTTTGCTTTCTAGATAAATGCGATTAAATGTCGATTTAAATATATTATAATATATATTTAGTGTCTTTTTTTTGAAAATATCGGAATTTTTATGCACTTATCGCAAGATATTTATGAGCTACTTCGAACTCTCTGAGAGTCTGTCAACTATAAACCAAATTCTGCCTTAAAAACTTATTCATTTCACAAACTAATTTTATTAGAAAATGTACGATTATTTTTGCCCCTTCTAAAACTTCCAGCTTTTATAACATTGCCGAAACTTAACCAACTTTCATGCCTTATATCAAATAGATTACTATACAAGTTCTTTATTTATTTATTTACTTAACGTCAACTAAATACAGTCGAAACAGCGAACGATTTAAAATATAAATAAAAACCTCTTCTGCTTTTATTCACTGTTTATTTATGAAATTGAATCACTGCTATTAAAGTTAACTGACTCACAACAATTCATTTGAATTCGCAGTAATTAAGTTTAGTTAGCTGTTTTTTTTTGTTTTTAAAAACTGATAACCGCAACATTTCTAATCTAGTTAAAATTACGCAACTATCAATTATATTTATGGTATTGCAATATTTAAAATAAATACAAGTTATCAGACTTTTATTATGAGTAAATATTCGAAAAAAAACTCTGCAAGTTTTTAACCACAACATGCTGATTTATACGGTATACAATGCAATCCCTTTATACCCAATTAAGCAGTAAATAAAAAAGCGTTTAATCTTTATTTTTGTGCCACACTTTGTTGTTGTAACTGTTGTTGTTGTAGCTGTTGTTGTTGTAGCTGTTGTTGCTGTTGTTGAAGCTGTTGTTGTTGTGTGTTATTTTTTATGGAAATTGAAAAATCTGTAATGCCAGCAACACTGACTGCAATTGTGAGTGGTTGTTGAATCCCCCACAGACCAAAAACCGCCATTCAATGCAGCTGCAATTTTGGGCGGACGTAGCATGACACCTAAGTGAACGCCCTTGGCTGTTGCATGCCACGGTTTGGGTTGCTGCAGCCTCCCTTTGATTTTTTTTTGGTATTTATTTTGTATTTTTTGTGGCATTTTTGTCACATATGCAGCACCTGTTGCAGTTGCCGCAGTTACAGTTGTTGCATTTGTGTCAAATGCGCTGTCAGATCCGCGACTGTTGCTGTCGTGTGTTGTGGGGCAGATCGGCAACATGTTGCAACAGTTGCTATTTTATGAATGAAAATTCGCCGCACGTGACAACTATTAGCCTGTTTGTAGCTATTAAATGTCACTACAAAAGCCAGCGGCAAATGGTTGTTGTTGTGGCTGCTGTTGTTGCTGTTGTAGCTGCAATTGTATGTTGCTGACAGCGCTGCAGCGCAAATTGTGTGTGAAAAAGTTCATACATCAACGCACAAATACACACACAGGCTAATATGTATACACTCACACACATACACACACACAATCACAATCATAGCACAAAAGAGCATAAAAAGTGTTGCTGCTGTCATGCGGTTGCTGCTGCTGCTGTTGTTGCTGCTGCTGCTGCTGTTGTTGTTGTTGTTGTGGCTGGCTGCTATTGCAGGCAACAGTGCGTTTTGCTGCACCACACACACACACACAGCCCCCACTCTCTCACACACACACACACAACGAGTTGAGTGCAACACGCTTTTTTTCGTGTTTTTGCAATTCACGCGAAATGCGTTTGAAAGCGAAAGTGTTGCTGTCACCCACACACACACACACACATGCAGCACACACATGCAGCTATTATTGTTGGCTGTTGTTATGGTGTTAACAGCATGTTGCACGTGTCAATAGAGGATGTTGCAGGTGGGTGTCGGCAGCAGCAGCGATTGCCAATGGCCAATTGTTGCCCCCCAACCCCCCACCACTTGTTCTCTGGTGTTTTATAGCATCAATGGACTAAAATCGCCGTGTAATTGATAGCGCATTTGGTAACTTTATCAGTCAAGCGCATTGTTGTTGTTGTTGCTGTTCTTGTTGCAGTTGCAATTGTCAGTTGTTATTGTGTTGTTGCTGCTGCAACGCTTTATTTGCATTTCAGTTAGTCATTAAACTGTTCCTGCTGTGCTTTTTTCTATGAGTGTATTGTCTGTCCGTGTGTGTGTGTTATTGCTGTCGTTTTTGGCTTTAATTGTTGGTCACAACAGCAACAGCAACAACAACTGCAACTGCAACTGCAACAGGCAATTAATTAGCGCACAGTCGTTGGCTGATTAGGTCAAATAACAGTGTTGATGCCACGCACAATCTGCCACACATGCCCCATTCATTTGCTTTGCAAATTTTAAACTAAACAAATAAACTATGACTCTGTTTTTGGGCATTCAAGTGTGGCAAGCCACAAAAATACGCGACACGACAACAACAGCAACCACAACAACTAAACTATAAGTTATAGCTTGCTGGCCAGTAGTTGTTAATGTTTGTTAAATGACAAATCAGTCAAGCAACCATTTACCAAGTTGCAACTTTAGCACTCAGTCCCAGTAACTGCACTACACTCTTTGGGCCTGGCCAAAAAGGTTTGCCAAATGCTTTTCTTATTTCCATTTGGGGTAGAACTCTTGTTGACTCAAAGGACTCACCGCTGAGGCACTATCGACACTCTGCCTACTCACATCTCGGTCCTTCGAGCCCTTAGACTAAATGCGTTTTTTGCTTAGTTTTATTGGTTGAGTTTTGCAGACCATGCCACATGCCACATGCCACATGCACCCCCAACAGCGACGCAATGCGACGCATAGAAAAATCGCCAAAAATAAAAAGAAAAAAGAAAAATTTTTATAAAACACACTCAAATTGCAGACAGAAGCAGCAGCAACAGCAGCAACAGCAGCAGGATGAGAATTTTCTCTCAAAGTGGGGGACTTCAAGCTTTGAGTGCAGTAAAAATCAAGCGAATATCTAAGCGTGGAAAAAATAGCATAGCAGAAATATGTGTGTTGTGTATTTTCCTTTTTCTATTGCTTGTCGACTTTTTGCAATTGTTTTTTGTCTATTGAGTTTCAAATTTCCCGGACATCAGACCACGTACAATGCGTTGCCTGTCGCTGTTGTCGTTGCTGTCGTTGCTGTTGCTGCTGTTGCTGCTGTTGCTGTTGTTGCTGCTGCCTCTTCTCGGTGTTCTGCTGAAGCTGAAGGCTTTGATAAAAAATTTTTGGCAAATGTTTTCTGAAATCCTTGCCTCCCTCCCCTCGCAGCCCAAGAGACGTGGCAGCGTAACAAGCCATTGCAACAGCCTCGCATATAAATGGCATGTTTGACACACACAGAGTGAGGGCAGTTTGGTGGGAAGGGTTTGTTTTGGGGGGTGTGTGGGGGGTGTGGGCTGCCCAACTGCCACTGCGTTTCAAACAAAATAATATGCAAAATGTTAAAAAATTAAATGAGCAGAGTGAGCAACGTGGATTGTGCCATAGTATGTACTAGAAGTTGTTGTCCAGCAGCAGCAACAGCGGCAGCTCTGCTAAAAATTCGCGAATTTTTAGTTGATTTTCTACATGTGCCAACAAAAAAATGTGAAATGGGCAGTGTGGGTGGCACATGTTAGACTCTTATGTGTGTGTGTGTCGGTGTGTGTGTGTGTGTGTCGGTGTGTGTGTGTGTGTGTGTTAAAGGGGGAATTCTGTTGTTGCTGGGGGGTGAGTGTTGCATGCGTTTTTGTGTTTGATTTGTTGGCGCCTTGCAAAAGGGCAACGAGTCCGTCGCATCCATTTGCCCAGAGAGAAAGAAAGAGAGAGAGAGAGAGAGAGCAGAGCTAAGAGCATGAAGTAGATAGCAAGGGATAGGGGGGAGTGAAAGAGACAGAGTGTGAGACAGAGTGTGAGCTGTGCAAAGCTTTGACAAAACATTAAAAATAAATCAAATGAAAATGAACACAACTAGAAAGAATATATATGTATGTATATATATATATATATATATATACTACGGCATTTCAAAGGCACATAAATTAATATTTGCGCGTTGCAAAAAGATGTAAATAAAATACAAAATAAAAGACAGAGTTGCCCGCGCTGCTAAAGAAAAATTGAAAACCGTTGATGGTTGCATTAATCAGTCGGCAATCCGACCGGTATATACCCTGTAGCTCTACAGGGAACACGCTCAAATTCACTCCCAACTCTACTTATCATATGTGACAAATATCAAGTCAAGTCCCCTGAATAACTTTAGAGTTTATTATGCGATCGAAGTGAAATTTGCAACACACATTGAGACTATGCTATTCATTATGTATCCCAAATGTGAAGTCTCCAGCTATAAAACTGCTTTTGTTATGAGCATTTTTTGTGATTTGTGGGCGAAGGGGGTGTGGCATTGTGATGAAATTTGCTGGACATATCAACACCAAGACACTCATCATTTGTGCCAAATCTCAAGTATCTAGCTACAAAACTGCTTTTGTTATGAGCTTTTTCTTGTTTGGTGGGCGAGAGGGGCGTGGCATCCAAAATTCAAGAGAAACTTGATCTGCCTGCAAAAATTACCAGTGCTGGGAGACCAAGTTTAAGCTTCTAGCTCTTAACATCTCTGAGATTCTTTCGTTTATACGGAGGGACGGACGGACAGACAGGCAGACGGACAGACTGACATGGCTATTGATGCCGATCAAGCATATATATACTTTATGGGGTCGGCCACGCTTCCTTCTGCCCGTTACACACTTTTAACAAACTTTATATACCAACACAGGGTATAACAAAAATATCTTCTACTTTTTAAATTATCTGTAAGGATTGCTACCATTAAATAAGCTAAATAATAATAAAAAAAATACCTTATACTTGCTTACTTATCTGTAAGGTTTGCTACTGTTAAATATAATAAATAAACAAAATTAAATAAATAAAATAAATAAACTACATTTATACAAAACAAACTTAATAGACCCTTATACATTTTTAAAGTGAAGTGTCTAAATATCTTCTAATTGCTCACTTATCTGTAAAGATTGCTACTTTTAAATGGTATAAATAAGCTAAAAAATTATTAAAAAATACCTTCTACTTGCTTACTTATCTGCAAGGTTTGCTACTACTATAAGCTAAATTATTATATACATTTGCTGCATTTAAAAATATTTAAACAACAATAAAATAAAGATAGTAAATGACAAGTCAAGTTTCTAGAGAGCAGAGACTGAAAATACATTTTATTACATTATTTGTTAACATTTGTGTGCATATGTCGTTATACTTTATACTTTTAGGGGCGAGATTTTTCAATTAAAAGCAACCCTTGACAATTTTTTGTTGTTTTTTAATTTTTTTTTTATAATTTTTAGCGATTTATTTTTGGCGGCAGTTAAATCAAAGACAGATCAAGGGTTGAGTCAATATGACTTAAATTGAAAACAAGCGCTGGAAACTCAATATGCAATTTGAATATTTTGTAGCCAAGGCAGGACTCTAACAGCAACAACAACAGAGACAACAACAGCAACAGCAACAGCAACAACAACAGAGACAACAACAGCAATAACAACCACAACAACAACCACAACAACAACCACAACAACAACAACCACAGCAACAACTGTAACTTATTGGTCATAAGAACAAAGGCTATGCAAATGTCGAGAGATACGTGTATTATAAAGTATAAAGTATAATAAACATAAGCGATTAAGCGAACGTTGCAAGTTGCAACTACAAAATTGTACAACAGCAACAACATATGATGTTGCCGATGTTTGTTTGTAGTTGCAGCCAAAGAAGAAAACGATGAAGATGATGATGCCAAACAATTACAGCGTCGTTTTCCATAATATGCGAAATATAAACAATAAATACTGACGGCAGACAGACAGACAGACAGACAGTCGGACGGTTGGACGGTTGGACGGACGTGCAGCAACAACAACAACAAATCATGCACAAAACAATGGGCCACATTTTGAGTCGCTTTGCTGCAACTTATATCAAACAATTACACATATTTTGCATGTGGTTAAGAGAGAGAGAGAG
Source organism: Drosophila histrio (assembly GCA_958299025.2). Taxonomy (NCBI): domain Eukaryota; kingdom Metazoa; phylum Arthropoda; class Insecta; order Diptera; family Drosophilidae; genus Drosophila; species Drosophila histrio. The sequence continues at coordinate 3,176,864 of OY729166.1, read as the reverse complement.
AGACTGAGGAGGGGGATTAGGCGCCAGGCCACCGGTAGCTTGAATTTTGAACAATTGTTGGTCTGGGGAAGAGCAACAAGTTGCTGCTGCAACACACACACACACACAGAGAGAGTGTGAGGGAGGGAGAGAGAGAAAGACCGGCAACAGCAGCTGAAGAAGTTGTTGCAACAACAACAACAACAATAGCAACAACGTGCCCAACGAAGCATGCAAAGCAGCTACAACTACAACTACAACTACAACTACTCTTTGGCTGGGCTGAAGCTGCCACAGTAGCAGCCAAAATAGTTGTCTCTCTGCTTGCGGTCTGCTGAGTGCCACCCGGTGGCATTACATCGCCCACGAAGAAACACGACGCGTCGGCGGCACTATAAGAAAACGTGCACCGCCAAAAACCACCATGCAACAGTTGCAGTTGCTACTGCTGCTGCTGTTGCTGCTGTTGCTGCTGCTGCTGCTGATGCGACTACTGTGGCCACCAGCAGCAACAGCCGCAGCAACAGCCGCAGCAGCTTGGCATATCTTCTATGGCTCTATGAAATGCAGCTTACAGCAGCAAGCAGTTAAATGTGGCAAGCAATATGTGCCAACTTACAGCAGTTAAGTTACAGAAAGATAGACAGAAAGTGGACTAAACAAAGCAGTTGCTGAGTTGTGTGGCTTAGTATTTAGAAGATTTCATTTTCATTTACAATTTTATATATTTATTGGACGTTTTACTTTGAAAAACTGTAGACCCCATAAGGTATATTAAGTATACTCTTGATCAGCATCAACAGTCGAGTCGATATAGTCATGTCTGCCTGTCAGTCTGTCTTGCTGCCCGTCTGCCCGTCTGTCCTGCTGTATAAACAACTAGATCTCAGAGACTAAAAGAGGTAGAGTTACCAAATTTGGTGACAATACTCCTGAGGTATCTACAAAAAACAAGTTTGTTTTAGAATCCTGCCACGCCCTTTTCCGCCCCCAAAATCGTAAAAACCCGAATAACACGAGTAATTTAGAAGATGCAATTTCCAAACTCGGCATACATAAAGTTTAGCTTAATTGCGATGTGTACTGAAAATTTCATTAAAATCGGACAATAAACACTGGAGATTTTGAAGCAAATAAGTTTTTGAATATACAAAGGTTTGAGGCAGCTACTTGAGGTAAGGTAACTAAATTATTAAATGCAGTTCTGTAAAAAAACTGTGAATTTGTCAGATAATCGACTATGGCTGCATTTGGTTAGAGTTTCGAACTCTAGCGGTATGGTTCTGGAGTTCGAAACCTACCAGAGGCAACTTATATTTTAGGTTATTATTCTTTTTAGCATTTAATTATAACTTTATTAAGCTTTATATCATTATTTCCTTTTTGAGGGATAAGTTAATGGTTCTCTCATAGTCCACTTCGACTCTAGCCTTGCCGACTGGTTTAAACACTGCTTCTATTCAACTGACCATTGCTGTATTTGAACTAAAGAGCATCTGTATTTCGTTGTGCTTTAATTGTTGCCTTCATTTGATGTTAATATTGCTGCTGCTGTTTGTATTATTGCTTTGCTGCCTGACTGGCTATAATGTCTTTACTTACGCGATGCTGCTGCTGTCCCTTCCCCTTGTCCTGCCCCTGTCCCTGCCCCTACTTCCTACGCCCCCGCTGCACAATTGCTGTTGTTGCTGTTGCTGTTGCTGCTGCAACTAAAGTCAAACATCATATGCTGCTGTTGTTGCGGCAGCAAAAACATTTTTGCAGTAGCAATTGACTTCATTTGAAATTGTCTTTTTTTTGTTGCATTGCATTGTTTTGTATTGTATTGTTGTAGCTGAGTTTTGTGCGTTGTTGTGTGTGTGTTGTTGCATTTTTCCCTTGGACAGGTTTAATAAATATGTTCAAGGAAATGCTGTTTGGTAATTGTTCGCTGGCGTTTTTTTGCTGCTGCTGCTGTTGCTGCTGCTGCGGCTGCTGCAATTTTTGGGCAAGTTTCTTTTGCTTGGTTGCATCTCTTAGCGGAAATGTGGCGCCGCAATGAAGCCAAACTATCATTTCTTTAAGATCAGTTACGTTTTGTTAAGTGTTTTAGCCAAAAACAATTACTATACATATCAGCAGTGTTAGGTAAGCAAAAGTTGTTGCAACAGCGTCGACAAACTAATAAACTAGCTGCAAGAAAGTATGCTACAATCACACACACACACGCAAAAATTGAAATGAGTTGACGCAGGGGCTATGTGTCGTATACGCAATGTTGCTGCTGTTGCTGCTGCTGTTGCCGTTGACACAGGTCAGTAAACCGCCAATAAAATCAACGTCCCAGGCAACGTCAGACTCGACTCCTGCTGCTGCTGATGATGCCAGGTGCTCCTTTTGCACGTTGCCCAAATGAAAATTGAACTCATATTTATTTAACTTGGCCAAAAAAGGGTGTTAGGGTTAGGGCCAGCACACGTTGCAACTCGTTGCCAAAAAGAGCGGGTGTAGGATGGAGGTGGGTGGATGTGTGTGCCTGTTTCTGGCAGAAGCCAACGCCGCCGCCGCCGCCTAGGCACAATTCATCAACAACCGTCCGAGCATTAGCCGTCAGTCAGTCAGGCAGGTCCTGTTGCGGCTTCTATTGCTGCTGCTGCTGCTCCTGCTGCTGCTGCTCCTGGGTGTATACTCTTTTGTCTACGAATTTTTGAGTTTTGAGTTTGCATACAAGATGAGTTCTGTCGAGGAGGCATAGGCACATAGTCCTGTCCTGTTTCCATGTGAAACGAGCCTCTCTATGTGCGTGGTTCCCTCTGGGTGCCGTAATAAAATGTCATTCGTCATTTGGTTTTTGCGTGTGCGTTGCCAACGTTGCCAACGTTGCATGCCACCTCCAATTCAGCTCAGTCCACAGCTCTCTCTCTCTCTGCCTCCTGATGCTGCCAATAACTTCAGCAACTGCTGCAACAACGACAACTAATCGCATTGTCTGCACTTTTTGTGTATGTGCAACTGCAACACGCAGTCAGAATGCGAAACAGAAAACTAGCAAACAAAATCCGTTGTCGTTGATGTTGCCTTGCCACGTAACGTTGCATGTTGCTGCTGCTACTGTTGCTGTTGCCACATTTGCCGGTCACATTTAACAATTCTATTAATTTGTTTTGTGCCCTGAAATCAAATCCCAACCAGTTTTATATCCATATATACTACTAGCATAGAATGATGTCCTGCATCCTTTGGTTTCTGTCTGTTGAATAAAGCAGAGCTTGCAACAATGCGTTTTATTATGACAGTGTTTCTGATTTGATTTCTTATGCATTTCTGCACTTTTTATTTTTATTTTTATTTCTATTTTGTATTTTGTTTCTTTTGTTTTCGTTGACATTTTGTTTGGCATTCCGTATGCATGGACAGGGATCTCGAGTCTGGTCGTAAAACATCAATGAGTCTCCTATATCCTGTCATACTATCATGCAGCGCGGATATTGCCTCGCTCCTCACTCCTCACTCTCCGCTACTCACTCCTCTACTCCCCGCTCCTCACTCCCCGCTCCTCTACTCCCCGCTCCTACCCTCCCAGCAGTCTTCTTCTAGTTCTAAACCCAAAAACCCATTCTTCAACAACTCTAGCAGATATTCAGATATTGTCTTCGCTCCGTTGATGACAACAACAATGACGATTTTCCATTTCCAAAATTCTACAAAAATATATATATCATTGTGGGTGTGGCAGACCGTTAGCCGTCCCTCCCTGCCGCCCCTTTTGCCTCGTTTACTTGGCGTATGCGTAATTTGCGTATGTTTGCAAAATGCAAATGGGCTTCATCTCCGTCGTCTAACTGAAAATAATGATAGGCACCACCCTCTATGTCTCTCTCTCTCCCTCTCTCTCTCTCTCTCTCTCTCTCTGTGTTTGGGTGTGGGTTGTGCCCTTTTAATTGTCAATGCATATTTGGGTGGCTTTGTGGAATCGGTCGGTCGGTCGCCTCTTATTTGGATTGTTTGCTCTATACTGGGCCGACCATTGTGGCTCGATTTATGATTTATTTTTTGCTGACCAAATGGACGTCGACGTGGCTGCCACAAAAGCTGCTGCATCTTCGCCATGTTGCAGCATAATAATTTCAAATTTATGTAAGCACAAACTGTTTTCGATTATTACTGATTATTTGCCATATAGTAATGTAACAAATATATATAAATAATTATATTAACAGCAAAATAAATATACGGAAATATATTGTGAAACGTAAGCAGAAAGGAAAGTCTCTTGGGCTTAATTCTGTTTTGAGATTTCATTCATAAATTAGCGAAATTATAAACTACAAAATCAAGGAATTTATTTTGCTAAAACTAATAGAAATTGTTGTAATATGTTTGAGAATTTCCTCATGTCTTCAAACTGGAAATGCGGCTGTAAATTACTTGACTATAAACAATTGATGGTCGTATTATGTTTTCAGCAACTTCATCATATTTTATGCAAATCGAAACGCTTTATATAAGTAGGAATACGGATTATTGAATTAAGTTGGCAGCATCAATGAAATATTGAGCATTAACATCGAGTTGGCAGTATATAGTTAGCGGAAACTCGACTGCTAAGGAGAGAAGATGTGTGCTCGTGAAGTGTGTTCAATATCTAAAGTTAAGACGCATATGAAGAAATGTAAAACTTATTAACCATTGAAATAAACTATTAAACATTATTTAAGCAAATCGAAAAGTATTGTTTATTGTGTTCAGAAGCTGTCAATGCACTATGGGGAAAATTCCAATTTTTCGGGTATTAATTAATAATTTTTAAACTAAGCAAGATTTTTCAATGCGGTTTTTTTATTTATGTTATGAACACCCTCAGACACATTTTTGAAAAAATGGGCGTGTCACCGCCCACCCATTAAAAAAATTAAATTAATTTTTTAAAATTATATTACGAAACTGAATATCTATATGAGTATTTATTTACTATAACACTCTTTTATACATAAAAATAAAGTTAAACTATTGGAAAAACATAATTTTGATGAAATTAAGGACATAAAAAAACATTGTTGAAATTAATAGTAATTTTCTTCATTTTTCAGTTCTTCATCAATCTTAAATAATGAAACGTTAAATTCATCTTCGAATTCCTCAAAAGTTTGATTTGACCTTCAGTTTTACATGGTAAAAGATTTATAACATCGATGGGAAAGCTTGAGTTAACAAAAAAAACGTTGCACTCTTTACATTTTATTAGAGCTGCTACTGGTTGTTTTTTTGTGCTTCTCCTCCTTTCAACAATTAGCCAACTTTGGAGATCCAATTTGTTAATTATTGATGCCATTTGATATATATAATTTAGTTGTTCTCATTAACCAATTTGAATTATATTTTCCAATTTTTTCAATTATATTTTCCGTTCCTGTAAAATTTTTTCCCTTTGGTATTTAAATTTTGGCAACAAATGTAGCTCTTGCTTCTTAAATACGATTCATATTTAAAAACAATAATGTTTTTATTGAGTTTCTATTAAAAAAAAAAAAATAATAGCATTTTCATGGCTGAAGTGCCTTTTTCCTTGCGCCTTATAATAAACAGCTCAGCGTTTGACAGCTCGAAGTCATCTGCAAAAAGTTAATTTACGCAGGTTGTGCGGAAAAGTGCACATTGAGACAAACTGCCTTTGAAGCACAATTAATGGCTCTACGACATACAATTGGACGTACACTTATGGACCCTAATGGTCGTTTTATATACCTCCGCAAATTTGAAATTTCTTTCCAAGAAATAACCTTTGAGATCATCTGCTTTTTTATCAAATTATTAATAGAGCACGCATAATTACAAAACATTAGTACAACCAACACATAGCACAAATCCGTACAATTGGTATCCTTTTTGAAATTCATAAAAAATATTTTTAACTTGAGAATAATGGCAATTTGAAAATGCTGCAAAAATATTGCAATTTTAAAGAACGTGATTTTCCACAGCAATAGCTGACTTTAACAGCTGTTAGGTTTAACATTGGTCTGTTATATAACATTTTTGGTACTGAACTTTACAGTTTGAAGTTTTCTGAAGACGTTACCACAAAAAAAATACTAATTTAAATACTTTGAAAAAATGACTAAATACCCGAAAAATCGGAATTTTCCCCATAGTGCAATGGCAGCCGAGATTCCCTACATACTATATAAGTAAACCACAGCAAATATGCAAAAAGAAGGGTCGATTTTTATAAAAAGAGTACCAAGTGTCGATTAAGTTTGTCAATATAACCAGTTGGAAAAGTTACTGGGAAAGCCTTTACTTATTCTATAAAAAGAAAATAATAGTAACAAACTTCGGGTTTTAATTAATTCCCTAAAATGGGTAAATACCCTATAGGGAATTTTTTCTTGCTTTAGCCCGACACTGCCTTATATTGTGTTTTGAATAGAGTTTATTATCCGATTGCAATGAACTTTTTAGGATACATTGGGACTTTGATGATCGTCCTGTATGCCAAAATTCGGGACTCAAGCTTTAATATTTGTCGTTTTATGTGGTTTCAAAATATTGTTTTCGATTTACGGCGGCGGAAGGGGGCGTGGCAAAATTTTAACACAAACTGGTGCTGCTTAGTCCATAGATGAACCAACATACCAAATTTGGTGTCTCTAGCTCTTATAGTCTCTGAGAACTAGGCTCTCATAGAGACAGACGGACGGTCGGACAGACGGACGGACAGACGGACGGACGGTCAGACGGACGGACAGACAGACAGACGGACGGACAGACAGACGGACAGACAGACGGACAGACAGACGGACGGACAGACAGACGGACGGATAGACAGACGGACGGACAGACAGACGGACAGACAGACGGACGGACATACGAACGGTCGGACAGATAGACAGACGGACACACGGACATGGCTATATCGCCTCCACTGTTGATGCTGATCAAGCATATATATACTTTATGGGGTCTGCTTGACTTCCTTTGACCTGTAACGCACATTTTCTTTTTTGACAAAGTTAATAGACCCTTTTTACTTGTTTAAAGTAAAGGGTCTAAAAAGTGCCTAACAGGCAAAAGGAAGTCTCTTTTTATTAATATATAGGTATATATTTCTTTAAATAAACAATTTGGGAAAGTGTTGCCATTAAGAGAGATATTTTAATACACTGACTGAGACTGGGTTTTGAGTGTTTGCAGTTGTCGGCTATCTGATATCTGCCATTAGGGGATTCCCCCATCTAGTTCTTGTCTTCAAGCGGAAAGGAAATAACGAATTGCCTGTCCACTTTTGCTTTTAGTTCTTCAATTATTTTAAAAACTATTGTAATTGCTATTATTACATATAATAATTTATTTATTCTTTAATATGTAATTTCTAATAATTTTCCTCTACTTATATGTGTGTCTTGATTTGTTTTTACTACTTGTATCTGTTGTATATATTTATATTTTTCTACTGCCCTTATCTGCTGATTTGATTTGTTTTTCTCCCTTGCTTACAGTAACTTTCTATTGATCTGAAGCTTCTACTTTGCTAAATCCCTAAGCCCTAACAGTTGTCCTCCTTCCCATCCTGCTCCTGTTGTTCCTCCTGGCTCCTCCTGTCTCCTCCTGTCTCCTCCTGTCTCCTCCTGGCTCCTCCTGTCTCCTCCTGGCTCCTCCTGGCTCCTCCTGGCTCCTCCTGGCTCCTCCTGGCTCCTCCTGGCTCCTACTGGCTCCTCCTGGCTCCTCCTGTCTCCTTCTGTCTACTCCTGGCTCCTCCCGCTCCTCTGGCTCCTCCATAAGTGTCGTATCCAACAGTCGTAAAGTTGTTATCCTTGATCTCAATGCATACATATCTAAGCTACCCGTAACGACAATTGTCATCAGCTGCATTATCAGGCAAAAGTAACTAACGGCCTGGCTAAGTGTAGCTTCTGTTGCCCCCACCCCCCCCCCCCCCCCCCCTTTTGGCCAATGGTAACTCAGACTCAGACAGAGGGACAGTCGAGGCTTCCCTTCTTCATCTCTGCAAAGTGTGCACATATCGTAACCCAACAGACAAAGCCAAAAGCCTAAACCTTTTGTTGTATTGTTATCGCATGATTCGTCCTGGCCAGGCTCTGTGGCTCTGTGCCAATCGTCCTGGCCTAAAACCTTGACTCTCAGCTACAAACAGCAACAGTAACAACAACAAAAACAATGATGATAATTCGAATGGTCATTATTTATATTCTTTGAAAGTGTTTTTGCGTATTCAAAAATTCTATTAAGGAAGTTCAAGTACAAAAGTTGTCAACGTTGTTGCAGTTGTTGGATTGTTTGTTTTCAATGTTGTTGTTGTTGTAGTTGTTGTTATTGTTGTTGCACTCGTTGTTCATGCATGTCGAATACATCACAAACGGGGCGCGTGGGAGTTGCAACGGGATTGGTATTGCAATTGGGTGGCATTGTTGCTGTTGCTGCTGCTGCTGCTGCTGCTGTTGCTGCTGGTGTTGCTGCTGGTGTGCCTGCTGCCATGTCGTCGCCAACATCATCGTCATCCTCATCATCGTCATTGTCAGCGTCGTCGTCGCCGTCGTCGTCATCGTCATCGTTGGCATTGCAGTTGTGTAGTTTTTGCGTTTATTGTTGCATTTCTGATGTGATTTTTAGTATTGTCCAGCGACGAGTGCAATGTGCTCAGCATTTTTGAATGTGTCCTGCCTGCACCTCATCTCCTCATCTCTCTCTCTCTCTCTCTCTCTCTCTCTCTCTGTCTTCCTCCCCTCTAACACTATCTGTCTCCCTCGAGTTCTATGTGTGTGTTTGTTTGTGTGTGTGGCTGCGTTCTATGTTAAATTGTTTGCTTGATGCTCGATCAAAAATGACAAATGTATCTACAGTGGGCGTAGCAAATATGCGTACATAAATTTCAAGAAGTATAAGAAGAATAAGGATATTCATTTAAAATAGTTACATCAATTGAAACGCTAGAAATATGAAATAAACATAAATATATTGAACTTTAAAATTGAAATGCATAATAAAAGCAGGGTCTGGAAATGCTATGCCGTTTTGTAGTTGTAAACTTTTGCTCCGGCTACCGTTCTCATTTTGAATAGAGAGCAGTAGCAAAGCACTTTTTTTTTTTTTTTTTTTAACCCATTATATGAGAGGTAGCGAACATCCTAATGGACATGATCCGCTTGAAAAGCATGATGGTGACATGATGAGCTTGTGATAGATGATTGTTGATAGTTCCGTGGGGCGGTGCAGCGTGGGTTATTCCATATGGAAAACCGTTGCATAATAGGGCAGGAGCACTTCTTTACATAGTTGACATCGATAAAACAGCTGATTATATAGGACCAGGCTGAGACGGCTGTAATTAAAACTTGTTGAAATCCTCGGGATAGGATCATAGGACAAGGAAACTTCTTTTTACAGGTGTCATCGTAAAGGAGAGCGAGATAAGCGTAGACAAAAGCCAGCTGGGTGACCCTTCACATAAAACAGCTGATTATATAGGACCAGGCTGTGGTGGCTGTACTTGAAAATTTGTTGTCAATCCTCTGGATAGGATCTTGGGTGGAGGCGGGGTTGCGTACTAAAAACATTCTTAACAATTGCGTGAAGTAGAAGAAGATGCGACATACACATAGGTTGGCTGTCATAAAAGAATCTTGATCTTGCAGTTAGAATAGAGGAGTGATTTGGAAAGCGTACTTTCGCAACGAATTACTGACAATTCGTAGTGTTAAGGCGTTGACGTAACTCTTACAGCTCTTGGTTATAACATTCTGCATGGCAAGCTTTCAATGCGTGTGCGTTTAAGTCTCCTTCGCTTGTATGGACCAGCTACAAGGGCTGAGAGCAGAGAGCAGAGAGCATAGCATGTCATATGATATACGAATATTGTGCTTACTGCTCTGCTACTGCTATCTATTCAAAGTCAGAGCAGTAGTAGCAAAAGCATAGCAATATTTCTAATGCTCCTCCTGCTGCTATGAAGTAGTTTTGGCAAATCCTGAATATAAGTATGCAATTAGGTAAATTATGATTTTTTAGTTCCAATTGCCACCCACAAATACAAGTAGCTTAAGTATACTAACTTAACTTATGCCAATACTTACTTTAATACTAATACTTATTGAGCTGATAGGGTTTTTTCTGGGGTTTTCTTTACCCAATCCCTTGCAACAAATCATTAGATCATTTAAAGTCATAATTTTGTTTACCCCTTTAAAGCGTTCTTAAATTTTTCTTTTCTCAGTTTTAGTTTAAAATTATATTTAATTTGCAAAAATAATTTTATTTGTTAATTTTGTAATATTATATATTTTAATTTTATTATAAATATTATTCCATAATATCTTGTAGACGGTCTTTATTCGTAATAATAAATAAAGAGCGTGTCTAATTGTTTGCATACGTCTTGCACTCACTGTATACATCATGTGGCACGCATACAGCTGCAAATTTTCTAGCATCGTTGTCGCCTGCTGCATTGCTGGCAAAATGTTAATTTGAATTTGTGAGCATGTCATTAACACACGCATACACCCACACACACACACACACACACACGCATACACACACACACACACACACACACACCAGCAGCAACAACAACAACAATGTGTAGGCATACATATGCATTTGACAAATGCGTTGTTAATGATGCAAAATGCAATTTTCGAAAATTCACAAGTTTCGTTTTTGATTTTATGCCAGTGCGACAAAACAATATGACTACTAAAAAGAATATTTTTACTAGCTCCACAGTCATACATAAAAGTAGACAGACGCACATATATCCACAAACATACATACATATCTAAGCATATCAAATATATATATATATATAGATATCGAAATAGAAACGTAATGCAAACATTAGCAGGTAGTACATACAGTTTAAAGGCGATTTAAATAAAAATTATAAATACAAAGCAAACAACTAAAATCTCTCGAGATATGAGTGATCAACTGGTCAATACCCTGTGCTGGCAAATAGTTTAATTTGTTAGATATATTTATATTAATATAGAATACTGAAAAACAGCAATTTTTATACTCTGTTCCCATTAAAAATGGGCATACAAGGGTATAATGAATTTGTGTGAATGTATGTAACAGGCAGAAGGAGGCATCTCTGACCCTTTACTATATATATGCATATTCTTGATCAGTATCAACAGCCGAGTCGATTGACACCTGTCCGTCTGTCTGTCTGTCTGTCCGTCCGTCTATAAAAAAGCGTGGATCTCAGCAACTATTAGAGCTAGAGACTTGAAATTTGGAATGTAGGTTACTGAATATCATACGCAGATCAAGTTTATTTACAATTTACTATATCAATCCCCGTTTGTTGTAAAATTAGAAAAGTCACCATAACATAAGCATTGTTTAAGCTAGAGACTTGAGATTTGGCACACAAGATTTGAAACTTGAGCTTAATGTGCCCAGAAAATTTAAACGCGATGCCACGCCCCCTTTGCCCAGAATTTGAAAAAAAACTGATAACAAAAGCAGTTTTATAGCTAGTTCTGGTATAACACTTTTGAAAAGCGCTTGAAGTCTATTAATTACTGCTCATACAATTTTATATCATTAGAATGCCTCTTCTGCCGTTTACAGGGTATATTGAGTAGCTGTAAGCCAAAGCGGCATATTTCTATATAAACAAAACTGTTGATAGAAAGAAAAAATAAAACTAAACAATGTGCCGCGTGCGCTTTAATCAGCACCGCCTCAAATACAACACAAGCAACGACTACAACAACAGCAGACAACACCACAACAACACCGACAGCAACAACACCGACAGCAACAGCAACAGCAACAACAACAACAACAACATTGACTAGATCAACAACTCTAGCAACAACTCAATTACCAACAACAACAACAAAAAGCGGCAGCAAACGGCCGCTAACATTCATCACCACAAAATTAAATTGCCTTTGTTTATATAAATTTTTCATAGTCACACACACACACGCACACACACACACACATACCTAGCCGAAGACAGTTGGAAAATTTAAAGAAATGCGCTGTTAAAAGCAATGGAAAATAATTTTTCAACACGCCGCATTTGTTTAATTATAAATTTCTGTCAAGATTTGTTCTAGATGCTCAAAGGAGCGCCGCCGAGACGTCAATGTCGTCAACATGTTGCCAACCACACACACACACACACACACACACACACACACACACACACACACACACGCACACACATTTAGAAAGAGACAGCAATGCAAACAAATAAACAATTACCGAGGGGGGGTTGTTGCTCTTCTTCCCTTTTGAGTTGAACACAGTTTCCCATTTCCAGCTGCATTTGGTTGTTGTTGTTTTTTTGATGTTATGTTGTTTTTTTTTCTGTTGTTGTTTTTCTGTTAGTTTCCCCGATACTCGAATCGTTGTCGATGGAAAAGCGCAACACGTTGAAATCTTCAGATTTTGTTGTTGATTTGTTTGCTCAAAATTTATTGAAGATCAAAGCGGACAGTTTTCCGCGTGTCATTTAGCTGTAACTGCAATTACATACATACCCCTTCTCATCCCTTCATCCCTTTACACATAAATAAAACATTTTGAAAAAAAAATCAAAAATTTATCAACGCATATTCCAAAATAAACAAAATCATTTCTGATCCTCTGTACATTTTTTGTAAAAATATAAAATGTATTAAGGCAATAAAGAAAGGGCATTGTATTATAAAAAAGTACTCTTTCTCAATCTTGACAGTATTGCAAACAGATGTAAACTTATGAATATTTTACATTTCATTATTATTAACATTTGCTTTAGTATTGGAATTGTCATTAATTCGCATTAGTTTTAGTATTGTTAGTAGAATTAGCTTTATAAATTATTAAATTAAATTGAGTCTGCGCCAAAGAAGTTCTTACTTCGTGACTTTAACTGGGTATCGGGAATTGAACTGCCCTCTTACTCCAGTAGACTTCTATTGATTAACCTTTTAAATAATTGTTTGAATACCCCTAGATTCAACTTATTAACTTAACTTAACTTAAGTCAAATTCATGAAACAATTTTATCTTTTCAGACCTAAGTTGTAAGTCGCATATAATACAATTTTATTGTTAACTTCGTATTATTTTATATGGCTTTTCTATATTTTAAATCTATCTTAGTGTCTATTGTTTTAAATTTACGTTAAATAAATAAATAAATTTATAAATATATAAAAATAATAGATAAATAAATAAATATAAATTTTCATGCAATTTTTACTTATTTAATTATATATTCAATTTAATTTAACAACTATGCTTCAGTACAATTAGACAAAAGTTATCGCAGTTATTATTTAATTAATAATTTTAACCACTCGGAAGGCTATAGTCAAAATCGACTATGAGAGACCCTTTACTTATTCTTCAAAAAGGAAATAATAGTATAAACCTAAATAAATTTGGTAGGTTTCGAACTCCAGAACCACACCGCAAGAGTTCGACACTCTAACCATTTCGCCAATGCAGCCATAGTCGATTGTCTGGCAAATTATCAGTTTCCTTGCCGCAAGTTGTTGCCTGCCTCCAACCTTTGTATATTCGAAAACTTATTTACTTCAAATCTCCGGTGTTTATTGTCCGATTGCAATGAAATTTTCAGTAGACAATGCAATTAAACTAAACTTTATGTATGCCGAATTTGTAACTTGTATCTTTTAAATTACTCGAGTTATTTGAATTTTTACAATTTTTGGAGGCGGAGAGGGGCGTGACAAAATTCTAAAACCAACTTGTGGATGCTTCAGCAGTATTGTCATCAAATTCGGTTTCTCTAGCTCTTATAGTCTCTGAGATCTAGGTGTTTATAAAGCAGGACAGACGGTCGGACGGACGGACGTACAGACGGACATAGCTATATCGACTCGGCTGTTGATGCTGATCAAGAATATATGTATTGTATATACTTTATGAGATCTGCTAGACTTTCTTAGACCTGTTACACACATTCCTTTCTGACAAACTTAATAGACCCTTATACTTTTTTTTGAAAGTAAAGGGTTGAAAAAGGATTGAGTTATAGCGTTGATATTATTTATTGCAGAACAGTTTTTGCTTTATAGAGTTTATGCTTCATAGAGATTTTCGATCGATTTGAAAGTCAAACTTCTCTTAGTTAAAAGTAGTAAAATGCAAATCAATTCGATTATTATTATCCTTGCGATGTGTGTGAATAATAATCAATTCAATAATCATACATATCTCAATTTGTTCTCACATTCAAGCAAACTATAAAATCTACAAAGTTTGCTCAGCCATCATAACTTTCTTTATAATATTGTGATAAAGTTGTAATAACTTTTGTTCAGGATATTATTATAATAATCGTTAAAGAAATCATCATTTATTTCGTTCTCAGTTCTAAATATACATAATTAAGAAATGGGGCAATATACAATGAAGTAAGAGACGCAAGAAGAAGTGAAGCGGATCGTTAATGTTGTCAGTCTGACGGTCTGTCTGTCTGTCTGTCGGTCTGTCAGTCTGTCTGTCTGTCCGTTGGTTGCACTAACCAGGGGCAAGCATACTACTCTCTCTCTCTCTCTCTGTCTTTCTGTGACTGTGCCTCGTCTCGTTTCGCTTTTGTGTCGTATACAAAACAAAGTCGCCAACTATAAAAATTATAGTTAATGTATAAATTTAATGGCAACTCGTTTATTAAAAATTTTATTTGAATTCTTTTATTTATACGTTTTATACGCTCTTTTGCGCACGCTCGCAGCGTGGCAGTTGCAGACGTTTATTTATTTTTCTCTTTTCTTTTTTTTGCAAAGTTGCAAGCAACAATGTTGCGCATGACGATAACTACTAAGCATGATAATGATGAAGTTGACAATGTTGATTATGATGTTGCCACGTTTGCAACGTTTGCCGCCGCCGCTTTGCCCTCCAATAGCTTCAGCCATAAATCGAAAGAACAAATCGCTGCGGCAAAGGCAGTAAAAGCAAATAAACCCAAGTGCAGACGTAATAAACTCGCTGATGTTATGGACAAAAAAAGAGGGGGGACGGAGGTGGTGGTGGCAAACGGGAGAGTTGCATCTGGAGTTCTGTAGTTCTCTAGTTGTTGTAGTGAAATGAAAATGCAAATGGAAATGCACTGCCCAATTGGGCAAGCAGCAAACCATTCCAACACTGAGGTCATTATTGCAACCTATTCAAATAATTCGCGCATGTGGGTGGCTGACTGACTTTCTGACTTTCCGACACTCCCCTACTGTCGACTGTCTGGTCAACTTGAGATTTCGCACACAGTACTCGTAGTACACTCTGAAAAATGATTATGTAAGGGGGGCAAACTCTAGCAAATTTTATACATGTCATTTCCGGACTGCACTTTTTATGCCACTGATTATGACCCATTCGCATTTGGCTTAATTTCATTACCATTTTTTTTTTTGCTTCTTGCAACTACAACATACAATTTAATTTAAACGAGCCGAGTGGAAATTTTTACTGTTCGTTACAACGGCATAATTGTTTTTTTTTTTTGTTTTTTTGCTCTCCTCCAAATATTCGTACTAAGTTTATGTTTTGTGCCACGGGCAACAGTGTTGCAAGGTTGCACATGCACATTTAATTTCCACTGATGCGTTGTTGGCTGCTTTAAGTTTTAAGTAATCGAAATGGAAATGGAAATTTTTTTGTGTAGCTGCCACTTAAGTGGCTCCCTTTAATTGTAATGATAGTTGAGGCAAAAACTTCGTCTGCAATCGTGCAACAGACACTAACATATAATTTTTACAGCAACTTATACAAAGGATCAATGAGCTCGACATTTTTGAATTTAAATTGTTTAAATTGCTTTTTAATTTTAAATTGTGGAGAGTGTTCATATTTTACTCTATAAGGTATACTTTTATATCAATATTACATATCTTTCTAGCTGTTCGAACTCGGACTTCATTATTCAATCATGCAGAATATAATTGATAACTTCAAAAAGAATATAAATAGTTTTCATTCAAAATGGAATACATCTGTTATGTTTAGCGACCTTTTTACTTTGTGGAATTGGGTGTTAGTCGACTCGAAGTCAATTTATTGTCGATCAACATACAGCAAAACACAAAAATACCAGCCAAAAGGCAAAGAGCTAGTCTTGGTATACAGCTGTTTCAGGAGATGATAATCTCCCCCAGCAGTACCATTTTGAGCCAGCCAAAGATTCAAGCTTGTTCTGTATGTCTTGCAACAACCCAGTTAGAATTAGTTGAGAATTCTAAGGACGCAACATAGATATATTACATAGGTATATTAAGGTTGTTTAAAGTATGTAACAGGCAAAAGGAAGCGTGGCTGACCCCATAAAGTATATATACTTGATCAGCAACAATAGCCGAGTCGATATAGCCCTGTCTGTCTGCCCGTCTGCCTGTCTGTCCGTCCGTCCTTCCGTATAAACGAAAGAATCTCAGAGCTGGTAAGAGCTAGAAGCTTGAACTTGGTCTCCCAGGACTGCTATAATTTACAGGCAGATCATGTTTATCTTTACTTTTGTATGCCACGCCCTCTTCGCCCACAAATTGAGAAAAAGCTCATAACAAAAGCAGTTTTGTAGCTAAAGACTTGAAATTTGGCACACATGATGAGTATCTTGGGGTTGATGTGTCCAAAAAATTTCAATACGATGCCACGCCCCCTTCGCCCACAAATTGAAAAAAAAAGAATTACAGGTGATTTACATCTTAAGTGAATTTGAGCTGGTCCCTGTAGACCCACAGGGTATATTATGGTCGGGTTGCCGACTTTTCGGCTTGTTATTAGCTTAGAGTCGAGAACTTAGTAAGCTATCACTCTATTTTCATATTATATACATTTTTACAATCGTTAACTATTTGAAATAAATTAAAATAATTATTTATGTTCAGCTGATATTTGTATCCACAATCAATAGAGCCTTCAAGTTATAAATCTCAACAGTTGCTTATGTTCTAACAGACTTAATCGATATTTTTATAGTTTACAACCATCTGAAATACTTAAAATACCTGAATATTCTTTGCTTATGCTTCGACTTGATTTGCTTATCGTCTGGACTTTAATAAATTTAGTTTTTCATACAAAATATTTTACTTAATCCGAGGATCATTTGTAATATTTAAGCTAGTAGTATTCCCGTTTTAATATGTTTCTCCTTCTGCTTTCCTGTCGTCTGTCTGCATAACGAAAGTCGTTTCTCTCCAATTGCAGTCCCTCTTCTTCTGTCTCTTTGCCAACAGAGTTAAACCACTTGGCCAGACACTTATGCAAGGCCAAAACACTCTCTCCCAACTAACTGTCTGAATGTAGTAAGTTGTAGTACGTACATATGTGTAATGTAAATGCCCCAAGCATCTTAAGTATCATGAGAACGAGTTTAAGCCAATAGTAGTAAGTATGTAGTATAATAAGCTGGCTATTTGTGTTCTAGATTTAGCAGACTCTTTGCAACAATGTTGCAGCAACTTGTTGACCAGACAGACGAAACTCGCAACTACTAGTCAGCAACCGTTAGCATGTAATTTGTATTTAGTTTAGTTCAATAAACTAGATGGCTTTATATAGAAAAATGTTGCAATTTTCAGTCAACAACTCGGTGGTGGTGATGTGGGGTGACTGTTGTCGGCAGTCTTTGATAGCCAAGTGCTCATCAGCCACAAACAACATTGCATACGAGTTGTTGTTATCATATCTTTCACTTAAAATAAATAAAATTACAATTTAATAATATAACGACGAGGCAGCTGCCGCCCCTCGCTGCAAGAGAGGCGGCACTTTAACAAAAGCAACAAATAGTCAATTAATTATTAACACAACAACAATAGCAACAACAACAACAGCTACAGCAACAATAGCAGCAACAACAATAGCAACAACTATAAGCATTTCTTACGAAAGTGTTTTAGCTTGGTTTCTTTATTATTTGTTCCCTGGTCTGAAGCACATAATTGAAACTTGTTGACTTCGATAGGCTGCCCCTCTTTTGTACAGTTACCTGTCAGCCCCCCTGTCACCCCCTCCCCCTTTCAGTACACAGTTATCAAACCTATTTTATGTTAAGTTTCATTTGTGTGCCGCTGATATTGATAACTCGCTTCGCTCCGTTCGCTCGTTGATAATAATAATAATTAGTAATTATATTGTTGTAAAATAAACTTGTTTTAATTGCCCTCTCTCTGAGAGATATGATATGAAAAGCAAACGTCGTAAACGAGAAATGCTAAACATGATCGAAAAAGAACGGGAAATAGTATAATAATAGATAGCTATGTATGTATATAAGTATCTTCCGGGTTATCATTGATACAAAAACTACAACTGCTACAAATCGTTGCTATGTCAGTTAGTATATAGAGTATACTACTATTTTAAATGGAAATACAATAGAGAAAAACATTAAGACGTTTTGTCTCTGTCGGTTTAAAGATGTTCTTTCAGCTTAACACCCGATTAAATATATATATATATATATATATATATATATATATATATATATATATATGTAATAGAGTTGCATCAAATTGTTCGGTTTAAGATCAATTGAACTAATCACTTAAGTGAACGAACGAACTAAATCGCTGATTGTTGCTCATTTAGTTCAGTGATTCGAATTATTACCCATTACTACTGAACTAAATCTTTCAATTGAACTGCAATGAACAACTCTAATATGTAACAAAGTGTATAAGTTGGAGCAGCGGTGACAATCAGTATTAACATTTAAGGGATATCTATACCAGGAGTGTTGTTATCGATATTAGTAGATGCATTCAGTCAAAGTGAACTGTCGGAATCAGTCGAGGTGAGCAGTCGGAATCAGTTGGAGTGAACTGTCGGAATCAGTCGGAGGGAACTGTCGGAATCAGTCGGAGTGAACTATCGGAATCAGTCGAGGTGAGCACTCGGAATCAGTCGGAGTGAACTGTCGGAATTAGTCGAAGTGAGCAGTCGGAATCAATCGGACTGAACTGTCGGAATCAGTCGAGGGGAGCAGTTGGAATCAGTCGGAATCAGTCGAGGGGAGCAGTCGGAGAAAAGCAGTAGCAGTCAGTCGATATCAGCAGTTAGGATCAGTCGTCAGAATCTTCAGTGAGCAAGCCGAGCAGCTAAGGATTTACAAGAAGTATTTAAAAGAAGTATCGAGAAGTATTTAAAAGAAGTATCGAGTATTCTAAAGAGGAAGTTCGTTGACAACCGTCTGGTGTTCGTCGTCAGCCTTATAACGTTAAATAAGCCGATCTGCCATTCATTGACAACTTATTAATAATCACTGTGGACGACAGTCCACGCTAGTGACGAAAGCAGAGCCCAAAAACTCACACGTTGTGAAGTTGGCTGGGCTGTGCAGGCCACTAGCTCTATATACACACAATATTGGATATAGAGATCGAAGTTATATATCATTTGAAAGGTAATTCCTGTGGCTTTAATATGACTTAATAATATCTCTGATCAGTGAGATATTTCTCGAGATATGGCCATTTGCATATCTTTGTCAAACTTTGGTTGGGGCATAAAGCCCCAATTTTTGAATGCAGATAGTTGGCAGTATTGAATACGCATCGAACGGAACGGATTTCGCCCAAATCTGACTATTCATTCCAAAGACAATGGAATTTGAAAGGTTTTTTAAGTACACAAATGCTGTACCTTCATGGAAAACTATATTTTTTATATTAGAATAGTTTATATCAGGGATTCAAACCGAAAGGAATAAAGGTTTCAGTTACGGTTCCCAATTTTAATCGGTTAATACCGGTTAACGGTTACGGTTTCGGTTACGGTTTGAATCCCTGGTTTATATATTGAAATGAATTTTTGTTCGTCACAAAATTTGATAATAATAAATTTGGGGCTTAAACGGGTTTTCGTCACTAGACTTTTACCTCGTGTAAAGGTTTTTTTTGGGGGTATAATAATAAAATAAAATAACACGCAGTTAACATAATAATACACCCTAGTTAATATATAATAAATCTTTCATATATTTCACCAATTAAGGTATACTATACTCCAGTATAAAGTTTCCTCATCTACAGCAAAGATGACGACATCTAACTATCTATTTACATATCTATTAATTAATACGACAATCTATCTATTTATTTACATATCTATCAATTAATTTTTCTATTTAACAATTAATCAACCTTTCAATCTATTGTTCCATCTATCTATCTTTAAGTCAAGTATCAACAATAACAAATCATCCGCATTTAACTCACAAAAAGCAATAAACAACTTCTTTCTTAAGAACTGTTAATTTGTTGCCAAAGTGTTATCGAACCAACGAACGAACGAACGAACGATAGTCGTCGATTTGTCAAGTGTTATCGATCATACGATCGATTAGCGAATTTGTCAAACTTTATCTAACTAATCGCTGCAATTTTTCGCAATATTGCTAATGCAATTTAACTGTAAACAAAACTTAACATAGTTAGTACAACTTTAGTCAAAAAATAAGAAAAACGATCGTTGACAAATCGAATGTTGTTTTGCATCTGCAATTTCAAGGCGTTTTTTTTTCTTTGCGTTTCTGCGTTTGCCACTTGAAATGTTACATTAACCCAAATGTTGCTGCGGCAAGTTGCCTCGACTTTGACTTGCCTCAGACTTACGAACTATCGTTGAAGTTGAAGTGGTTCTACCCACATCATATACAAATCAAAGTTTGTTTGCTGCCGCTGCTGTTGTTGCTGCAACATGCTGCACGCTTGCCTGGCCATGTTTGGTCTCAATTAGTGGCATAATTCATGCCACAGAGCTGTCAGCTTGGAGGCGACTTGTTTACACTCGCAACATATTTTGTCATTTAATTAAAGACCAATCAAAAATGCAGACGACCATAAAGCGGGCTTATATTATTGATAAACAACAAAAAGAGTAGACAAACTTTGGACGTGTCTAAATTATTTCCGTTGCAAGTGGCAAGTCAATGAACGAAACGAAGCGTCGTCGTCGTCGTTGTGGAGTCGCAACATTTAGCGGTAAACTTCCTTATATCAATTTCAATAAAAAGCATTTTGACAGACACAAACACGCCACAAATAATGCGTACAAATTATTGAATTGCAAATTGAAATAAAATAGTGCGCATAATGTAAAAAGCGTTGACAGTTGTTTATGAATTTGCATGCAGCTGATGGATCAGAAGGAGGCAGAGACGGAGACGGACAAAACGAAGTTCAATTCCAATTCCAATTCCGATACCGAGACGTGCAACAATGTGTGGCACTTTTGTTTGCGACACAAAAAAAACTGGTCCCTGTCCACATAATAAAATATTTTATTTAATGTTTAGTTTATTTTTTTTTTTATTCGGTCACCAAATTAATGTGCTACAAAGTTGCACCCAAGTTGGTATATGAGAGAAGAGGAGAGGCCAACGCCTTGCGTTGTTTGGTTTAGACTCTATAGCAGCAGCTCTTCCTCCTCCTCCTCCTGCTCCTGCTCCTCCTCCTCTGCTTCAGTTCAGACTCAAAGATCTGGGGAACTTTGTGTTTGCTTTAGCTAAACATTGTAAAAATATCTGCGGCCACATCTGCGACTCAACGATCAGCGATCAGCAATCAACGATCGACGTTGCGTCTTTTTGGTCATTAAAATTGCAACGTGCTGTTTACTGTTGTTGCTGTTGTTGCTGTTGTTGCTGTTGTTGCTGCTGTTGTTGCTGCTGTCGATGCTGCCACATTTATTGCACAGGCGTTGGCTTTGTTGTTCGTTTTTATTAAATCAACGAAGCAATTGCAATTTAATATTAAAAATAATAACAAACAGCAGCAGCAGCAGCAAGTTGCAGGCAAAACAAGCAGCAGTGCCAACTGCAACTTCACATTGCTCGTATTGCATTCTTGCAGTTAATTATTTGCCCCTCTTCCGGCCAGAACGAAGTCCCAAGACCAAGAGACCAGTTGCCTGTTTGCAGTTCCATTGAAAATGTTTTACTGCACGCTTCGTCGGTCAATGCATGTCAGTCAATGTTGTTGTTGTTGTTGCTGGTGTTGCTGTTGTTGCTGGTGTTGCATCTGCGTCTGATCTTGCAGCAACTTCCTACTTCTTCTTGTGGCATTTGCACAAAATGTAAACAAATTAATTAATTGCCTTTACTTACAGTCTTTTTTTTTTTGTTTTAGTTGTTCATTTGATTCGATGCGTGTTCAAGTCGATGACTCGATACATTTAAGGGCAAAATAAAATTCATAAAAAATATATTTTATTAAGATTGTACACTGTGTGTGCATAAGAGATACAGATACATATACAGAAGATGCATTGGGTGGGCAAAATACGCATAAATCTGGATCTGGATTGATCAACAAATCATTACAGCTCTCTCATGTTTAATGTTAAGTTGAAAGAGCAGCAAAGACTTGAAATACCACAAGTTTAAGTATGATAAACACTAAGATCTTCTGTAAGTTAACATAAAGCAGCATTGCGAGCCATGAAAATGCAGCTAAAAATTCTGTTTAAATATGGAAAAATTATTACAGTGAGCAGCAATTGTTTTACAGCTATGCTGCTTGTGAAATTTCAATTATAATTACATATATATTTTATTTTAATAATTTACTGAATAAACCAATAATTATTCTTCATAATTTGACACTTAAAATAATATTGAAGTTAGGGAAAATGTTAGAATATTTTCAGACATTTAATTACAGCAACTAATGTCAGTTGAATTGTAGTTGTAGTTGAATTGTCTTCAATATTCAATGGTTATTAAATATAAATTATATTTTAATATTATAATAAACAATTTAGATCAGTTTTAGTCTAAGTTAAGCAACTGTTGCCAGTTCTAGTTAAATTGCGGTCAATATTAAATTTTAATTATATATAAATTATATTTTAATATTATAATAAACAACTAATGTCAGTTCTTGTTAAATTGGTGTCAATATTCCCATTTAATTATATATAAATTATATTTAAATATCATAATAAACAATTGAAGTTATAGAAAATATTAGAATATTTTCAGATATTTAATTACAAAAACTAATGTCAGTTCTAGTTTATTTGTTGTCAATATTCAATGGTTATTATATATAAATTATATTTTAATATTATAATAAACAATTTAGATTAGTTTTATATATTTTATTTTAATTATTTAATAAATAAACTAATTATTATTTTTCATATTTTGGCACTTAAAATAGTAATGAAGTTACAGAAAATATAAGAATCTTTTTATACATTTAATAACAGCAACTAATGCCAGTTCTAGTTAAATTGCGATCTATATTCGATTTCAATTATATATAAATTATATTATAATATTATAATAAACAACTAATGTCAGTTCTAGTTAAATTGCCTTCAATATTTTATTTTAATAATATTAAAATTATATTTTTATATTATAATAAACAATTTAAATCAATTATTATCTATATTTCACAACTAATGTCATTTCTAGTTAAATTGCCTTCAATATTCCATTTTAATTATAAATAAATTATATTTTAATATTGTAATAAACAATTTAGATCAGTTTTAGTCTAAGTTAAGCAACTGTTGTCAGTTCTACTTAAATTGCGGTCTATATTCAAATTATATTTAATTTATAAATAATATTTAAATATTATAATAAACACATTAGTTCAGTTTTTGTCTAAGTTTTCTTCGATTGGACCTGTGGTTAACTTGCATAATTCAAAAATTTCATTTGAGGCTTACTAATGGATTATGTATAGGTTGCACATACATAAATAATTGTTCTTCATCCTGTGCGACATATACTTGCATAAATAACGCATACGCCATGCAGGCCGTCCCCGGCACCGGCCAAGCCAGCAAGGCTGCAATCATCCATAAAGCAGGCAACGCACAATTCATAGTCGACAGTTTTGTGCTTAGGAGACCAACGAGACGATATACTTATGTATAACATTGTGTGTGTGTGTGTGTGTGTGTGTGTGTGTGTATACATAAGTATAAACTGGTCGTGCATATTTCCAACCAACCAACTGCACCACCCACAAAAAACGCCACCCACGCCGAGCGTGACGGTTGCTCGTTGGAGATTGGCTGCGTCAGCCAACCAAAAATCTTTACTGTTGCGAAAAAGTTGAACATTTTCGCACAAAAAGGCGCGGCTGGCAACGACAACGACGACGACGACGATGAGGATGTGAATGTGGATGAGGATGAGGTTGACGACGATGGCGTTGACCAGGACTAGGTGTGGGCGTGGGAAAGGGAAGGGGAATGGTTAAGGTTGTGTGTAGTAGGAACCGCAGAACGAATACGACGCACAAGGCAAAGGCAGCAACATGAGCGAGTGTGTGTGTGTGTGTGTGTGTGTGGGTTTGTTTGTAAGAGCTGCTGCTGCTGGTGAATTTGAAATTCAAAATGCCAGCAACCTTACACTCCAATTTCTGTGTGGGGGGGAGAGTAGCAGCAGAGCAGGCCGTCCGTCAATGTCCTGCTGCTGGACGTTGGCGAAAAATGCGTTAGCCGTTGCCGTCGTTCGAGGAGTTTGCCAAAGTAGAAGGCACAACTTTTGGGCTCAGATCCTGGCAAATGAAATGAAAGCGCGCGCGTGTGTGTGAGCGAGTGAGCAACGCCAACGCCAACGCCAAATGCCCGGACTCGGACTCTAACTCGGACTCTGACTCGAACACGGACACGTAGCCGGAGCCGTAGCCGGATACACGGACGGGCAAAGGACCACAGCCGCACGTTGTTGGCTGGCCCATCAGATGCAGAGCAAGTGAAGCTGCAGCTAAAGCAGCAATGGGATCGGGAGACGAGGAGATGGAACTGGAGGAGGTCCTTTTTCGTGAAATGCGAAATGCGAAAGGCAAAGTCGAGGCAACGATGGTCGGCAATGGCGATGGTTTCTAATGCGCAAGGATATTCGTAAAATGCAAATGTGCAGAAACGAAACAGAAACACGCACAAGCACCCACACAAACACACACACGCACACCCTTACACACACACACACACACACACACACACACACACATATACGCATCCATCTTTGCTGCTGGTCAGTGAAAAACAAAAACTAACAGCACATCGTTAAGGTGGCGGTAATGGCATTTCGGGGCCACGTTCGACGATTTTGGACACCTACGATTCGTAGCAGCAGCAGCTTCTCTCACACACACACACACACACACACACACGCACACACATCTCCCATGTGCGTGTGAGTTTCCGCCAAGTCTCAAAATGGCGGCTGACGCAGTCGTCGGCAGTTTGAAAAATCACCCCAGCCTACAAATCTAACACCCAGCGCCCAATTCCATCATCAGCGTAGCAGAAAAAAAAAGACGGCGAATAGAATTTCGAGAAAAGCCTTTCGAATGGCACACCACGCAACACAAAGAAGTGAAGAAAGTGGCAAAAATGCAAAGAATTCTAATGGATATTGTAGTCAGAATTGAATAAGAATTGCTCTTAAATAAAATTATTTTATAATTATAAAATATATAGAAATATGTTGTATATAATATTACAAATATTCCTATAACATTTGCTTATTTGTTTGGTATTTAAAGTATTTAATGAACTGTAGGATATTTTCTAATATTATAGCCAAAGGTTTTAAACTGTCAGAGCTATAATGTAACTAGGTTACAAATTAAAGCTGTAAACTAGTTCTTTATACATAAATAAATATGTTGATATTATTTACACAATTTGTATAGTTTTTCTGCAGCTATCTACAGTTAAACTCTTAAGCGATAATAGTATCTTCAGTTTATAAATAATTTATTGCCTTATATTAAGCTTATCTCAATATTTGTTATGGCTTAGTTAATTACAGCTTATCAACTATGTTGTTTTATCATTTTGACAATAAGAAATGTGGAATAAATAATCTAGAAATCTCACTCGAATTATTGTTAAATGTTTACTTTTATTATTTATATTTTCAATAATCTAATTTTATTTTATTACTTAAATATATTGGTATGTATTTATGCTTTACTTAATATATATTATTATGTATATCTTTATCTATATCTATATCTATATCTATATCTATATCTATATCTATATCTATATCTATATCTATATCTATATATATATCTATATCTATATCTATATCTATATCTATATCTATATCTATATCTATATCTATATCTATATCTATATCTATATCTATATCTATATCTATATCTATATTTATACCTATATCTATATATATATCTATATCTATATCTATCTCTATATCTATATCTATATCTATATCTATATCTATATCTATATCTATCTCTATCTCTATATCTATATCTATATCTATATCTATATCTATATCTATATCTATATCTATATCTATATCTATATCTATATCTATATCTATATCTATATCTATATCTATATCTATATCTATATCTATATCTATATCTATATCTATATCTATATCTATATCTATATCTATCTCTATCTCTATATCTATATCTATATCTATATCTATATCTATATCTATATCTATATCTATATCTATATCTATATCTATATCTATATCTATATCTATATATATATCTATATACATATCTATATCTATATCTATATCTATATCTATATCTATATCTATATCTATATCTATATCTATATCTATATCTATATCTATATCTATATCTATATCTATATCTATATCTATATCTATATCTATATCTATATCTATATCTATATCTATATCTATATCTATATCTATATCTATATCTATATCTATATCTATATCTATATCTATATCTATATCTATATCTATATCTATATCTGTATCTATATCTATATCTATATCTATATCTATATCTATATCTATATCTATATCTATATCTATATCTATATCTATAGCTATATCTATATCTATATCTATATCTATATCTATATCTATATCTATATCTATATCTATATCTATATCTATATCTATATCTATATCTATATCTATATCTATATCTATATCTATGTCTATATCTATATCTATATCTATATCTATATCTATATCTATATCTATATCTATATCTATATCTATATCTATATCTATATCTATATCTATAGCTATATCTATATCTATATCTATATCTATATCTATATCTATATCTATATCTATATCTATGTCTATATCTATATCTATATCTATATCTATATCTATATCTATATATCTATAGCTTTGACTGATAAGTTTCAAGTGCTGGCATCATCATTTTAACCACTGTGCAGGAGATTTCTCAAACTGCTGGAAGCCGCCTGCATGCGTTGTCGTTGTCCGTCCGTCCGTCTGTCCGCCTGTCCTCCTGTCCGCCGTTGTCCATCTCCATCTCCAGCTCTCCTCCTCCCACATTTTCTGACGTGGTCCTGTTGTCCGTTGTCGCTGTTGCTGTTCCTCATCAGCGTTGTTTGCTGCGCCGTTATTTTTGCCTTTCCTGTGGCACAGACCTCACTTGCCGCCTGCCGCCTGCCACTTGCCACTTGCCGCTTGCCGCCTGATGCTGCAATGCCTTTTCTAGCCTGCAGCTCATCTTCGTTCTTCTTGCTTTTCACCCATTTGTTGGTCTTGTTGCTGTTGTTTTTCGCAGAATTTTCGTTTCCGTTTCCTGGCCAAACGTGCGTGCCTCACCATGTGTGCGTGTGTGTGTCTATTTGTGTTGTTGTATTGTGTGTGTGTGTGTGTGTGTGTGCATGCAACAACTGTATAGAGAAAACAAAAACAAAAATCTTTCAAAATGGGAAAACGGATGCCAGCTTGCACATTTGCACAACGTGGCCAGGCCTAAACCCAGCTCTACAAATCTCCCCAAACCCTGTACTTGTCTCCTCCTCTGCCTCCTGCTCTGCCTCCTGTTCCTTCCCACCTCCTTCTCACTTGCTGCTGGGCATTGCAGATGTGTGTCTGTGTGTGTGTGTGTCTGTTGTTCAAGAGAATGGCCCAAAGTCGCCGAGCCTAGTCACAGTTATCGATGACGACGATGACGATGTTGTTGACGACGACGACGACGACGTTGGCAACTGCGTTGATGGCAATAGAATTCAGGCGACAAGAACGCATAACATTTTGGTTACCTCAGCGCCGGAAATGACAAAACCAACAAACCAACAAAGTTTTGCAGCCTGACAGCATTCAGCCAAACACAGAGTGAGAGAGTGAGAGAAACTCTTGGCGAATTATGCTAGTATTCTACACATAACCAAATGGCTCATTATCAATACCGCAGCGTTATCCAAAAATTTCGCTGACTTCTCCATGCCATACTGTCCATGTTGCACACACACACACACACAGTGAGTGTACACAGTGTTCTGTCTTTATGCCAGTTGCCTTCCTGCACTTAATTATTATCAGCAAATATGCAGCCCCGTTTCGCAAAAGACCCCAACCCCCCCCTTTTCATTTGTATGTCTATCCCACACATGTGACTGCAGTGCAAAATTTTCTCTAAAACAAAATTAATTCCGATTTTTGTTTTTGTAGAAAATTTTGGCGTTGCTAACATTACAACAACAATGCATAGGCGACGTTGACGACAATAGCAACAACAATAGCAACAACAACAGCAACGTTGACTTTGCCAGAATTCGGCACGCACAATTTCTGTCCCACAATCCGCTCCAGTCCTTCCCCCCCCCCTGCTTTCCCCTATATGTGTGCAATTTACGCCTGCAGGCTCGACTCGGCTCGACTCGACCCGGTCAGCTGTATATACACACACACACACACACACACACACATACAGTGGGGTTAGAGTCAGGGAGATCCACGCACATCCGGCCAAAAGTTTCTAGGTGCCCAGACACTTTGCATGCGTATTTTGCACGCATTCTAGAATTTCAATTAAAAATAAATCACAAAAACGTTGGCTACGTTGGCTGCAACCGAGAGCTGGAACACCCCCCCCCCCACCGCTTCCTAAAACTGCAGTCTAGGCCAGACTATTTCTCTGTGTGTGTGTGTGTGTGTGTGTGTGTGTGTGGCACATTTGCATCTGCATCTGCAACTCGCGTCGTTGTGTTAGAAAATGCATTGCATTTTGCACACGCATCCAATTTCTGCAGCTGCCTCTGCCTGGTGGCCCTACGTAGAGAGCGAGAGAAGAGCCTGGACTCCAGTTCTCTACAATACCCAATCCCAATTGCAATTCCAGACTCACAGTTGCCGTTGCCGTTGTCGTTGCAGTTGCAAGCATCTAACGTTGCTGCTGCTGCTGCCACTGACCAACGCTGCAACCATATCGATGATGCGCTGACTTTGATTCGCCTGTTGATGTGTGTGTGTGTGAGTTTGGGTGTGTGTGTCTCTCTGTGTGTGTATGTCCGGTATCCTGGCTGCTGCGCTTTCTTTGCCACCATGCTCATGCAACAACAGCAACAACAACAACAACAAGGCTGGTAGAACAATGCGCTTGCAAGCAGCAGTCAGAAAACTTAATGTGCGCTTTTTCCGTTGCCTCAACTTTCCCGCTCTGTCTCTGCCCACTCTATATATGTATTTATAAATATATATATATATATATATATAGCTCTCTCTCCTTCTCTCCTCTTCTCTTCAGATCTCTCTAATGTTCTCTTCAATTATAATGCCGATTTGCAGTTTTTCCGAGGTGCCGCCACCATCTGCAATAAAGCGATTGCCACAACGTCGTTGTTCTTATTGTTCTTATTCACAGTGGTTGTTGTTGCTCTAGTAGTAGAAGGATTTGCTGTATTGAAATAACTATAGTTCTGTTTGTTCAGACTGACTGTTTAACTGATTGATTGGTAATCAAAGCACAACCAGGCAGCTGCAATTTCCTTTTAAATCTTAGCTGATTTTAAGAAAATTTCATTTGAAATGAGTGACTAATGTAAGCTGAAATTTTCTATATATATTTAAATATAATTAATACAGAAATTAATACGATTTTCAACGGTTTTTATTAATTTATTCATCTTGTTAATACAAGAACAACAACTGCTACAATCTGCTATACTCTTAGAACTAGTTGGTCTTCAATTTATAATATAACTTAGCTATAATTTATTTGTTATATACTGTACTACTCTGGTGGGTTTCGAACTCCAGAACCACACCGCAAGAGTTCGACACTTTAAGCATTGAGCCAATGCAGTCATAGTCGATTATCTGGAAAATTACCAGTTTCCTTGCCTCAAGTTGCTGCCTGCCTTCAACCTTTGTATGTTCTATAATATATTTGCTTCAAATGTCCGCTGTTTATTGTCCGATTGAGATGAAATTTTCAGTACACATTGCAATTAAACTAAACTTTATGTATTCAGAATTTAGAACTTGTACATTTTAAATTACTTGTGTTATTCGCGTTATTACTATTTTTGTGGGCGGAAGGGGGAGTGGCAAAAGTCTAAAACAAACTTGAGCCTTGTAGAAGCCTCAGGAGTATTGTCACCAAATTTGGTTACTCTAGCTCTTATAGTCTCTGAGATCTAGGCTTTTATACAGACAGACGGACAGGCGGACGGACGGACGGGCGGACGGGCGGATAGACGGACGGACGGGCGGATAGACGGACGGACGGACGGGCGGATAGACGGACGGATGGACGGGCGGATAGACGGACGGACGGACGGGCGGATAGACGGACAGACGAACATGGCTATATCGACTCGTTAGTTGATGCTGATCAAGAATACATATACTTTATGAGATCTGCCAGACTTCCTTAAACCTGTAACACACATTTCTTTGTTTGACAAACTCAATAGATCCTTATACTTTTTTAAAGTAAAGGGTCTAAAGATGCACTTCATTCTGAAACTTCTTGTACAGACAAACATTTATTTACTCCTCAACATATAAAAGTTCCTTACCATAATGATAAATACGTTTTTGAGCTTCAAACTTTAATTCAACTATTCATAATATTCTAAAATATCACCCCCTAAAAGCTATTTCGTTCCTGGCAATACTCAGTAATGAAATGCATATTTCTTGACTATTATTTGAATATATATGTATATGAAAAATCTATGCGTGTGTTTCAAAGATAAATTGAATTGCTGGCCTTAATCCTGGTACGAGTAGTATATCATTGCTGAATAATTTTAATCCACTGTTCCTAATGTACTCCAAATCGTTTTGTTGAATTGAAAATCCTCTTCAGTGTCACGCAACGATCTCATGGACATGGAATACAACTCCAGTTGCAAAAGCAACAACTATGCAGCTGCAGCAAACATCTACAAAAACAACAATACACGCACACTCACACACACACACACATAGGCATAGGAAATCATGTATAATGGTCAGCACATATACATACATACATACATACATACAAATACGCATACGCATACGCATGACTATGTACAACTAAACATACATACACATTCATATGTATACATCGAATATATGTATAATACTCGTACTTAGAAATGCTGTAGAGTCGCCACCCAAACACCCACCCACCCACACGGCCCCTAGAAACGACAGCCCGACTGAACAGAGGGGGGAAGAGAGGCAGTGGATAGGTCTGTGTCCTGCCCCACAGATACACTTCGTGTGCGCAGTATGCACCTCGGCCTCAGCAAATGCTGCAACTGCCACATAAGTGCCCGCTGGGTGGTGTTATGGGTGTTCTGGGGGTGTTCTAGGGGTAGGTAGAGGAGTAGGGGTGTTTGGAGGCTCAGTTTGCATTAGGGGCGCGGAGCAATGCGTGTGTGTGTGTGTGTGTGCGTGGCGAGAGAATTCGTTGCCTCGATTTGCCTATAATTATGTGTGTTATATAACAAACTGCATTTTGGGCGAAATACTCGTGTTCAGCGCAGCAAGTGGCACTAAAAGGGAGGGGAGGTGGTGGTATCGCTGGGCGGGGGGGGGGGGGGTGCACCCATTCGCTGCCTGCATGAATATTCAATAGCTCAAATAGAGCATACGCCGCATTGGACCTCGCCTGCATTACTTATATATCTATATCTATATATACACTTATATATTTCTATATTGCGACAGTCGTTAAATTGTCGATAATAAATATCAAATTGAAAATCCCTAAATATCTGCTGACCAGCGTTCTCTCTCCCTTTGCTTTTTTTTGCAGTGTATTTGACCAGTGTATATAATTTTGAAATCAAGAACTGAACTCTTTCTGCTTTCTTAATGAGCAAATTTGTTGTTGCTGAATCGATCGTCGACTCTGTCGATTCGTTTTTCTTATTTGTTCCTCAATCTCTCGCATTACTGTAATTACCCACAATGCAAAACAACAAAAATAACAACAACAAAAAAACACAAAAATTATTCTTAAGAAACTCATAAAAACCAAAACGAAGTCATTATTACAATCACACATTCTCACACACAAACACAAACCGAGTGTGCGAGGGGAAGTGGCAGCTCACATGCAAACTGAGTAAATTATAGAGTGAAATGTGAACTGCGATTTGAATACGAGATGCATAATAATGTTGCCAATGTTGCAAGGATCGACTATGCCAGGTTTTTGCACTCTATTTAGTCTGACCGTGGGATAAATTTACTAAAATAATCGCACAAAATTTCATAAACTACTAAATTAAAATGTGGAAGATTTTTTATTAAAATTACATTGGTGAAGATTCAACCGATGTAATTGAGTGTTATATAAATTTCTTGAGATAACAGAAGAATAAATATGAAAACTTGCATTTAAAATGTGTATTTATTTATTTAAAATAACTAAGATAAGGTACAAGGTGGTGGAATATAAATAAAACTTTTGAAATCAACTAGATTGAGAGCTAAGAAATACAGCAAACAAATTAGCGCCATAAATAATTTGTTTAATTTTGTTAAAGTGTGTTCAGTAAAGGTTTTAGGAGTTTTCTAATCAGATCTTAACATGAAAACCCTTAAATATTAATTGAAAATTAGTTTTTTTCATGGAAACCGACAATATTATAAAATTTAAAATATGTGCTTAATGTTTGTAAAATATTTAATTATTTATATTAGTTAAAATTAAATTCCAAATCAATTTATTTACTTATTCACTTATTTATTTTGTTTATTTACTTATTCATTTTTTTTTTAAATATTTATATATCTATTTATTTAGATATATATTTTTTAACTTATTTTTTTATTTACTTTATTTATTCATATATATATTTAATCATTTATTGATTTAGTCATTTATTAATTTATTTATTTATAAATTTATGTATTTATTATTTATTTATATATTTACTTATTTATATATATTTTTAATTATTAGTTAATTTATCTATTTATTTTTTTTTATTTACTTGTTTACCTAATTTATTAATTAATGAATTTATTTATTTACTTATTTATGTATTTATAATATTTTTATTTATTTAATTATATATTTACTTTTTTATTTAGTTTTTTATATATTTATTTAATTATTTATATATTTGTTTATTTATTTATTTACATATTTATTTATTAATTTACTTATTTATTTATTGATTAATATATTTATTAATTTACTCATTTAGTTATTTATTTATTAATTAATTTATTTATTAATTTACTTATTTATTTATTTATTTATTAACATATTTATTAATTAATTAATTTATTTACTTATTTAGTTATTTATTTAATTATTAATTTATTTATTTATTATTTAGTAATATATTATTTTTTTATTTATATATTTATTGTTTGATTTATTTATTTATTTATTTACATATTTATTTATTTATTTATTTATTTATTTATTTACATATTTATTAATTTATTTATTTATTTATTTATTTATTTATTTATTTTTTTATTTATTTATGAATTTATTTATTAATTTATTTATTTATTTATTTATTTATTTATTTATTTATTTTTTATTTATTTATTTATTTATTTATTTATTTATTAATTTATTTATTTATTTACTTAGATATTTTATTATCTTATTTTTTATTATTTTTAATTATTTATATATTTATTTACTTATTTATATATTTATATTCCTTTTTATTTAATCTTTTATTTATCTATTAATTTATTTATTTATTCATTTGATCAAGTATTGAACAAGTTAAAGTAGTTTGAAGTCTAGAAAGAGCATTATACAAATATTCATGTAAAGCAGTTGCTCTGTTAAGTCATGAGTGAATTTGTATATAGATACTGATTATACACACACAAACACACACACACACAAACACACACAAGCACACACACACACACACACACACACAAGCACACACACACACATGTAGCGATATATATTTTCATAATGTTTTGTTGTATTTTTTTCTGTTATTATTTTTTTTTTGCTGTTGCTTCTTTTTATTATTTTTTTTTTTGCTTTTCTTAAGCTGCAAATCGCGGCAATCGTTAAGATCACGAAAAACAATTCAAAATTAATGGTAATAAGCAGTTGCTGGCGCGCCAAAGCAAAACAAAGGCCGACCTGACTGCCTGACTGCCTGGGCCTGGGCCTGGGCTGTGCCTGCCTCTCTACCTGGTTGCATGGGTTGCACACAACGTGGTTGTGCCACCAAACAGCAGCAGCAGCAACGGCAGCAGCAGCAGCAAAATTACTGCGTACAACAGAAGCCGTCAGACGGGGCACTGAAGATGTCTTGAACGGCAGCTCATTTGCAGGCTCCGCTCAGAAGACAGAAGACTGAAGACAGCAAACAGTAGTCCAGTTTGGTCTTTTGGGGCGTTGCGCCGGCGCTGAAGCCTCTGACCGCAGCAGTCTCAGAACGTTGCTGTTGATCGATGGCTCGATGGTAGCGATGGCAGCGACGACCGATGCTGCTGGCAATCGCTGCACAAGTTTTTTTCTCCACTTTTCGTCTCTGTTGTTTTTTTTTAGCTGCTGTTAGAAGTCGTGTCGTGTAGCAGCCGGCAATCATACGATATTTTCAGCATCCAAATTATTATAATATATTATTATTAGCTGTTGCCCGGTTTTTGTTGTTGTCGGTTGTCTGTTGTCTGTTGTCTGTTGTAGTTTTTGCATGTGGCTAGATAACGAATTTCCTTGTGGTGCTGCATGACTTAATAATGCTGTGTGAATGGCATAAAGAAGGTCTGTGAACTTTGCAAACGGGGGAAACGGGGTTGGGGAGTATTGGTTACTGGCCGGGAAAGAAATCGTAGCCGTAACAAAATATGATGGATAGTCAACTAAATGAATTTGCATGCGACAAAGCTGCTGTTGCTGCTGCTGCTACGCTAAAAGCCTCAGCTGAAGAACGCCAAAAAATAAAAGGGACAACCTGAATAAAAAAGCATTAGACCGATCTATGTGTGTGTGTCTGTGTGTGTGTGAAGGGCTCTCACATTTATAGATACAGAGACAGCGACAGTTGAAGATACACAAACACAGACACGCACTGGACGCCCCAAAAGGCTTTGAATATGAACACACAGCTGGACCAATCGAAGCTCGTCGCGCCTTCTATGTGACTGAGTGTATGTGTGTGTGTGTGTGTGTGTGTGTGTGTGTGTGTGTGTGTGTGTGCACATTCTCAAACTCCTTTACTAAGCGAACATTGCTCGTATGTTTGCCTTCAACTTGCATTTTCTTTTTATATACATTTTTTTTTAGTTTTTTACTTTTTTATATACAAAAGCTCGCTACTGTGGCTCGCTGTGTGTGTGTGACTGTGTGTGTGTGTGTGTGTGTGTGTGTGTGTGTGTGTGTGTGTGCCACCCTCTCACGCATGCCTGCAGCTTGCAGCTTGGACACCACATGATGTCCTCCTGGCAGGCAGGCAGGCGGACAGGGGCAGGCTTTATGTCAGTGTCTGAGCTGCCATGTTGTAAGTTATGCCAGTTTACACTATGACGGCAAAAACAAAAAAAAGAATGTAGGCAAGAAAATTGTTTTCCCCAACATACTCCACTCGGCTGTTATTTAGTTGGAGGCGGCATCAAAGGGAAAGCAAATTTCCATTGAAAGCTGCAGCGTTGCGTGAAATGCTTTACGAGCAGAGCCTTCAATGTCCTGGCTGCTGCTTCTTGAGTGCATTTGTCACACCTCGACAGCAACAACAACAGCAACAGCAACCAGGTGAAAAGCGTTAAGCAAAGCAAATGGATTTTTATGGATTGACATGTCAGTTAATTGGTGCACTTCGCTGCCTTCTTCTTGTGCCTGCCTCATTTTCTAAAAAAAAAAACTGACTGCTCCTGCCTGGCTGAAAGCCTCTTTGGCCTAATTGGGCTTTTGTAAGCCAACTTGTGCTGGCCAAAGGCGCTGCTAATATGAAATTACCAATGTCAAGCTGCATAGAGTGGCGAACGCATTATAATTGCAAGCTGCATAGTTTCTTTTTCACTCATGTCTGTGCCCAGGGCAGACAAAAGGCAAAAGGTGCGTCGATTAATATAAAGAAGAAAAAATCTTAAAAATACTTTCAAAACAGGCAAAATCATCAGACTGTGTGTTGATCAAGGATGGGAACCGGTCTCGAGGCCAATAACAGATCTCGTTTCAATATTTGACAAGACTACGAGACCAATTGAGTTTGACTTGTAATAATGCATAAATAAAACATGCACTAAATTACAAGTAGACAGACAAACAGACAGACAGACAGACAGACATACATACATACATTTATTATAAACTAAAACTTGTTTTTAATAAAAGAAAAAACAAGTCTGGCAATTACTATTTACAATACAATAAAGTGTATAAATTTATATCTTTAAATTAATTGCGTTAATGGAATAAATTAATAGTATAATTATACTTTTACTTAAATTAATGTGTATAGTTGAAGGAAAGTTTTTATAATGTGTATTTAATTATAACATACAAAGTTTATGTTTTATACATTTTTCTATATATTCCCACATTTGTTGTGCATTTCCCATTCAATTTACTTGCAGCTGGCGATTTCTTCAATTAGATTGATCATTTTTAAAATGTAGTCAAATTAGAGCAAAGCTTCTCAGTATAATTTTCAAATAAAGGGAAAGATTGTTATATTATTTATAATTAAGTATAATATAAATGTATGCTATCTAAGTGCATACATTTATATTATACTTAATTATATTATATTATACTTACTTACTTACTTATATTATATTATATTATACTTATATTATACTTATGCTATCTAAGTGCATACATTTATATTAAACTTAATTAGAAATAATATAACAATCTTTCCCTTTATTTAAAAATTATACTGAAATCTTTATTTGCAATTTAAAAACTCAGCTGCGTTTGTTCTTGAAGCCTTAAATACTTAACAAAGTATAATCATCTTTTATCTATTATTATTTATTATTATCTATCATCCTAGCGCTTTCAAGTCTGCCTTATAAATTAGTGAATTAGTCACAATGTGCAAAATTTACTAATCTAATTAACATTTGATTCATAAACTATATTTACTTATTCGTCTAAGGCTAAAGTTATTCATTAATTAAATTCTTAAGTATACTATCTATTTTTAATTATATTTATATATATACATTTTAATTTGTATTTTTTGAAGTCATCAAATGTTACGGCAATGTTTTCCATGAAATATAAATTGTTTATATGAAGAAATCTAATGGAAAGCAAGCAGTTTATACAATAAAGTTATTTATGTAATAGTTAGATGACTTTTTCTATTATTTAAATATATTATATATATTTTTTTGCTACATAACAACTCTTACATAGCTGCCATTCACACTCTCTACACCTTTAACGACTTATGAAAACCATGAAATATTTAAAGAAAAACTATGCGAGCCAAAGACATAGAGTACTCTGTAAACATATAAGCACACATGCTCACACAAGGATACACACACACACACACACACACACGTAAAAAACTAAAAGAAAGCAAATCAGATGGACAGTGGGCGTAACTGCCGCCTCTCGTCTGTATGTGTGGGTGTAACAAAATAGATGGGCCAATAGACGTGATGAACGCAGCAGCAGCAGCAGCAGCAGCAACAATTACTAAAAAAGAAAGAAAAGCAAAAGAAAAATGGACGCTAAAAACCCTGAAGAAGAAAAGCAAGCTGGAAATTTATACTATGTAAAGATATAAATATATATATATATATATATATATATATATTCGTATATAGCGCACCTAGATATTCATATTACGATTCGTATACGTATTCTGTCTGTCTGTATGTGCAACGTGCACACACGTCGTATGTGTGCTAAAATTTACTTAGAGTTATTTATGCAGAGAGAGAGAGAGAGTGGGTGCTTCCCACCACAAAGCAAATGAAATAAAACTGAAGGATGTGGCAAGATGTGTTGGAAACTGATCCCGCAGCACATTCCCTCAAACGGTTTATGCTATTCGTTCGGTTTGTCTTTGCAAGATATATTGTAATTACCGAAGCAGCCATTTTCTTCAATTTATGCATAGCCAAATCAATTTCAATAAAAAAAGAGTAGCAGAGCAGCAGCAACAACAAGAAACGAAAATAGAAGAATAGAATAGTTAGATTGACGATGAGACTCATCTCTAAATTGCATTTGCAACCCCCATTGCCCAACATGTGATTTCTTGATTCTAATTAAAAAATGGACACCCCGCTGTTTCCTAGTACACACACACACACACACACACACATCCTCATCATGCGTGCGCGTTTTCCATTAGAGAACTAGAGTGAACAAGAGGCGGTGAGTCGAGCACATGTGACAGTAGAATACCCTGTGCAGGTCTTGCAGTAACTTACTTTGATTATAATGTGAATGCTTTTGATTTATGCTTACATATATTTAAATATATCGCATAATATCGTTGTTGCGTGCATCGAGCGTAGCTTTGATTGCGATAGTCTGACAACACTGGAAAGCGACTGCTACGTTAGACAGTAGCATTCAGCTTTTTACACAATGTGTAGCTTTCAGTGTAGCATTCAGCTGTTGAGCGCCACAGCGGCCGACAGCGCAAATCATCAGATTATCATCACATGCGTTCTCGCTTGCGCAAATAGCATTTTCATATGCTCTCTCGGTCTAGCCAACAATTATGAAATAATGGATTTAAAACAAATTTGTTAATATCTCCTCTATCTGTGGGTCGATTGCTATGAAACTTGCAGCAAATTGCTCAGCATGAGTTGTACTTAAACTATCTATTATGTTAGGCTGC
The DNA here is from genome assembly GCA_958299025.2 of Drosophila histrio. Lineage (NCBI taxonomy): Eukaryota > Metazoa > Arthropoda > Insecta > Diptera > Drosophilidae > Drosophila > Drosophila histrio. Next base: position 3,137,894 of record OY729166.1, on the reverse strand, counting down.
GTTATCTTATAATTTGAGGCTGTGATAGCGTGGGCGGGGCGGGTAAGATATCGAAAATTGAAAATAAACTTGACCTGCGTATGGTATTCAGGAACCTACATTTCAAATTTGAAGTCTCTAGCTCTTATAGTTGCTGAGATTCACGCGTTCATACAGACGGACAAACGGACAGACAGACGGACGGACAGACTGACGGACAGAAAGACAGACAGACAGACATACACACAGACAGACAGACGGACGGACAGACAGACAGACGGACAGTTGTAAATCAAATCGGCTATTGATACTGATCAAGAATATATACTATACTTTATATGGTCGAAGATGTCTCCTTCTGCCTGTTACATACATGCACACAAATTCATTATGCCCTCTTTTGCGCATTTTTAATGGTCACAAGTGTAGAAATGGAATTGCCAACTTCCACTGCATCTTTTGCTTCCTTTGCCCCCCTGTGTGTGTGTCCTCGTGTTGATGCTGCGCAGAAAAGCGCGCTATCTTTTTCGCACGCCTGCCTCGCTCTCTTGTTGACTGGCCGGCCAAGGCGTGTTGCAATTTAGTTTCGTGGTTTCCCATCAACTTCTTGCTGTTCAATTGCCCCCGACGCCAGGCCATTAGTACATAGGCATATACATACATATATCGCCGACATCTCCACATCTCGGCAGTGTCCATCTTGTCAAAGGCGGGCAACTTCGAGAGTTTCGCTTGCGTCCGCTAACGTTGCCAAGTTGCCATGTCGCCACACGTTACCACACGTTGCATGTGTGAGTGTGTGCCTGCCACGCCTAACGCAGCGCCCAGCGCGTACATACATACAATGCACTCACACACACACACTCACACACTCACACACACATTCAGTCACACAAAAACAACGCCCAGTCATTGCTATGTGCTCCTCGGACAAGGCACATGGCTATGGCTGCATGCAATTTTCCTGCAATTTTCGTTGCAACTGCAGCCGAAAATATATTTGAGCTGAGAATCCATCATCATGGGTGTAGGCTCCTAGGCCTCCTCGTTGTTGTTGTTGTTGTTGTTTTTGGGTCGTGGTCATGGTTACGTTTCTAATTAAATTTTATTTTATGCCACCATTTTGGCGCCTTCCACTTCTAGACTGTGTCCAGCTGCAAATTTATAGCGCTGCACTTGCTGCATCTATCATGCAACTGCAACCAGCAACCAGTTCACCTCATCGTCATCGTCATCGTCATCATCATTGCCATCGTACTAGGCTAGCTGCCTTTTAGTTAAGAACGCGCTCAGTGTGCAAAATTTCGCCTGATTGCTCTTTGATGAAAACTCAATTATTGCGCTATGTGCGTGGACTTTCGACTCGACAGTGTCCAGTAAGTGTAACTGGCATAAGTAACGTTGCTCCGGTTTCTCTTCTCTCTCTCTCTGTCTCTGCTCTGTCTCACTCTGCTAATTGAAATGCAGGCAGTTGTTGGCAATGCCAGATCTGACATTAGCCACGCATTAGGCCTCATCGATCAAAGGCTGCGCAACTGCATCTCGTTATCAATCCAGAGCATAGAGCAGTTACTCCCTGCCTCACCGCCTCCCTCCTCCTGCTTGCTGCTGGCATCTCCTATTCCAGCTGGCTTGAAATCTTATGCCAACGACGTATGTAGTTGGACTCCAAAAGCTCTGTCTGTTGCCCCGCAGCGTTGGCGTGGCCAAAGTATTAATGAATCTAAGGTGATATGACGAATGGGTGATTAGGTTCTTGTCATTTAACCACCCTATGCTGCCAGTTCTCAGTCCTAGCTAGGCCCCTCTCAATTTTCCTAGCTAAAAACAAACCCATACTGCAGCCGCCTGCCTTAGTCCTTTTCAGCTGACGCATACGCAACGTGTCCTGGCACTGCCTACTCCAGTTACAGCGCCACCTACTGACCCTTCTCCTTCTCCTACTCCCCTACGCCTGCACAATACTGCACCAATACTCTCTCGTTTTGCTGTGCCTCGCCTTTGGCTGCGATTTCTTTACCATGCTTTTCCATACATACATACACATATGGAGTGGTTGGAGTAGGAGTTGCAGCAGCATCAGTTCTCGTTCTGGTCCTCCTCCTCCTTCTCCTTCTCTGCTTTTTCAGTTTGTTTTTGCATCGTCGTGGTCCTGTGCCTGGTTCCTGGTTCCTGGTTGCTGCTCCTGCGCCTCAACTCAACTCACATCTCATCTCATGTCGTCCTGTGGCCATACATAGTTTTCTCTATTGAACATTTTACATATTAGAAATTTTGCAAATGGGCAACGTTGTGCGCCTACCGCACAGCACAGCACAGCCTCCCCAGCCTTCATCCCCACCTCTCAGGCCTTCCCCCTTGACACACATGAGCAAAAAGTTATGTGCCCATTGCGAACGCCTCTGTCCCTTTCCCTAATCTCTCGCCCCCCTCGCCCCTTGCTGCCTGCAGTCTCCACAAAAAGGGGAACGCACACGCGTCCGTAGTTGAATTCGGCGTCGTCGTCGTTGTTGTTGTTGTTGCTATTGTTGTTGTTGTTGTTGTTGTTGTTCGCCTCGTAGCTGGAGTCGTTGTCGTTTTCGTTGTCGTCGTCGTTCTCGTCTCGTCGCCATTTCTCTGCCGTCGGCCGACGTCCGTCGTCGTCGTCGTCGTCGTCGTCATCGTCATCATCAGGCCGCGTCGCTATGGCTATTACAACGGACAGCTGTGGCACCCCCATGTTGTGTGCTACCCCCCCTTGTCATCTTGCTGTTGTTGTTGCGCGGGTGCGGCTTTTGATGCTTTTGCATCAATGTGTGTGTGTGTGTGTGTCTGTGTGTGTGTGTGTGTGTCTATTCTGACTGCTGCACTTAGACAGCAGGTATAGTAGACTGAGGCACCAGGATCTGTGTGCCCAGCATCGGCCTTCCTTCCCAAACAACTTTGTCCACGTTGACGAGAAACAACAACATCCAACATCCTGGTCACCCCTTATGCGTGCTCTATTGATAAAATACACTCAACGAAATTAGGGCATTGATTAACTCTAAATATTAAGAGAATTCTTTAATTTCATTTACATATTCTTCAAGAAAATTATTTAAAACTAGTTGTCATAGTTTATTTTGGACTTCATTGCTTTCTTTCCGTATTTATTAATTTATTTATTATTATTAAAATTAATTATTAATATTAATATTATTAATATTCAATCTAAATCAAATTGGTGTAGAAAAAAATGGTCGTTCCTTCAACTGTTGTAGATTTGCCTTAAAGAGATCCAAAAGAAGTCTAAATTAGTTGATGACAGATGCATTTAAGAAGTTTCTTAATTAAGTAGTTATAACTTTTGTATTAGAAAGATATTTAATTGAAAAATAAATGAAAAAACTTGAGAAAAGTATTTTAAAGTAAATAATTTGAATTGAAATATATATATAATTGCTGCACAATTTTTTTTAATTTTACTAATAAATTCTAATACAGAATAATTCAAAACTAATTAAAACTGGCATTCATTTTAATTTAAAAATAAATTGAAATTAATTTGAAAAAGTATAATCCATTTAAGATGAATCTAAATTAAAGTGATATAGATCTTTTATTGGAAACATTTTTAATTTGAAAAAAAAGAACAAACTTAAGAAAAGTCCGTAAGATTTTTAAATAAATATATTTATTATTGCTGCACAATTATTTTTAATTTTATTGTTGTATTATAATATCGCAAAAATCGATAATAATTGAAACTGTCATTCTGTATAAGTTAAAAATAAATAGAAATTAAAAATAATCGATTTAAGATGAATTGAAATTAAATAGATATACATTTTGTAGTGGAAACATTTTTAATTTGAAAATAAATGAAGAAATTTGAGAAAAGTCTTTTAATAAAATTAATAATTTGAAAATTAATATATTTATAATTGCTGCACAATTTTTTTTAATTTTATTATTCTTTTGTAATATTCTATAATTGAAAAATAAATAAATCTGGCTTTCTATTTAAGTTAAAAATAAAAAGAAATACATTTGAGAAAAGTGTAATCAATTTAAGATGTTTCTAAATTAAATACTTCTAGTGAAAACATTTTTAATTTGAAAAGAGACAGAAGAAACTTGAGAAAAGTCTAATAGATTAAAAAATAAATATATTTGTAATGGCTGCACAATTGTTTTTAATTCTATTATTGTTTTGTAATATCGTATAATTCGATATCAATTAAAATTGGATTTCTATATAGCTGAATAAAAATAGGAATAAACTTGAGAAAAGTATAATCGATTAAATAACAATTTATTAATAATTGTAGCACAATTGTTTTAGTTTATTATAGTGCACATATATGTATCGACTATAGATAGTATAATTATATAATTAATATAGTAAGAATTCATAGCTAAATCATTAAACCTTTTCTTCCCAATTTTTAATGGTTACAGGGTATTAAAACCTATCGAAGCACACACACTTTACACCCCTTACTTGTTGCCAATTGTTGCAGCAGTGTTTTAGACAATTTAAATACCCACTTTTATAATAGTTAATTTATAATGCTTATAAATCAACTCTAGAAATGCAAATGTAATTATTTAAAATCATATATTGACTACTGTTTAAGTTATGACTATATATATCCATCAACCTATTGAACCTCATTGATGTTTAGCACACGAGTCGTCGCTAGAATATATAATTATTTAATAATTATTATAAATTGAACGCTACGATTTTGCTGTTCACAACAATGTTGATGAATTACATAAAATCAACAATTTATATTTATACCAATTAATATTTAATTGGTTTATCGTATAAGTGCATGGTAATTTGTTCAAGTGTAGCGCCTAAAGGACCAAAAGGCACCGAAAAATCGTCGCCAATGTCGTACTTTGCCTTCTTTCTTCTGCTTCGCTCTCTTGGCTAAGCCGCCGTCGCCGTCGCTGCCACCTCCCATCCCTCCTTTAGCCCTGTCGTTGCCAATGCCAATGTGGTGGTTGCCTACATTTCCATACCCACACACTTCTCTCATGCCACGCTCCATAGAAAGTTCTGCAGCTATCGCTGCACCCACACAAACACAATCACGGCCTAAACAACAACGCTGGCTGCCTTCTGATGCCTAGACTCCTAGTTTCAAGTGGAGTCGCCAGCCAAACTCAAACCAGTATCAGTTACGACTTCACCTACCTACCTACTCTCTCCCTTCGCGCTGTCATGAATCTTTCCGTATGTGTGTCTGTGTGTGTGTGTGTGTGTTTGCCATTGTATGCATGCATATTAAATTCAATCGAATGTATTCTCCAATACTCAATGCTTGCGTTCGTACTCTCTGTATGCTTTTTTTTCTGTTTTTCTATATGTTTTGCCTTTCAACTACTTCAATATTACGTATACGTAACGTAACGTAGTGTGGCGCTCATTCGTTAGAAATAGGCGGAGTTATCAACGTTTTCAAGTTATAATAAAAATGCAACACATTTTACAGACATGCGACTATGTATATGTATATATGCATGTATTAGTCTACTCACACACACACACACACACACACACACACTCACACACACATTTATAGAGGCGCTCACTTATGACCCTTGCTCTGTTTCTGGCTACTTTCCATAGATTTTTTCCTTCGTTATTGGTTTGGAGTGGCACAAACCATTGCTTTTTTTTTATTTTTCTCGTCATCATGGATGCTGCCACATCTCTTGTTGTTGTTGTTGTATATAAATACATATATAGCTGAAGTTTTTTTTATTATTATTTTTCAATGCTCAAACTCGACGTCGCATAAAACTTGTGTTTTTGCTGCTGTTGCAAAGGATTGTGCCCCTTCCCTTTTATCTCTTTTCCCCCCCGCTGCTCGTTACAGTTGCTGTTACTGTTGAGAGCGAGACATTTTGCTAATGCATTGATTAAAATTGAATTTTTAATTAAAATATTGAGTCCGAGTCCATGTTTCGATTGTTTTTGATTGCATTGCTAGTTTCGTTTTTCTATTTTTCATGACAGAAAAAAACTAATATAAATCACGGCAAATTGCCATATTTATTTGTCTTTATTTGGTGTTTTGTGTTAGTTGTAAATGCCACAAATCATTTGGCAACACTTGCAGCACTTTTCACTTTCGTTTTTGGCAAAAACAACAACAACTCTCTGTGCCATAATTGATGCTCACTTATGCCTGTAAACTCAATAAATCACATGCAATTATGCAAGCAAAGCATCCTTAAGGAATATTCACACTTTCACACGTTTTCAAATGGAGAAATGTCCAGTCTATACTATGTATGTCGTCTTGCCACACTTCTTGCTGACCATAAAAGCCACAAGTGTATTTGGCCATAAATCTCCAATTGCTTTCTTATACATTCAGCCAGAGAGAAATTTTAAGGCTATTTACAGAAAATATTTTCTTTGCATTTATGCGAATGAGAGAAAGAGAGAGAAAAAGGGAGAGAGAGGGACGCACACGCAGCAGAGGGAGAGGTAAGCATCGCTCCATCTCACTTGCTCTCTCTCGTTCTTAATAAGTGAGCTAATAAATAAACAGAAAATTTCGACAGCAAACATTTACTTAAGCAAACGTTCAAAGATGTTCTACAAGGCAAAACTCAGGAATTTGCATATGTATGTGTGTGAGTTGGGGGATGTTGTGCATGTGTTTGGGGGTATGTGTGTGCCTGTGTGTGTGGTGTCAAACCACAAACACCTTTTGCGTAAAATAAAGCAATCAAGCAAATAATGTTGCCACATTACACTACACATATCAACAGCTTCCTGCTGAGCAACACACACACACACACACAAGCAGTGGGAAAGAGACAGAGCTAGCGGAAGTGAAAGAGAGAGAAAGAACGTGTGTGTGCTTCTTTAATAGCAGACACACACAGGCATACACACATGGCAAAATGGCTGGCAGGCTAAAATAAAATTGAAATCATGTCGCAAGCAACAACCTTGAGGAATGCCTTTACACACACACACTCACACACACTCACACACACTCACACTAACACACACACACACACTCACATTACGACAAGTGTCTGGCAAAATGTCTCGACTCTCGACGCGCCTCAATTCAAGTTGACTTAACTTGCTCACAAATGTGCTGCAGACGAAGAAGGCAACAGACGATGGAGCAGAAGGAACATCAGACTGACGACTTTCTACTGCCTTGCCTTGCCTTGCCCTCTGCTCTGTGTGCACTTTCACTTTCACTTTCACCTGGCCCCGTACAGCGAGTTCTGTTGCAGACTCACAGACTCACAGACAGCACATGATGCGATGCTGTGCCATATTTAACAAATTATCTGTAATTTCTCGAGTGCAGCCGCAACGTCGTCGCCATCTTTGCCCGAGCAGACCAATGCCAATCTCTGTCCGTAGCAAACATTTAAGCGGTAAAGCCAAAAGCTGGAGTCACAGCACAAGCCACACACAACACACACAGACACACACACACACACACACACACACACACACACACACACACAGACACACTTACACGCACACAGAGCGAAAACTTCAAGTAGTTTGTAAGCTATATTTTATATCTGACTTCTGACTAAGTATAAAATAACTAAAGTCAAGTGTCTCAATTTTAATAAAAGTATAATTTCTTAAGTAAATAAATTTTAATCTATTAGTATTTTTAAACATAAAGGTAAGTTCAAAGCGTACTTAAAGTAAGTACATTCGTTCTTGATTTAAGTACAATTCAGTTTTCTTAAAATCTGTAACTAAGTAAATAAGAAAATGATGTCTGATCTATGCTTAAGGCAGACATAAATCAGAAAAAGTGTCTAAACTTCATTTATAAGTGTAAAATGTGCTTGAAATAAGACCTAACACCTAGCGTTGCCTCATAAAATTAGCAAAACTATTAGCGTGAAGAATTCTAAGCAAGCAAATGCAAAAAAAAAGATTTAAGATTAAGAAATCTTTATTTAAAATATCACAAACTTGTTTAGTAAGTAGTTTCTCAGTGATTATCCGAATTAAACACAAATTACTGACTTATATCGATACAATTCTTACTTATTTCTAGTAGTAATTCTGCAAATATACTTCTTTCAAGACTCTTTTCTCTTAATTTGAGAATTTGTGCACTTGGTTTAAGTATTTTTACACTAATTTGTATTCATTGGTACTTGTATCAAGCCTATATCTTAAGCATGGCTCATACTTAATTCAAGCTTATTAAAACTTAATGTTAGTAAAACTTTTTCTTTACATAAAAAGACTTTTCTTACTCATTACTAGTAAATCTACAAATATACTTCTTCCAAGACTCTTCTCTTATTTTGAGTTTATCTGCACTTGGTTTAAGTATTTCTTCACTCATTTTTAGTTCATTAGCACTTGTATTAAGCATATATTGTAAGCCTGTAAAATACTTAATTCAAGCTAATTCAAACTAAATGTTAGTTCAACAATTCCTTTTTATAACAAGCATTTTCTTACTTATTTCTAGTATATCTGCACTTCTTCCAAGACTCTTTTTCTCTTATTTTGAGATTATGTGCACTTGGTTTAAGTATTTCTACACTAATTTTAAGTAATTTATACTTATTTATAGCATATATTTTAAGCATGGCAAATACTTAATTCAAGATTATTGAAACTTAATGATAGTACAACTTTTTCTATTTAACAAAGAATTTTCTTACTCATTTCTAGTAAATCTACAAATATACTTCTTCCAAGACTCTTTTCTCTTATTTTGAGACCATATGCACTTTCTTTAAGTATTTCTCACTCATTTTGATTCATTAAGACTTATATCAAGTACATATCTTAAGCATACCAAATACTTAATTCAAGCTTATTCAATCTTAATGTTAGTACAACTCTTTCTTTATGTACAAAGACTTTTCTTACTCATTACTAGTAAATCTACAAATATACTTCTTCCAAGACTCTTTTCCCTTATTTTGAGACCATATACACTTGCTTTAAGTATTTCTCCACTCATTTTGATTCATTAAGACTTATATCAAGTATATATTGTAAGCCTGTAAAATACTAAATTCAAGCTCATTTAAACTTTATTTTTGTACAACTTTTTTCGCTCTGTGCACACACACACACACATGCTCAGAGTCTGGCGGCAAGCCACTTGTCAAGATGGATAGCACAGCAGTCCTTAGTCCTTCTCCTGCTCCTGCTCATGCTCATGTTCATGCTCCTCCTCGTTCTTGTCCTCGTCGTCGTCGTCGTCGTCATCATCGTTGTCTGGGATTTTGGGCTTCAAGCAGCCGCAAATGCTTAACTTCAGACACACTCATTCACACACACACACACACACAGAGTGAGGGGAGGAGGGAAGGAGTAGGACGACGGACTTCAGACTTCAGACAGCTGGCAACCACAGCCGCATTGCTGGCAAGGACGTCAGTTCAGGCCAGAAGGAAGTTGTTTGTGGGTCGCCTGACATTCAAGGCTGACCGAGAAGCGTCCGACCCCTTTTTGCCAGACCGATTATTGTCGTTATTGTTGCTTTTGCTTTTGCTGTTGCCTTTGCTTTTGCCTTTGCCTGCCTCTCTGTGGGTGTCTCGCAAGATGAAAGGCACTTGGCATTCATGACCGTCCAAGCGGCTGCCTTTTGCCCCAACACTTTCTGCATGCAACAACAACAGCAACAACAGCAACACAGAGTGTGGCTTCTACAACAACATAGACTGTTGCTGCTGCTGCTGCTGCTGCTTCCGCTATTCCTGGCCAACTCCTTTTGAATGCGCCGGCTAAATGACCTTGAGCATTACAGTTGAACGTTTGTCATGGCTGTGCCACAGTCCTTGCCCCTGTCCCTGTCCCTGCCCCACTGCTGTATCTGCTTGACTTCCTCTAGCTGGCTGCTGGCTAAGCACACGCTTTTCTATGGCTTTGACCATTCCACATTTAACTGCAGCCAGGACTTGAGTAAAGTGATGTGTTAAGCTGTTAAGTGCCAAAGTAATTGTTTTCTTTCAACATCAGCAACAACAACAACAACAGCAAGTGCAACTGCAACTGCAACTTTGACATCCCTTTCACTTGTGCCACTTGACCTTGAGAAGTTGAGGCGGAGCCTTGTTGTGTTTGCTTGTTTAACTGCAGTTGTTTTTCCTTTTCCTTGCAACATTTGTGGTGTGCAACATGGTGCAGCTACTCGTAATTCAATCTTGATTAAGTTGCAAGCCGACATGCCTTTCATTTGCCTTGCAAGGATACGAGTGGGAATGCCGGAGATTGCTTTATAGGCGTGGCATAATCAAACGGGTTTTAAGTAGCATCAAAATATGAGACGCCTTAGTATGGATTGTTGCCAAGTTTATGCAGCAGATGTGGACAAGATGAAGGCCACGATGAGGCCAAGATGTAGGCATTGTTTAGAACTGTCAAGTGACGTAGTTTAGGCATAGAACTCCTTAGATTTCTAGTTCTAGTTAGCAATATAAAATGACTTTAAAAGATATCAATCCAGTCTTCTTTTAGAGTTCTATCTTTTCTTTTTGGTCTAGCAAATCTTCGTAGTAGAAAGCAAAAGCTTTTTTGATGTTTAACCAACAATTTTTGGCATAGATTACTGAACTGTTCCAGATACTTTATCAAGACTTTAGGCAGTTGCAATAGCTTTGTTTGCCTTTCAGCCTTAATGCTTTCTTAAGCCGTAGGACTATGTAGCTAAATGAGAACCAGCAATGAGGCCCACAAGGAACCAATTGCAATTGTAAAGTCAGATAAAATATGGCTATAATAATCTCTATGGTTTGCCTTTTCTCTAGGCACTTTTTGACATTAGGCAAGCGACCAAATAACTCTTAAGTATATATGCCTACCAACATCAATTTAAAACTACATTTCATATACCCCCACAGGGCTCTAAAGCTCTGATCGTTGTCAGTTCCACTTTTCAATAGACTACTATCGAAATCGAAAGATTTTAACATTGCCATTAATCATTAAAGTCTTTTAACTTATTTAAAAGTAGAAATAGACACTTGTTGCTTTAATGAATCTTGTCACTAAAACTTTCTTCTCTTTAACAAAATTAATAGCTTAGAAACTTAGAAATCCAAAATGCAAAATACGCATTTACCTCAAAATACTAATTATTAATTCATTAGTGGTTTATATCAAATACTTAAAACAATTGCGGAACTGAGAAAGACGAATACAAGTATTTTCTTAACAGCACTTGCTTTCGAGTCAATAAAGTAAATATGTGCATTAGAGTGGGTCAATTTGTACCAATTTGGACCAACAAAAAGGCACCAAACGGTTGTCAAAATCGTAATCTACGACGAATTCTAAAAAAAATTGCAAATGAAACCATGTGTCTAAAGTCGAAATAGAGCTTGCGATCTTTAACGACAAAATTTCATATTTTATATGTTTTTTTTTTAAAGTATAAATGTCTAACAGGTCTAAGGAAGTCTGGCAGACCCCATAAAGTATATCTTTTCTTGATCAGCATCAACAGTCGAGTCGATATAGCCATGTCCGTCTGCTCGTCCGTAGGTCTGTCCTGCCTAGATCTTAGAGACTATAAGAGCTAGAGTAACCAAATTTGGTGACAATACTCCTGAGGCCTTCACAAAGGTCAAGGTTGTTTTGAAATTTTGACACGCCCCCTTCCGCCACCAAAAATCAGAAAACCCGAATAATAATTCAAAAGATACAAGCTCCAAATTTGGCATACATAAGTTTTATTAGTTTGCATTAGTTTAACTGCGATGTGTTCTTTAAATTTCATCCCTGGAGATTTGAAGCAAATAAATTTTCGAATATACAAAGGTTGGAGGCTGCAACTTGAGGCAAGGAAACTGGTAATTTGCCAGATAATCGGCGATGGCTGCATTGACGCAATGCTTAGAGTGACGAACTCTTGCGATGTGGCTCTAGAGTTCGAAACCTACCAGAGGCACTCTTTTTTCTAGGTTATTATTCTTTTTTAAATTGATTTATTATTTACAAACTTCATTATGCTATTATTAATATTTTCTTTTTCAAGAATAACTAAAGAGTCTCTCATAGTCGACTTCAACTGTTGCCTTTCCGACTGGTTCTCTCCCCTTTCACCTCTGTCTCCATTATAATTATGATGATAAAACCAATCATGTGCAACGATAAAATCTTCCTATAGATAAAACTTCTCACAGTTGCCAACTCTTGCTCAGTCTCTGATTAATCAATAGGCAGATATTTGCTGTGCTTTCCCATGTTCTTTCTTATCTCCCAGGCATTCCATTCCATTCCATTTAAGATAAAACACAATTTTGATTATTTTTTTACATTTACTTCTTCACTTTTATTCTGTTTCAGTTTTCATATAATTTAGTTTTAACTAAAATAATAATGATAAAGAACATACACAAGATATATGCACTTAAATATTGTAGTTTGTATTTGTGTCTGGGTGTGTGTGTGTGTGTGTGTGTGTGTGTGTGTGTGTGTGTGTTGTCTGTATACACATACATACATGAAATTAGCTGTAAATATGTATACTCTATAAGTAATATTAGATGCATTATTCACTCGTAGTTCTCATTTATTCACGAATGTTACAATAGAATAGAAGATGTGAGTACCCATGAGTACGATGAGTGTGTGTGTGTGTGTGTGAGTGTGTGTGTGTGTGTGTGTTAACTAATATTAAGTGAATGTTGTCCTACGGCTATGGAAATTTGTACATTATTTACAATTACATTTGGAAATACAATTACTTGACATACATCCTAATATATAGTCATGTTTATATCGATTATAATATATAGTATTATTATTATTATTATATTTATATAATTACTTGCTTACCATTCTAAAGACAACGTTGCGTATGTGTAATGTGAATGAATATTTATGTGTGTTCGTGTGTGTGTGTGTGTGTGTGTGTGCTTAACTAAAGTAAAACTACATTTAAGAAATGCACATGTCTCTAAATTGTAACTGTATTTGTATCTTTTATTATATTATTAATAATTTAACTCTTATTTTTTTTTTTTGTATCTTTTCTTCTTTCTTTCGATATTGGCAAAGAATAAGGCGCATATAAGAAATGAAATGCATTTAAAATAAATAATATAGGCGAGATCTTATCCTTACAGGAAAGTTCCGAAGTGCATGGGTGTGTGTAGTTGTTGTGGGGAGGGGGGAAGCATTAATACTCGTACCGTTATGAACTAATTAAAAACTAAGCATAAAAAACCAGTTAGCAACTTGAACTAAGCACTTAGCAGGCTAAACACTAAACGTTGGGGTTAAAATAGCAGTCCAAATGTATCTCCGTTGGTTTCTTCAAAAGAACCAACCCATCCCGGCGGCCGCCCTTCAGCCCTCTCTCTCTCTCAATCCTCATGCGGCAGCTCTGTGGTCTGTTGTTGCTCCAATTTGATCTTCATTAGCGGCGATTCTCGCACTCCAATGGTGGGTGGGGCATAAGCAGCCGCAGCTGCGGCCGCTGCAGCCGCTGCTCCGGCGCTGGCATCGGCGCTGGCAAACAATTCACTCATATCCTGTCCGGGGAAAAAGTCCTCGAAGCGTGGACTTTTATTAACCGATTTCTGCAGCAGTCCATTGGCAATAGCCTCGAAGTCAATGCCAGCGGGTAGACTCTCCAGAAAGCGTTTGTTATACGCATAATTGGGATGCTCCTTGGCCTGTTGATGTTTGCCGTAGTGCGTGGAATACGGCGACACGGCGCCCGGTCGACTCGATGAGGAGGCGCCATGTGTTACCGCCGATTTGCTGCCCGCCGAGGAGTTTGAGCCACGCGATTGATTACCATATTGTCGGGCATGCATTGCCTCCTTTAGCTCACGATCCCGGGACATCTCTCTCTCCCTCTCCCGTTCCCTGGACAATTCTCGCGCATAGCTGGCCGCACTGGGATGCATTGCACTGCCGCCTGCACTGCCACCGCCCGAGCTGCGTTGATGCTGCGCCTGCGCCTGCGACGACATCACATTCAGGCCGGGCAAACCCATCAGTCCCAACGCACTCAAGTCCGGCAGATTCTCGGAGCCCCGTCTGTCGTTCTGCTGATGTTTGGCCGCCGCCGCCGCTGCCACCGCCGCTGCCGACACCTGATTCTCAATCTCCGAACGTTGCAAATACGCCGGTGATTTGTACATATTCATCGACTGCACATGTGGCGACTGTTGTGGCTGCTGCTGGGAGAGGATCTGACGACGCAGCGTCTCTGTCATGCTGCTGAGCGGGTTGCTGCTGTCGGGCGGTGCCAAGGCGGCGGCATTCTGGGCCGCCATCTTAACCGCCGCACTGTGATAGCCATTGGCAGCAGCCGATGAATTGCCCGAACCATAGTGGGCCTAAAGTAGAGACAAATGGCACAAAAATGGCAAGAAAGGAGGAAGAAATGTGTTAAGAAATGGCAGGGAAATCTTTTTGAAATATAACAATTTAGATTTCTCATAAAGCAACTATTATTATTAGTGAACAGAATATTTAAAGAGAGTTTTATACAAACTAAATAATAAAAAAAAGCAGAACAGTCGGTACCCCGATCGTTATATACCCTGTGGCTCTACAGGACCCCTCTCAAAATCACTCCCGATGTATTTTGTGGGCGAAGGAGGCGTGGCATCGTGTTGAAATTTTCTGACCACATCAATCTCAAGTTAATCATCATGTGTGCCAAATTGCATGTCTCTAACTACAAAACTGCTTTTGTTATGGGCTTTTTCGTGATTTGTGGGCGTAGGGGGCGTGTCATCGAAGAAAAAAGATAAACTTGAGCTGCCTAGAAATATTAGCTGTGCTTGGAGATAAAGTTTAAGCTGCTAGCTCTTACCATCTCTGAGATTCTTTCGTGTATACGAATGGAAGGACGGACAGACAGGCAGACGGACAGACTGACAGATGGACATGGCTATATCGATTTGGATTTTGATGCTGATTGAGAATATATATACTTTATGGGGTCGGTCACGCTTCCTTCTGCCTGTTATATACTTTTAACAAACTTAATATATCTCCACATGGTATACAAATATTGAATATAATATAAATCACTGTATTTAAAATATATATTGTTGATTGTTGTTTTCTTATTTGTATTTTAAAAACAATAGTAATATCAAAAGGGGACTTCAAGGTGTAAAATAATAATACATAGTCTATCTATAATTTTTGATTGTTTTGCAGCCATATTCAGAATACTGCCAACAAGTATCTAATATAAAAGATCTTCTATCAATTCAAATATACTTACACCATGCGCCTGTCCATTGGCATACTGATGCGCTGACATATCCTCCTTGATCTCCCGATAGTCACGGAACACCACGGCCTTGATAACGCTCCGTATTAGCTCCTCCGGCCACATGCCGAGCAGTATGCGCTGCGGACGACCACGTGCCTTGGGCCGTGGATCGGCACCGCCATCCAACGATGGTCCCAGCATATTATGTACACGATTCGCATACAGAACAAATGTCGGATATGGTATATCATATTTGCGTGCGGCCTGCGACAAAGATAGACCCTCTTTTAGAACACTAAATATGGCCTCGGCCATGGCTTCCGGGCGCCAAGACTTGAGTGGGCCACGTTCACGAAAGCGCAGCTGTTGCACCAGATTCTGTTGGTTGGTATTCCAGCACTTTTGCCACATGGACTGCAATTGATATTGGTAGCTGTCTGCTGGTAGAATTCAAAAACGAAACAAAAACGTATTCCAAACTTAGTTTGTGCCGTGTCCGAGAGCTAAGTATGCTAATTAGTATGGCTCAAAAGGAAGTCATCCCTTCGAGGAGTTAGTGTTGTGGACTTCTGTGTGTGTCACTTACCCGCCACAGATGTGCCTGTTGCCGGTGCACCCATCCAGCCATGTCCGCCGGTCTCAATCATTTTGGCCTGCAAATGGTAAGACGATAAGGAAAACGTCGTTTAGTTTTCTTTCAACTGAAGACATTTCTTTCAGCCACTGGTTGGTTGGTGGCCATAAAAGTTTATTAATGCCATAAATGTGGTTGTTGTTGGGCCAAAAGCTTTTTGGTATGCAAACGCCAAAGCAAATTAGTATACAAAGTTGGCAAAACCATTTGCCCCGTCTTTTGTCTTTGGCCAACAACAACAACAGCAACAACTTTGCAGCATTTTTATGGCCAACATACAAGACAACTATTTATTTATTGCTATTTGCTATTATTAGATATTCAAGTTGTTTCTATCTAACTCTAGCTATCTATCTATACAAATTAACGCTATATAAAGCCAAAAAAAAGTAATTGAAGCGGCTTTTAATATTTATTAATAAACACACATAACAAAAGTGTGGGGAAAATGTTGAAAAAAGTGCTAAATAAATTAAGCCAAAGCCGCAGTTAATTTCTAGATTAAGCCCCGGCCCCATTTGCACTTCGACTCGCCAGGGCATAGACCAAAAAAAAACAGAAAAGTTAAATTGATGCACGTTCCGTTCGTTGGTTCGTGCCACGGCGAAGGATTCATTGCCTACAACAACCAGCTGACTACTGACCAGCCAAAGTTGACGCCTACTTCTTGCCTGCCCCCTCCCCCTCCCACCGTCTCTTGGCCATGTCAGCGGCCCAACTGCACAAAGCCATGCATTTTATATGGCCAACAAAAACAAGCGCTATACAAATTATGTGAAGTGGCAACAAAACAGCAAAAAAGTAAGAGAAAGAGAGAGACAGCGAAAAAAAACAATATATATATATATAGTATAGTATAGTGTAAGTCTTAAATATTTGAAACTAGTTGTTGCCACGGCCCATGCCCTTTGCCTCATGCCACATGCCACATGCCTCATGTTGCAATGCATTTGTTAGACGCCTGCCATGTTAAGGAAAAAGGTCATAAAATGTATGAATAATTGAAATTGAAAAGTCGGAAGCATTTTTTGCATTTTTACAACAGGCAAACCCTATATATAAATATATATATATATATGCGGAATACCTTATGCCATATACAAGCAGTGGGGTCAGGGGTTGAAGAGGGGAAGGGATGGGGGGGGGGCATATGCTAACGAATGCGAACGGAGCGGAGAGCCCAGCCCAGTTATCAAAATGGCGTTAAAAACGTTATTTTATGTTAAACATCATTTTGTTAATGAAGCGTCAAATAGTCGGGGCTGTTTTTGTTATTGTTTTTATATACCCTGCAGCCATAAAATAGATGAACAAGGGTGTAATAAAATAGAGGGGACATATATATATAGGAAATATAAAAAAGTGGTATATTTGATTTATGTTAAATATTTATCAACTTTGTCAACTTCGAAATTGCAATATGATCGACTGAAAATCCGGTATGATAATGAAATAGCTAATAAAAACAGAGAAATTGCAGCAGGGTATCTCTAAGTGGCGCTCACTTGACTGCAATAACAGCAACTTGTTTTAAGACCTTTTACTTTAAAAAAGTATAAGGGTCTATTAAGCTAGTCAAAAATGGTTAAAGAGGGTTAAGGAAGTCAGGCAGACCCTATGAAGTATATATATGCTTGATCAGCATCAACAGTCGAGTTGATATAGGCATGTTCGTCTGTCCTGCTGTCCTGCTATCCGTCTGTCCGGCTGTCCTGTTGTATGAGCGCCTAGATCTCAGAGACTATAAGAGCTAGACTAACCAAATTTGGTGACAATACTCCTGAAGCCTCTTCAAAGGTCAAGTTTGTTTTAGAATTTCGCCACGCCCCTTTCCGCCCCCAAAAATCGGAAAAACCCAAATAACACGAGTAATTTTAAAGATACAAGTTCCAAATTCGGCATAAATAAAGTTTAGTTTAATAGCGATGCGTACTGAAAATTTCATTACAATCCGACAATAAACAACGGAGATATGAAGCAAATAACTATTCGAATATACAAAGGTTGGGGGCAGAAACTTAAGGCAAGAAATCTATTAATTTGCCAGATAATCGACAATGGCTGCATTGGCGCAATGATTAGAGTTTCGAACTCTAGCGGTGTGTCTCTAGAGTTCAAAACCTACCAAATTGATTTAAATTTATACTATTATTTCCATTTTGAAGAATAACTAAAGAGTCTCTCATAGTCGACTACGACTGTAGCTTTTCCGACTAGTTTTTTTTCGTTGCTTATAGTTTAAAATGAGAAATGCGCCTGTCTGTCTCTCTAAAGTTATATAAAAAGTGTTGAGCTTTAAGCAATTACTACATTGACACAGTAGCTTACTGGCTACATTTAAAAACAGCGACAGATATATTGCTAACAACAATAATGATATTATTAATTATTCAATCGCAAATAATGAGCACTCAATCACTTTAAACTTAACAAAAAAAAGCACATGGAAAGCACATCAAAGTGAACTTGCAATCGTAAAGTTTACATTTCACAGCAGACTTTTGTCTACTACGAGTTGTACTATGTTGCAAGCAGAACAAGCTGCCACAATTTGTGTTGTAACTTTAACAACTATTATTACTCGTATATGTACATATATTTATTTATTATTATTATGCTCGTTGTTGTTCTTCAAGTCGTCGACGCTCTTAAAACAATTGCTCACAACATGGGAATCCATTAGTCACTTACATCGTAAATTCGCCAGTCACTTGCCAATGCATTATGGCGACCTTTTAACCCACCCCCTCCCCTCTTACAACACACTCTAAACAGCAGCAGTGACTGTGGAGGGGGGGGGGGGTTCTGTGGCAGGGGCAACAGCTCTACGTCTAACAATTATAAGACTCGCATAGTAGTAGTACACACAACAATACATATAATAAAATATTGCTAGCTGTTGTTGTTGCTGCTGCTGCTGCTGCTGCTGTGTTCAAAAATGTTTAATTAATTAAATTTTCAATTTCCCGCCAGCAGCAGCAACAACAACTGGAACAAGTGACTGCCACGACGTTTCTCATACTCAACAAAAACAAATTTGAAGCGTGCGCGCATTCAACTTTCTTTCAACTCATTTAATTTAATTTGCGGCGCTTCGCTGCTGTCGCAGTCGCTGTCGCTGCCGGCGTCGCCGTCGCTGTCGCTGCCTCTGCTGTCGTCGTCACTGCTGCTGCTGCTGTGGCTCATCGTCTTCTTGTTCTTGCCAATTACTCATCGTGTGCACGCCCCATTCACATAATAATTTATTTAATTAACTTTTTCGCTTCAACAAATTTCTATAAAAAAATATATATATTGATTTTTGTTCTAGAATATTTTCAATATTTGTTATAACAGAGATAACTCATCACACACACACACACACACACACGCGCGTATCTTTGTGTGTTGGTAATAAAATATAAAGTTATACCAGTTTCTCACATCAATCCAACTGCAGGTAGTAGTACTTCTGCCCTTGCCCTTCCCACTCTCACTCCCACTCCCACACACACTTGCCTTTCAACAGCCTTCAAGTTTCCACGTTAACCCCCCCCCCCCCCCCCCCAATCTACCCCATCTAACTCTTGCCATAAAACCCGTTGGATTCTAATGCAATTTTAATTTTATTTTTCAAGCAAGCACATAAACTCAACACCCCCGCTTCACCCGTCTTAAAGCCCTTTACCCCCCCGCCCCCGCCCTTGCACAGACACCAATTCCAGCCCGTGCTATGCTGGATTGTGTAGTGTGGGAGCGGGGCAGTTGCTGGTTGCGGGGACGGCAGGTTAAACTACAGTCGCGTCCTTCCTCCCCCCCCCCCCCCACCGACTTGTTTGTTGCCTTAGAAGAACTTTGGCTGTAGTTTTCGCTTTTTGCCTGTAGTATATTTCTTATATTATATAACACTTTATTTATTATTCATTTTCGATTCGTGCTTTTACTGTGGCAGCGTCGTCGGCAGCGGCAGCGGCAGCGACGTCGACAGCGGCGTCTCAAGTTTGTTATTTCTCTTGTCTGCAACTTGCTCACCACAATCTTCGTCCCCCCCCCGTTCTCCTCCCCCAACCCGGGCATGACAATTCCCACCACCACCATCTGCTCCTCTACGCTTGTTTCTGTCAGTTCCTTGAGTTTTTGTCTGTCTGCGTTTGCTGAGCGCCTGCTGCTACGTAGCCTTCACTACTACTATAATACTATTGCTACTACTACTACTACTACTACTACTACTATTAGCAACTGCTCCCTGTCTCTGTCTTGCTCTATTCCTCCTCATGCCATGCCTCATTCATTCATTCATTTATTTATATTACTCAGTCAACCACACGCACACTCTCCGCACATTTCGCGCTCTCATCCTAATTCTGTTCATGTCTGTCTGTCTGTCTGTTCCTGTCTCTCTCTCTCTCTCTCTCTCTCTCTCTCTCTTTCAGTCGTTTTCTTCTTGTGCGGGCTGCGCCTTGCAATGCCGCGTCTTTTATCCGCGTCCTGCGCCCGGTTTTATAGTTTTTGCGCTCATGCCATTCATTAATTTTATAAGAAGCAATGCTTGGCATAATAAATAATTAATTTAAATGGAATGGGGCAAAGAGACGAGGCGAGCGGAACGATTTCAAATGCGACAAAGTATCTACAACTACTTCTAAAGCTCTCAAGTGCTCCAAGTTGTCGCCATTCTGTCGCACGTTTCGACAGTGGGTAACAGATGTAATGACAGTCGAGAGTATTCCTCATCTAACTACTTATGTATCTATATGATTATTTTAAGACAATTCTGTTGAAACTCAGTTTCAGCAATAGAGTGGTAATTTTTATAGGGAATTTCGTAATAAGTAGGACATTTTGGGGCGTGAATATGCTTTCGTCACTAGACTTCTAACTCGCTTAGATGTGTTTTTGGGGTCTGAATAGTTGTAGAATAGTTTATATATTAAAATGCATATTGTTTGTCACACAATTGATATATCAATAATTTTGGGGCGTGAATATGCTTTTGTCACTAGACTTCTAACTCGCTTAGATGTGTTTTTGGGGTGTGAAGATTACACCCATATTATAAAATAGTTTATATATTCAAATGAATATTGTTGGTCAACAAAAATTTATATTAATAATTTTGGGGCGTGAATATGCTTTTGTCACTAGACTTCTAACTCGTTTAGAGGTTTTTTTCGGGTCTGCAGATTACATAAATATCATAAAATCTATGCAGCATTCAAAATAATTACAATAGCTGCACAAAAAAGTTATTAGTTCATTTCGAAATAATTTCCGTGTATTTCTTAAGTTTTCAGACAGTTGAAAAACTTTGAAATTACACAGAAAGAAAATGCTATTTTACCGCCTATCAAATAACAAGTAACACTCTAGTCACTAGTCAGAAATTGAATTGCCCGGTTGTTAGCCAACTGTGCGAAGAGCAGAAGAGCTCATCTTTACTTAACTGTGTGCAACTTCTTCGCTTAACTATTCAACTCCTTGGTGGATCCGTTCCAAGCAAGACAAGTCCATGATGGTGGCAGTGGCAGCGGCAGCAACAACTAAATATTTAATAGTATTTTATTGCACGAATTTCACATAAAATATGCATATTAGCTCAATGCATTATTCATGAAATAATGTGAAAAACACATTTCGCGGAGGGCAAAAGCCGCAAAAGGAGCTGCCCTCGGAACTGAGAAGGCAAGTTGGCTATTTGTAGGAATACGTTATATGTTATATACTATATATATATAATCTATTATGTATATATCTGTTATGTATGGAAATGCAAGAAACAATGTAACCAAACAATTGCAGTGGCAAATTTCTGAGGAAGGAGTTGGACTTGGACGCAATGTGTCAGCAACAATAACAACAAAAACAATTGCCGTAATTGTAGTAATCATAAAATCAAGTGCGAGTGCATGTAGCTTGGCTCTACGCTTCTGTTTTTCAGTTGTATCTGAGTATACTAGTATACAATGAAAGTTTTGTTTGTTGCAACAACAACAACAACACTTACAATAAAGCCAACATTAATTTAAATGCAATAAATAATTATACGCCAAGTGTTGAGTGCAGCGCGCATTGAGGTGTGTCAGGTTCGCCAGCCAACTAACCAGCAGCCGACAACCGACAACTAAAATTACAATAAAACATTCAAATGGGGGCACACATACACACATACTACACTCGACTCCAGTGCCAGTGCCAAGCCCAAATAAAATACAAAAAAAATAAATAAATTTACAATGTTACCCCTTTTTGCCAATTGCTATTCCTTCAAGTCGCAGGCACGACAAGCTTCTAACTATCTACTACTACCCCTCTTAGCTCAGAATCGCAACTCGAACTGAGACTCGTACTCAAACTGGGGCTGCAGGAGCAACAGACAGAGCAAGTAAAAGAACGCAGCTAGGGATGGCAACGTGTTAGAGTTCTTTATTTGAAAGCAACAGCAAGTAGAACAAATACAGATTTGTTGACGGCAAACTAAGAACAAAAATGTCTTAAATATGAGAAGTTAACTAATCTTGTAATATTGGTATTTTTTCTTCTTGTCTTAACGAAATTGGATGTTAGGCGACTCGTGGTCAATTTATTGTCAATATAACAGCTGAGAGTTGCCTAACAGCGAACAAACATGTTAAGTTGAAAGCAGCTTGCTGTTACGGCTTTCATTTTAACAGTTGAGTTCGCTGTAAACTGTTGTTATGTTAAAAGAAATTGATCTGTCATTTACACTAGTATAAGTTGTCAGCTAATTAATAAATAAATATTCATTTGATTAAAAAAGACAGATATATCAACATACAACAATACACAAAAGACAAGGAGGTAGACTTGGTATACAGCTGAGTTTCAGTAGACGCCAATCTGTCCTCAACAGTACAATTTTGAGCTAGTAGCTTACCCAACAATCCAAGCTTCTACTCTATGTTGTGCTGCTAGAACCAGTTGGGAATTCTAAGGACGCAATATAGAAAAAACGCTTGAAAGTTGAGCTCCCCTTCTTGTGTTTTGCTGTAATTGTTGTAGTTCCCGTATGAACACATTAATCTCAGCAATTAGAGTAGGTAGAGACTTCAAACTTGGTAGTAAGTTTCATAGAATATCATAGGGAGATATTTAAGACAATTATGAATCTAATTTTAGTTGCTCTAAGATTTCTTCGCCCATAAATAGGAAAAACACTTAACTAGTTTTTATAATGATTTTAAAAATAAAATACTATTTAATAAAAATATTCTTGGTGTTAGGAACTGCAGTTTGATTTATCAGTGTAGTTAATTTGATGCTTTAGAAAAATTTTAATGAGATCTTGCAAAGTCTAAATGACGTTTGATAATAAGAGTTTCATTATATTTAATTATAAAGTATTTAAAAATAAAATACTATTTAATACAAATATTTCTGATGCTTCAAACCGAAGTTTTATTTAACAGTGTAGTTAATTTGTTGCTTTAAAACAGTTTAAGCAAATCTTGCAAAGTCTAAATGATGTTTCATGATTGTCAGATGCATTATATGTGATTATAGACAGTTTTTAAAATTTTGATAAATTTGTTCTTTCAATATATTTTAGTCTTATTGATAAAGAAAAGAAAACGATTATAGACAGAAAGTTATTTAATGAAAGTGGCAATAAAAAGCAGACTCAGTGATTATTTAATAATGCATTTCAATAAGTGAATAAAGTATAAATAGGAATATATATTAAAATATTTATAAACATTATTTAATTCCTTTTCTTTATGGGCACAAAACTTGCCACGTTGCCATCGCTAAGGGCAAGTCCTTGCAACATTGCAATGTGTTGCCGTTTATTGCAGTTCTTGTTGTTATTGTTATTGTTGCTGTTGTGCTATTTACTTTAGCTATTGTTGTTTTCAACTCTGTCGCTGTTGTTATTGTTATTGTTGTTGTTGTTGTTATTGTTGTTGGTAATTGCAACTTTTTCCACTCTATGTATTTCTTTCTTTTTTTCATGTAATTTTTTTGTTGCCACATTTTATGGCGCCTCCCTTGTAGTTGTTGTTGTTGTTGTTGTTTCGCTCGCGTTGTTTGTTTGTTTCAAAGTAAAAATTAACCTTTTGCAAATAGTAATTTATTGTTTTTAGCATGCAGGCGGATAATGAGGATATATGGCCGACAGACGTCGTAGTCTACTTAAAGCTTACACACACACACACACACACACAGACACACTGTGTGTGTTGTTTGTTATTATAATGACTGCGTAGCTGAACAGTTAGTCAGTGGCTTGCGTGTCCTTTGAGCTGATTGAAAGTGCAACACAGCAAGTGCAGCAAGTGTGAAAACGACTGCATACGTTCATTAAATATTAATTCAATATGACTTGAGAAAAGTATAAAAATATATATATGTATATGTATGTCCCCCCCCTCTCAACATGTCATCATCATTAGTTCGCGAGCAAATCTTGCATGTTCTGTCCACTGTCCACTGCCAACTGCCGGACACTCGCCTGTCAAAGCAACATGCACAGGCAAGTGTTTTCCATATGAATAGGCGAGCAGCAGTGTAAATACCAAGACAGGAAGACGCAGACAAAGCGAAATGCCAAAGCAGGAAGCAAATGCAGCGAACGTTGCATTTCGGTCAAGCGCACAAATGTATGCTATGGTATTTGAGCTCGCTGATCGCACACACACGCACTGCAATGCTTATTTGAATGTCTGCCTGCGGCCAATCGAATCGGCTCGCTGTCAAGATACCAGAAGGCCCCCCCCCCAACAAAAACTGCAGTGTGTGTGTGTGTGCATACATTGTAAGGCACTGTGTGTGTGTGTGTGTCTGCAGCACTCGCATAAACCCTTGAAATAATATTTAATATTTAGAGAGACATAAATATTAAATGAAATGCCGCTATGTTACTTAGCAAAATCCAATGCTATGCAAAAAAGGTAAAAACCTCTTTCTACTATGAGTACACACACCTAGTATAAAACAAGAATTACAGCTAACACATTCCAGCGTTATTATTTCTCTGCTTTTTTTTATGTATCTATATGTGTGTGTGTGTGTGTGTTTGCATGTTTGCAGCTGTAGGCGAAAAACTGCAGCCCAACTATATATATATATATATATATGAGTATTTTAGAGGCATGCCACGATTTTCTTTAGCTGCCAAAGGGAGTCGCGCACATTTCTAGTTTCATTTTCAGTTTGAGTTTTGCTGTTTTGTATTTGATACCTTTGGGAAGTTGTCGAGGCGAGTCGAACTCTCTCTCTCTCTCTCTCTCTCTCTCTCTCTCTCTCACTCGCTGAGCCGCCACGTCGAACACATCGCTGGGGCGCAAACGAAAATCTTATGAAATATGCACAGCCTCTGTAATTTCTTATTTAAAATGCCATTAAATTTTTTGAATAGCATAGAAAGAGAGAGAGAGAGAAACAGAGAAAGATAGCGAGGTAGCGAGTGAGTCTAAAACAGAGCGCAGCATGCACTCGGGCACCCTGGGTAAATAGAGGCGTAACGTGCAACGTGCAACGTGTAACTTGTGTGTGTGTGTCTGCGACGAGGTTAGACAAATATGGCTGGTCTGGGTCTCTGATCCTAGCAGCTTGTGCACAGCGCGTCTGTTTGAGGTGCTGGCCATGTGGGAGTCACTTCGAGTTGAGTTGGCCAACTTTTAAAATGCATATTTGATTGTTTTTCATAGGCATAGAGGCAGTTGTTGTAGTTGTTGTAGTTGCAGTTGTCGTTGCAGCGCCTAAATGTATGCAATGCTGCGAAGTGCAGCTCATTAAAGTGCCAAACTGGCAACCGCTGCAACACATGCATCTTTTATGCTGCCAATTGTCACACACACACACACACACACACACACACACACACACACACACACACACACACACACACTCAGCTGTCACATGTTTAATCAATGTGCAACTGTCTCTGCAATTGTATCTACTACATGTGGCAAGTTAATATTGATTTGGTCAAGCGGACGTTGCATTCGCGCGCTATGCTTAAGATAATTAATATCATACACTAGTATGTGTCTCTCTCTCTGTGTGTGTGTGTATCTGTGTGCATAATTACATATGTATGTATGTAAATACAAGCTTCAACTCTCTCTCTATCTCTATCTCTGTCTCTGTCTTTGTTTGTGTCTGTAACTGTCAGTTTGATTTGCAGGACGCATTTCTAAAATAATTACAAATACACACGAATTAAATTTGCATTAGAGCCGCAGCCAATTAGCGTTGGTAGAGCAGCTTTTGGGCCAAACAACCAAACAAGCAGTTGACCAGGCCCGAGACAGCCTCAGTTTTAGTTGATCATCACACACACACACACAGCATGGATATAATAGTACAAAATTTTTGTTTAAATTCTACTCATAAACATTTCGCGTATTCATTTAGAGATTTCTAATGTTAATCTTCCATTTTTTTTCTTTTTAGCAATTAAATAAAAATTGCCTTGGCGAGCCATAAAATAATTTTCTTAACGCCAAATATATATATGGCAAATATATATTAGCTAATGTTTGGATTTCAATAAAGATTTGTGCCTCAATATATATCTATATATCTTTATATATATAAAGCAACAAAGTTGTAGAAACAACAACAATAATAGCAACAAAAAGGCTGCGTCATTTTTATTTGTTTCGCTTCAAGTGCAGGAAATTGTCTGTATCCCATTTAAAAATAAACAATAATAAAATAAATAATTAAGAAATACGCTTTTTGTGCTTAATTATAAACAAAATGCGACTGCCAGGCGTTATTATTATTTCGTTGTTGTTGCTGTTGCTGTTGTTGTCGAGTCGAATTTGTTGAAACTAAAAAAAGAAGCATTACATAAACGCTCGAAATAAATAATAATAAGTGAATCACTGTGAATGAAAAGTATCAACAACAATAACTACCCCCCAAACACAACACGCGCAGCTCAAATTAATAATATAAATATAAATGGCAGAAATTATTATTATCTGCTTTTTTTCTTATATTTTTTTGGGGGGTTATTTTTGGCCACGCACGAAATTAATCAAATACCAAAATTTGCTAAGATATACCCTTTTAGTTTAAGGGGAATACAACACTAAAAAGGTGTAATAATTCTATAAATAAAGTATCTTTAAAAGAAAGTTGTTTGCTGTCTAACTATCTGTAACTAGATACATATATATCTAGATATATATATATATCTAGATATACCTTTTAAATTAGCACCTTCTGACAAATCAAATCAACAAATCAACAGTCGCATCATAGCTGTCTTCAATCTACAAAGTATATACAGAGTATCTGCTAGTCTACTCACTACAGCATTCTTTTGGTAAGTGAAGATCGAGTCGCAAAAGAGGCGTGGCACATTGTGCAAATTGGCTTTAGAAATTTACAGGTCTCTCTGTTTGTATCTTTAGCTTGACTTCTTTTAGCAGGCACGCCTTTAAAATATACTATATATATAGTATATATACTTAATACACACTTTTAGACATATAGGTATATACTAAGTAGTATAAACATACCCATATAAATGAGTACATATTTTTATTGACTTAACATTGTTTTCTCAACAAACAAAATGCTCGATTGTTTTTTAGTCTGGCTGCTTTTTTTTTTTTTATTTATTTTTATTTATTTTTAATGAGTGCAAGCGAGAGAGTTGACGGTGAGGAAATGTTGTAATAGTCTTGTTGCCAACGATTAAATATCTTTTAGTATTTATTTGTCGCTAGCATAGAGAGACCTCCTCTATATCTCTCTATATGCCATGTGTATATTTTCTTTTATTATTTCTTTTTATTATGCATTCATTCGTTCGTTTGTTTCTCTTCTTCCCTTTAAAGCACTTTACGTTTATTTCCTTTATTGGGTTGTATTTTTTTATTTTATGACACGCAAATTACAGACAAGAAGGAAATGTTGGCTATAAAAGCGCTAAAAGTAATATTGTATAAAAGTTGCTTATAAATTTGAACTAGACTTAAGCTTTGTTGTGCACAATATACATACACATATCTATTGTTTATTTATAAACTACATATAAGAGATCAGATATCAGAGATCAGAGATCAATATCAATAACCTACATATAGCGAAATATATCAGAAGTGTGGCAACTCTCTATAAATCAGTGTAGCAATTCAACATTTCAACATGGAAAATGTTTAAAAGTTGCTAAAAAAAATGAAATCAAATTCAAACGCAAATTAATATCAAGATTAATGTTGAAGTAAATTCATGGGAATCGCAGTTATCCTTTTATTTATGGCTCAACAAATTAAAATCAATTGTCAATTCAATATTATAATATATTGGAAAGAGATGAAGAAAAAAAAACCTGAGCTCCTTAGATTCACTGATCGCTTTGTCTTCGCATTCGCATTCGCATTCGCTTTCGGATTGAGATTCGATTCGTTTCGTTTCGATTTTGATTTCGGATTTTGGATTTGGAATTGACTTATTAATTAATTTATGCAGACACGTTTTAGTTTTATTATTTTTAAATTTGTGTAATTTGCTTTTTATGTTTATTATTTGTTTCACAAGATGCGCAGAATCTTTTGTTGTATTTCTTGCTCACTTTTTTTTGGCCATTTGAAATTGGGCATAAATTATTTCTTCTCTTATATTTATTTATACATATATGTATATGTATGTCTGTATATGTTTTGCTTTATTTAGGAAATGTTGTTGTTTATGTTTATTTAAAATGTATTTTTTTTTATGCCTGCGATTTGATTTTATGTTTCGCATTTATGTGTATATAAGCTTTTTTTTTTATTATTTTAAATTTAAATAAATTAAATTTTATTAGTTAAAATTGATGAAAATATGCCACGCACTAAACCAAACAAACGAAGAGTCACAACAACAACAAAAACAACAATAACAATAGGAAATACAACAATAACAAGTGAGTTTTGATTAATAAATACCCCATAGCGGCTGTTTAGATACACTTTATGGGACAGCGCCAGCTGTCTAAGCAGTCTATAGGGGCGGCAAAACTATTATATAATAATATCTCTATATACATATGTGCCTTTTTAATACCCTGTAGGGGTATATAAAGTTTGTTGAAAGTATGTAACAGGCAGAAGGAAGCGTGGCCGACACCATAAAGTATATATATAGTTGATAAGCAGCAATAGTCGAGTCGATATAGCCATGTTCGTAAGTCTGTCAGTCCGTCTGACTGTCTGTCCGTCCTTCCAATCGTATAAACGAAAGAATCTCAGAGATGGTAAGAGCTACAAGCTTGAACTTTGTCTCCCTGCACTGGTAATTTTTGAGGGCAGATCAAGTTAATCTATTTTTTTGGCTGCCACGCCCCCTTCGCCCACAAATCAAGAAAAAGCTCATAGCAAGAGAAGTTTTGTAGCTAAAGACTTGAAATTTGGCACACATGATAAGTATCCTCGGGTTGATGTGTCCTGAAAATTTCATCGTGATGTCACGCCCCCTTCACCCATCGGGAGTGAATTTGAGCGGGTGCTCCCTGTAGAGCCGCAGGGTATATTACGGTCCGGTTGCCAACTGTTCGGCATGTCTTCTCTAAAGTTTTATTATTTTATTATTATATTGTCGCGTCCAATGCAAACAGAAAACAGAAAAATAAAACGCCGCGTCATCTGGATCATAAAAGTTATGGAACTTGATTGTGATACTAGCTCTAAACTTGCTTTTTTTGTTAAAGATAATAATAACAATAGTAATAATAATAATATATAGAAAAATAATAGCATAGACGAAACAATTGAAACGCTTTCATTTAGCATTGGATTGAAAGTATGAATATGCGTGTATTGTTTTATTTTGTATTTTATTTATAAATAGATCTCTTATGGCTCATTAGGTCAGTGCGCACCCCCCGAAGTTATATAATTAGCTCAGCTCGTAGTCAACTCTCGACAACAACAACAGAAACAACAGCAACAATCAGCAACGAGCGTATCAATCAAAATGCCGCTATTTTCAAGCTCCACGAAGTTTGATTTGATTAGACAGCCGCCACACGCCGTCGTCAATGCAAATAAGCAACAACAAAAAACAACCTCAAGCAGCAACAATACAACTAATTCTCGCTAATAGAAGTGAATAACAACAATAACAGCAACAGCAACAACAGCAACAACAACAGCAACAACAACAGCAACAACAACAGCAACAACAGCAGCAACAGCAACAACAACAAGCATTCCAAGCCAAGATCTCTCTAGCCAGAGGCAAAATATATATTAAAATAAATTTTAAACATTTCGATTGCCGTTTGTTATTTATTTTCTTATGTTTTATATACATATATTTATATATATATATATATATATATTCTTTTTTTACCATTTGCGCATGCGCAACAATCTGGCAAACGAGCAAATAAATAATTAATGCAAATAAAGATACAAAGAGACAGACAAGAACTAAAACAAATATGTCTGAATGTTGGAAATGAGTGCGAAGCGAAGATATCCTGTAGAAAAGTAGAACGCAGTCTATCACTAAATATACCATAAATTGCTAATCGGTATTTCATTTAACAATCAATTAAAATATCTAAAATTATATCTTTATTTACATGATTAATTATTAGACAAAGATAATATAATAACTAAGGCCATTGACTCAATTTCTAAATTTACTATAAGTCATTCTTATTATTATACCCTGTGGGGGTATATTAAGTTTGTTAAGAATATGTGACAGGCAGAAGGAAGCGTGGACGACCCCATAAAGTATATATATTCTTCAGCAGCATCAATAGCGCTGTCCGTCCGTCCGTCTGCCTGTCTGTCCGTCTTTCCATTCGTATAAACGAAAGAATCTCAGTGATGATAAGAGCTAGAAGCTTGAACTTGGTCTCCCAGCACTGTTCATTTTTAAGGACAGATCAAGTTCATCTATTTTTTTGGCTGCCACGCCCCCTTCGCCCACAAATCAATAAAAGCTCATAACAAGTTAAGTTTTGTAGCTAGAGACATGAAATTTGGCACACATGATGATTAACTTGGGATTAATGTGTCCAGCAAATTTCAAAACGATGCCACGCCTCCTTCGCCCACAAAATACATTGGGAGTGAGTTTGAGCGGGTGTTTCCAGTCGAACCACAGGGTATATTACGTTCGGGTTCACTGTACTGTTCAGCTTGTTATAAGCATACAATTGCCAATTCCGTTGTTAACACTTAATCAATATACCCACAGTTACTGTCTTGCCAAGGGTATATAAAACGTGTCGTTAACAAACACCAATACAAAGACACACACGGACACAAAGAGTGAAAGAAACGAGAAATAAGAACACATGTAAACGACGAAATTTGATTTATAAAGTAAAAAAATGCAAATAAATATTATTAATAAACATCACATTTGGTACAAAATAAACAAAGACAAATGAGCTCAAATGAAAGCAAGCGAAAAGAGAACAGCAGCAAATCGAAGATCTAATGCCCTAACAGCTAACATAAACAGATATCTGTAAGATAGTCAGTATACTTAATGACTTTCAAAGTGTTACATATTGTATAAAGACACACGTATACCCGCCGCTCGGAAAGAGTGAATAAACCCAATGTCAGAACGAGAGCGAGAAACGCGCCAAACAAATGCAAATCTTATGCTCTGTGTTTCTCTTTTTTAAACATATAAATACTTATGAGTATTAAATATGCTAGAAAATTGCTTAGACTTTGGCTGTATTGAAAAAGAAGTTGAGGGAAAAATGGAAATGGAAATGAAAAGGGAAAAAGGGAAATAGTATAGTCAAGCAATCTTAAACGTCAAGTCATCATGACAAAGAAGCAACAACAACAGCAACAACAACAACTCTTATATGCATATAAGTACAATAAAAATAATTACAAATGTAATTCAACTGGCCGACAAATAATAAAAAAGTAAGTCGAGTGTGTGGGGGGGGGGATGGGGAAAATGGAAAATATGCTCACTCACACACAGAGTGGCGCACCCTCAAAAAGAAAACCACAACAACAACAACAACAACAAGAGCGCAATGTTGGCGCACAATAAAAACCATTAATTAAAACTATAAAAATTACACCACCGCACAAAAATACAATAATAAAGAAAGAAAGAAACGAACTCATATTTTATTATTTGTTGGAATTCGTTCAGAGTCTTTTAACAACATTATATACTTATTTAATTACAGAGCAGTTTCCCACTTTTTTTTTAATATTATTTAAATTTGTGTTATTAAGCGCATGTCTTTGCTTTGTCTTTCTTCTCGTTTCTCGCTACCCTGTTTCTAGGATTGTTGAGGTATGTGAGACTTGTGTTATCAGTTAGATCTAGAATGTTTAGGCTTAACTACAGACTACAGAGCATTTCCATGTCTATCAACACGCTCAACTGCAGCACAATCCCTTACTTTGTTATACCCTGTGCCCTTTAAAAATGTGATAAAAAGGGTATAATGAATTTGTGTGAATGTATGTAACAGGCAGAAGGAGGCAGCTTCGACCGTATAAAGTATATACATATATTCTTGATCTATATCAATTGTCGAGTCGATTGACAGCTGCCCAGCCGTCTGTCCATCTATCCGCCCGTCCGTCCGTCTGTCTGTCCGTCCGTCCGTCTGTATAAACGCGTGTATCTCAGCAACTATAAGAGCTAGAGACTTCAAATTTGGAATGTAGCTACCTGAATACCATACGCAGCTCAAGTTTATTTTCAATTTTCGATTTCATGCCCCGTTTGTTTTAAAATTAGAAAAATCACCATAACATAAGCAATGTTAAAGCTAGAGACTTGAGATTTGGCACACATACTAATAAGAAACTTGGGCTTAATGTGCCCAGAAAATTGCATTGCGATGCCACGCCCCCTCAATTGGATAAAGCTAATAACAAGAGCAGTTATAGTTATAGTTATAGCTAGTTTTCCCAAAATACTTTGGTTCTAAGTCCTGCATAGGGTATCCTACTGTTCGGCTTGTTTTCTTTGCATACCTGCACCGGGTATCTCGCTGTCGCGCACTCTCGACTGTTCGGCTTATTTTTATTTGGTGTGGCAGCTGCTTTTAATGACCATAGCAAGCGTTGGCTTTTAATTGATCTCAGCGCCTGTCTCATATATTAAAAAAAAAAAACCCCAAAAAATATAATTATATGTGAAAGAACATGTACTTTTTCCTTCTTTTTTTGGTCTTGAATTAAACTACATTTCTCCTCCCTGTTCTTTCTTTAGTCAACTAATTAGATGGCTTAGCATTTTAATGATAAGTTCTATGCATAGTTTCAGTTTTTTTCTATAGAAGTAACTGAAAGGTTAATGCAATTGGGGGCAGGCAGCAAGTGCTATATGAAGGCACGACCAAAAGTTTGATTAATTAATTGTTTTTGATATTTTTAAACACCTCTCTTGGGCTGACTCACAATACACTCACAAATTGCAACTCGGGCACACCTCGAAAAAGTGCCATATTTATCACTAATAAACCAATTTCATTATAAGCCGATGATGTGAATCAGCGGCGACAGCATCACGAAAAATTTACAAACAATCGTTGTTAACTTCTTCTGCTCCCCTTCTCCCCTTTCCTCCCCACCCTTCCCTGCTCGATTGCCACCCCCAACAAACCAGCAAGAAGAAGAACAACAACAAGTCGCTTAGTCAACATATTTTTCGTCGTTCGTCTCATTGCAAACTATAAATTTAGAATTCAATTTGAAATAATTATGCACATTTACATAAAACTTTAATAACTCGCCCGTGCAAACAGAGCGAGAGACAGAGCGAGAGAGAGAGAGAGAGAGAGAAGAAGAAGACGGAAAAATAAATACACAGAAGCGGATTTTGTATCTTGTATCTGGCGCACATGCAAATACAGTTCAAAGACCTGTTCGCTGTTCGGTAGAGAACAAAACACACAAATTTAATAAACCAAGCAAAAAAAAAATAAAAAATAAAAATCATATAAAAAGAATAATTAAAAATGTTATTTGAATTGCTTGCAAGACAACTTAAACTTAATATGTATTAAAGAATTATGCAAAGGCTTGTACCTCACGCTGTATACCCTGTAAATATTTGGAAAGAAGTCGGAGAGTCGGCAACCCGAGCGTAATATACCCTGTGGCTCTACAGGGAACAACCGCTTAAATTCACTACCGCTGTAATTCGTTTTATTTCAAACTGTGGGCGAAGGGGGCGTGGCATTGTGATGAAATTTGCTGGACACATTAATCCCAAGTTATTCATCATGAGTGCCAAATCTCAAGTCTCTAGCTACAAAATTGCGTTTGTTATGAGCTTTTGTTTGATTTGTGGGCGAAGGGGGCGTGGCATTCAAAATTAAAGATAAACCTGATCTGCCTGGAAAAATTATCAGTGCTGGGAGACCAAGTTCAAGCTGCTAGCTCTTACCAACTCTGAGATTCTTTCGTTTATACGAATGGTAAGGCGGACAGACAGGCAGGCGGACAGACAGACAGCGCTATTGATGCTGCTAAAGAATGTATATACTTTATGGAGTCGGCCACGCTTCCCTCTGCCTGTTACATACTCTTAACAAACTTAATATACCCACAGAGGGTATAGAAATTACCATAGATAATCAAAGTCAACAGTTGCATTGATATTGATAGTTCTGACACAATCTTAAAGATTTAAATTGATAATGGCATCAATTTAAGTAGGCAGTTCTTTAATTTGTATATACAGAGTATTTTCACATTCGACTAGAGCCTTGCTATTTTGATTATCTTAGCACTAATATAAAAGAAACTAATAAAAATAAACAAAAACAAATCTGGTGACAGTCGAATACCCTTTAATAATATTTAAAGTGTTTAAATGTATATCTGAAGTATTTTTACACTATAACTTAACCTTAATACAGTGTATAATAAATACTATTAATTACAAAAACACACACACACACAGAGACACATAGCGACCCATAAACTTAGAGTGTTTAAACTAATATATTTGTATCTATAGCACAAATGCTAAATTACAGAGCGCTGACGCAGCGTTTTTCTCAATTGCTCTGCAATCGACTTCATTCTACAAATTACAATTATAAATGTATAGAAATATGTATAGAAATATGTATAGAAATATGTATATATATATATATTTATAATTAAATATAGAATTCTAGTAAATGACATAGACATAGACCATTGACCAACTTGGCGTCATTTCAGCAAACACAGAGCAAAAAGTGACTCAGCCACATCAATTTAATTATAGCTCTGCACACAAAAATTTATATAGTTGTGCCCTGTGTTCATTATTAATCAGCAGACATACTATATATTGGTTTGTCTATATGTACAAATATATATATGTATACAAATAAAAAATTATTTAATTAATTATAGCATGGAATGAAAACTACAATTCCTAGAAACTTTGCAACTTTTGTGCTCAAGATAAATTACGCCAGCTTTTTTTTCACGCATTACAAATTGCTACTAAGAAATGTGAATAAATGTGAATAGAAAAATAATTAACTGAATTGTAATTGGAGATTTAACTAATGTAAGGAAAATATATAAAATATGCTAAGCAAAATTGTGCGACTTAAAGATACTCTGTGATGTGTTTGTATCTTAAGATAACATTTGGTATTTGCTGCTGTCATTAAATAAAATAAGTTTAATCCAAATCCGCGCTCTTAAAGTATTTAAAAATATTCAAATAAAGAGTGCTAAACAAAAGTGTACAACTTGAAGATACTCTGTGCTGAGTTTCTTGATGTAGCTTATATAATAAAATAACTTTAATTCAAGTCTTCGCTATTAAAGTATTTAAAAATTGAATTGAATTTGAATTTCCTTTGAAATCA
This sequence comes from Drosophila histrio, assembly GCA_958299025.2. NCBI lineage: Eukaryota > Metazoa > Arthropoda > Insecta > Diptera > Drosophilidae > Drosophila > Drosophila histrio. Next base: position 3,102,316 of record OY729166.1, on the reverse strand, counting down.
CATCATTTATTTCTAAAACAACAATTTGTTAAAAATGTCTTGGGGTTTTGAAAAGCGTTTTATGTTTTCAAAAAAAAATTAGCTGGTATTTAATTTTGTATTTTTTGTTTATATGCTTGAAATAAACGGCACACATTTAGCGATAGATTTGAATTTATGGCTGGCCGCTGTTGAAATTAATAAAGTAAATTTGACCTCACATAGATACACACACACACACACACACACACACACAACAGACAGACAGAGACACAATCAACACACGACAATATAATGAATGAACGCAAAAAAGTGTAGAAGCTGAAGATTTGTAGATACTTGTGTATCTTGTGTTGGAATGAAGAGACGGCAGCCAAATAGGCGCATGACAAACGGCTGTGGCTGCAATTAGCACGCGGCATGCGGCATGCGGCATGCTGCATGCAGATGCATTTATGCAAAATGCAGTTGCAACTGCAACAGCCACTGCAACTGGCGAGTGTCTTGATAAATGTCTTTGGCAGCGCGCAAAACAAACTGTGCAAATATTTGACAAAATACAACTATAAATATTGCCTAAGAATTAATGCGGCGTCGAACGTCGACGGCAGACAAATAGACTCGTCGCACAGTGACACCAAAAAGTGCGTTGACAACATATGCAGATAGATGCCACAGACTGTACTTAAGACAGCGACAGCGACTGCGACTGCGACAACAGCTGGCAGTAAGAATCCATCATCATCAACATCATCATCATCATCATCATCATCATCTCTAATAACGGTGTCAATTCATCATCAACGGGGCGTGGTCAAGTGCTAGTTGTTGTCTAAGCCTTTTCCTTAGCTTCATTATTATTGACTTTGGCGTTACAGTTAAATAAATAGCGAGTAGAAAATGTATTCGTTAAACAAATATTGTAAATACGTTAGTTTTTGTGTTTCTGTTTGCCTCTCCCCTTAACAACGGCAAATGTCCGTGTGTGTGTGTGTGTGTGTGTGTTTAGTGCTGCATTTGCATTTTATGCACAGGTGAGAGACAAGCCAAAGTATCTGATAGATACAGCTAGTTTCCGTATGGGTAAGACTATTGCCTAGGTGAGTTAAGATCAAGTCTAACTATATGTCTATTCTCTAGATAGATTCAACGATTAACATTAAATACAAATATAAATAGCAGATAGTTCCAATCGTGAGACAAGCCAAAGTATCTGACAGATACAGCTAGTTTGCCGAAGGATGGATCGTTTTGTCAGGGATAAATCTATTGGCTAGGTGACTGCATGAAGCTTAAGATCAAGTCTTACTATGTCTATTCTCTACTTAAATAGCAGATAGTTCCAATCGTGAGACAAGCTAAAGTATCTGACAGATACAGCTAGTTGCCAGATGGTTCGATTTGTCAGGGATAAAACTATTGCCTAAGTGAGTTAAGATCAAGTTTAGCTATATCAAACCTCAAGATAGATTCAATGATTAAAGCTAAATATGAATTGCAGATAGTTCCAATCGAGAGCAAGCTTAAGTATCTGACAGATACAGCTAGTTTAAAGACGGATAGTTTTGCCAGAGATAAAACTATTGCCTAGGTGACTTCATGAAGCTGAAGATAAAGTCTAATTATATCTATTCTCTGGATTAATGGCAGATAGTTCCAATCGTGAGACAAGCTAAGGTATCTGAAAGATACAGCTAGTTTTCCGAAGGATAAAACTATTGCCTATGTGACTTAAGCTCAAGTCTAACTATATATCGACTCTCTAGATAGATTCAACGATTAAAATTGAATAGAAATGTAAGTAACTGATAGTTTCAATTGTGAGACAAGCCAAAGTATCTGACAGATACAGCTAGTTTGCAGATGGATCGTTTTGTCAGGGATAAAACTATTGCCTAGGTGACTTCATGAATCTTCAGATCAAGTCTAACTATGTCTCTTATCTAGATAGAATCCACGATTAAAATCAAATATAAATATAAGTAGCAGATAGTTCCAATCCAATCCAATCGCTAGCTAAATTCAACGCTTATGTAGTTCCAATTTGGAACTTCACTCTTTCAAATCCATTTCAAATAGAAGTCCTAAGCAATTCTTTCTGTGGATACTTGAAACTATTTCACAGTTTCAGTTGAAGCCATAAAAATCCCCCACGCAGCACAACTAATAAAATACATAAATAACAAAATGCAAACGGCAATCGGAAAGAGGAAAGAAACATTTAAAAACTAAAAATGGGAACATATGTTTCGTTTTACAAATTATAGTAGTACGAGTATATCCAATCGGAATAATTACTACATACAGAAGAAGAAAAAAGGAGGAAGCAACTCAGCAGCTCTGTCTGTGTGTATGTATAAAATACACAGATGATTCGATTTATTTAACAGATCTTCAGTTGGCAATGCAATGCGATGCGGGGGTGCTGCTGAAAACACAGCACAACAGAGAGCAGCCTAAATAAAGAAATGCATTCAAAAAGGCAGCAGAAGCAGCAGAAAAGCAGCCCAAACAGAATTAAAAACACACAAAGAGCGAGAGGCGGCAAAAGTAAAAGAAATAAATAATGAAAAACGAATTTGACTAAGGCAGACACACACACACACACACACACACACACATAGTAATAAATATTGATATACAGATACAGATACAAAGATACAGGATGGAAGAACTGGCCAAACATGCCATTTACATGTGTTTGTTTGATGGCTGCAACGACGACGACTGCAAGATGCATTTAATAATTTACAAATGCATTTTCAGCAGATGTGTTAAAATTCGTAAAGTAATAAAATAACAAATCAAACGCGAGTTGCAACAACAACAACAACAACACGCTGCAACACGCTGCATCAAACGAATCTCAAGCATTTCCCCGCAAATACGAGTGTAGTCAACTTCAAAGAGATACACACACACACATTTGTATTTACAGATGCGACTAAACAGCCATAGATAAATAAACAAACGTGCAGTTATCTAGGATCTGGGATGCGAAAACAAAAACAAAACTTCCACGCATCTTTCTCTGCCTTGAGAACTATCTTGAACTATCTTTTGAGGTAGTATAACAAGTCGAACCAAGTCACAAACCAAGTCGATTCAAAACTAAGCTAATTTTAAAGCAAATTATACGCATACTTGCCGCCACTTGGCCAACTCAAAAGGATGCGGATACGGATACGGATTCGGAACGGGATAAGTACTTGTGGGTAGTAGTACGTGATGCGGATACTCGACCGCCGCAGTCAAACAACTGGAAATCCCTAGGTGGCGAGAGTGGCTCTGGCAAATCGAACATTTCCAGCAAATTGCTTTTGCATAAAGACTGCCGCCACTTGCGGCTGCCAACCAAAAGAAATTACAGCCACAAAATGCTGCACACAAACACACACACACACACACTCAGAACGGACGGAGAGTTGCATGAATGCAGTTTGCTCCGTGTGGAGTGTGGACTGTGGAGTGTTGAAAGTGTGGAGTTTAGAGTCTAGAGAGTAGAGTGTAGAGTACTTGGTTGTTCGGCCAGGCAGCACAATTATTTGCCAGCTGCCGCCTGGCACATTTAGTGCCTATGCCTAATATGATGCCTAAGTGCAGCTAAAGCTTTTTTTTAGTTAATGCCAAAATTAGAGGCATTTACTTAGCTCGTTGTCCTTTTTTACGCAATGTTTTCCCGCTGATTGTACTGCCACATAACACATATGTGGGCTGCTGATGATGATAATGCAACAGCAGCAACAGCACAGCAAAGAGAAATAATAAGCCTAATGATGATGATAATTGTCATCTGGTACTTCGAGCCAAAAAATGGAGCAAAACGTGACTAACTACAATACTTGACTGCCTGAAATGCAGACACTTTAACTATAACCAATTAATGCATATCTTAGTGGATACAAGTTAAAGTTTTGTCTTTTTATACCCTGTGCCCATTAAAAATGGTCAAAAAAGGGTATGATTAATTTGTGTGAATGCATGTAACAAGCAGAAGAAAGCATCTCCGACCCTGTAAAGTAAGTATATATATTCTTTAGCAGCATCAGTAGCCCTGTCAGTCTGTTCGTCTGCCTGTCTGTCCGTCTGCCTGTCTGTCCGTCTTTCCATTCGTATAAACGAAAGTATCTCAGAGTTGGTAAGAGCTAGCAGCTTGAACTTGGTAATAAAGGTAATAAGAAACTTATAAAGTTGCGATAACTCTAGGAAATTTGTGTTACAATCCTATTTGTTGTTATTTCTTATAATATCTAGGCTAAATCTTTATATTTATAAAATTTCATAATGATCTAGCAATAAACACCAGAGTTACCCTAGATATTATACTCAAGAACGGCGGGAAATAGTGGAAGCACTGCATACATAAGCATTTGCTTTGCATTATTAACTTAATATTGTGGTTTGCATATCCACGATTAGATCTGATGATTATTTATATGTTATATTATCATATATTTAATAAATATACTTTATATTATCCTTCCTTAAGGTAAAAAGTAACTAATAAAGTTGCAATAACTCTAGGAAACATCAATTACAATCCAATTTGTTGTTATTTCTTATTATATCCACGCTTAATCTTTATATATTTCATTACGATCGAACAATAAACACCAGAGTTACTCTAGACTGGAGAGAAATTGAAGGAGCACTCTCTTATCTAACTTTACCTAAGCATTTGCTCTACATTATTTACTTAATACTGCGGTTTGGCTATCCACGATTAGTTCGGCAAGGTTAAGACACGCCTCTGTCGTTTTGTCGAAAATTATAGCACATTATAATGCCATTTGTATGGCTAAAAGAAAATTGCACGTGGAAAGTGAACAATTTTCATTACAACGTCTCGTCGTTCATTTCTTTTACTTTTTTGGACTGCACAGTTTTTATTTTATTTTTTGGCTACCTTTAATTGTGCGATGTGCACGGCGTTAACTTCAAACTGCAGCTGCTGTAGCCGAAAGTATCTATAAGATACATGAGCTCGAGCACGCGTATCTTTCGCTCGCTCTCTGTATGTGTGTGTGTGTGTGTGTGTGTGTGTGTGTGTGTATATATATATATCTGGGTAACTGTAGCTGGCAAGCGTCACCTGCTGCTGCTGCTGCTGCTGCTGGGCTGCCAGTTATAAATATTGTATCGCTTGCACCGCCAGAGTCTCATCTCCTTCTCCTTCTCCTCCAGCAACAACTATGACTGCGACTCTGAGGCAGTCTGTAGTAATATGTTGTTGTTGATCTGTTTGTATGTCTGTTTGTCCGTCCGACTTTCTGTCTGTCTGTCTGTTTGTTTGTAATTGCGTAAACATACTCGTACATATTTTATTTTATATTTTATTGTTTCGCTTCGCTGCGCTGCGCCATAAGGGCAGATACCTATAATTTTCTTATGTCTTCGTACAATGAAAACACAACGAGCAGCAGCAACAGAAAACTACAGCAACAACAGCAACAACAGCAACAACAACGGCAACGGCAATGGCAATAATAATCATCATCATCGTCGTCATAAAGACAACAGCGGCAACAGTCACCGTAGTCGTTGTTGTTGTTACTGTTGTTGTTGTTGCTGTTGTTGTTGTTGTTGTTGCTGTTCCAACTGAACTAACGACATACAAATGTGTGTACCCTACAATAAATGTGGAATAAATAAATAAAATGTAATGAAAGGCAGTCAAATAAATGAAAATATAAGAAAAACTTAACGCAGCCGTCGCAAGGAAAACAAATGACGCGAATGGAGATGTAAATGTGAATGTGAATGTGAATGTAGTGAATGTGAATGTAGTGAATGTAATGTTGTTGCTATTGCTGTTGATGTTGTCGTCTTCAATTTGCCGGCAGTGTCTTTGCTGTTGCCGGCCAATGACCCAGTCATAAGATCGAAATACGATTTATAGCATGAAAAAGTCAATTTAAATAGAAAGTAATATCGATATTTCTATGACTTAAGAAGAGTTATTTTCTGCCATTATCTAAGCTATTTTTATGCATAAACAAAATCCAAATTCCAAACGATATTTCCCTGAGTTATAAAGTTATATTGAAGTGTAGCCAGAAATATTTTTCAAAAAATAGATTGTCGATTATCTTGACTATTTTCTGCCACGACATTGACGTACTACAAACATCTATTAATACTATATCTTCTATTGCACTATAATCGTTTTTATTTAAAGCAGTAAATTGTTGCGCTCTAAAGATAAATAATTTCAAGTCATTCACGTTTAAAACTATGACAAAAGGAATTTTTTAATGGCTTTAATGATTAGAGCTTTGTTTTTGGGTTGTGTGAAATGTTCCAGTCGATTAACCAACAACTGTTATATTTATATATATGTATATCTTGTATATAACATTTATAATAATAATAAATATTCAGTGGAAGAACTGGAACTGGAATCTTATCAGCAAAAATTACTACGTTAAAACTTTAATCGACACAAAATCTAAGATTACAAATTGTTATTATGTGATACACTGTAAAATGGGTAACTATAATATGTAAGCAGTAGGGTACAGTGATTTCATAGCCTTGCCGAACCCTGATACTCTTTTCAACCGATCTTTTCTATGGCAGCTATATGATATAGTGATACGACTTAAACCAAATTTGGTCAGGATGTATGAGACATGACCAAATGCATAATCTGTGAGTTTGGTTGAAGTATATCGAAAATTAAGAAGTTTGTCATACAAAAGTATGATTTTCTACCGATAGTTCCTATGGCAGCTATATGATATAGTGATCCGATCCGGCTGGCTCTGACATATGTACCGCCTGTAGTAAAAAGACAGATCTGTACCAAGTTTCATCCAGATAGCTCTTAAACTGAGAGAACAGTGAGCATAGAAACAAATGGACGGACAGACAGACAGATAGACGGATAGACAGACGGACGGACAGATAGACATCGCTATATCGACTCGGCTGTTGACGCTGATCAAGGGTATTTTAAAATACTACTAACATATTAATAAAGAAGTGTAAATTGTTATTCAATATTGAAATGTAACAAGTTTAGATTCAACGCAGGGTATCTGCTAGTCTACTATGCCCATAACTTGTGCCGTCTTACTGGTTATTATATTGTGTATTAGTTCTGTTGCGATAAGATCTATGAGGGTTTAATATACATCCGTTTTTATACCGTTGCCTTTGTCGTTTTTGGCCCAATAAAATAAATTACTTATTTATTTCGAGAGTGTGTGTACCTTGAACAAATACAATATAAATTGTTTATATAACGAACGAAAGAAAAGAACAAAAGCGCTTTATAATATCATTTGTTTTTCCCAAAATGAACACAGGAAACAAACACACACACACACACACACACACACACAACAAATTATCGAAATTGTGCCATAAATTATATGTTTATATCGATTTCGTAAGAGCTCAAATTTTTGTATATTTACAAAATCAAAAAATCTAAATCAACAACGACATCGACATCTTGTGCTGGCCTGAGAAACCTTTTGAGAAAATGCCTTCAAACTTTTATTAAGCCGATAAGAGAAAAGAGGAAAACGTAGATCAAACATTTTCACACTGTCACTCGTGGTGGGTCTTAGTTTTAAATGTTTTCGTTTTTTTATGTAAAAAGTGGAAACATAAATTTGATTTACGAGTTAACGGCTGGGCATTTGAATCAATCAAAAAATTGAGAGCCTAATGAGCCAGGCAGACGAATAGACAGACATACGGATAGACAGACCGCACAGGGTTACTGTGTGTGTGTTTCAGGAAATAGTTGACATCTTGTTGGTTACTTTTTTTTTTTTGGGCCAGCAGATTCACACGATCCCTACAAACCGGGGGTCTTTAGATAACATGCGCCGTTGTTGTAGTAGCTAATGACCTCCGCTCTGGAGTTCAAGCAACCTGCTTTGCATAAATCGACGTCTTAACTTAAAGACTCGATGAGATGTTGAGACGTTGAAAGAGACAAACTCACACACATTACAATTATGACTAACGCTTGAGACAAAGAGAAATGTTCACATTTCTATCTCTCTTTCTCTGTCTCTCTCTGTCTCTCTGCTGAGCTGTCAAAGAACTTTTCCGCACTTGGCAATTTTCAGTAATTTTCTTGCAAAAACAATTGCTAGCTGCAAAGGAAAATCAAAATTGTTGCTGTCATCAAATGTACAGACTAAACAAATACCCTGTAGTAGTGTTGGGATTCGATATTGAGGAAATATCAATATTATCGATAAGACTGTTGGAATGGGGAATATCGATAAGATTTTGAGCTTAACGATATAGTTATATTCTTATAGTTATAAGAATTGACTTTGTTTTTGTCTGAAAGTTATATAAAGAAACTGAAATACATTGTTTATGTTTGGCAGCTGAAATATATTTACAATTAAATACTATGATAAAACTTGAATTTAATAAAGTTTTTCATAGCATTTGGGGCATTTAAAACTTAGTTCTTGAAAAATTTCTAACGTTTTTTATAATTTTAGATGGGCCCTATATCTGTAAATTGAAAAGACTCTAAAAACTACGAATTTATCGATATTATCGATAGTCCAAGTCAAAACTAACGCTAATATCGATAAGGGTGAATAACGATATAATCCCAACACTATCCTCTAGGCCATTTGTGCCAAACAAAGCAGGTAAACTCTCACAACTGCCTGTAAATTTATATTAAATAAAGCTCGAGGTATTTCTGACATTACTATCACTTTTCAATATAGTAATATATCAATTCTAAGTGCTCTTTCAAGAGGTATCATCTCTAAAGCTCTAAGCATCTCCCACAATACTGTCACTTTTCAATATAGTAATATACCCAATTCTAAGTGCCTTTTTCAGAGGTATCACCCACAGCTAGGAAAATCCACCAAAAAGTCAAGGAACTCAAGTGAGCGTCATACAAAATAATGTGTAAACAGTGCCGGGCAGCAGTAGAGAGACAAGAGACTGACTAACAAATGTACTACACAGATGCTGTGTGCAACGGCATCTTCTTCTGCTTCTTCTTCTGCTTCTTGCCAGCTCCCCTCTCCCCCCTGTACCCTTTCCAGCATACATTCTGCTGCCATTCACAGCCAGACGACGACGACGCGTTTTTACTTCGCGTAACTTTTGCTGAGTGCTTGGTATGCTCGTGCTCTCCCTGTGTGTGTGCGAGTGTGCGAGTGTGTGTGTGTGCGAGTGTAACTCTGTGTGTTTGTGTGTGTGTGGGGCTCACAATTCTGTGAATGAAACGTCAACTAAGCGGGAGAGCGAGCGAGCGAGCACGAGCGAGTTCAGAGAGCAAGTGCTGTTCGTAATGCTGTTGGCAGAGTTTGACTCTATTAAGTAATAGGCGCGCAGTTTTTTTTGGCAGACACTGTTAAACGCAAATGCCACCTACACGCATTTCCGCATGTCTGCGGCGTCTCAGTGTGGTTGAAAAGGAGCAGCGGGGGGCTGGCAAGGGGCAGGCATGGGACAGGTTCATTGGGGTGGGATTTCCCAATGTTTGGTTTTTTGACTTTGGCTACACTCTAGCCAAACTTTTGGCGGTTTCTTGACTCGTTTGAGTTTTTGTTGCTTTATTACAAGATTTTCTCTTGATTTCATTTCAATAAATTAACAAAGCAACAGTAAATTGTGCAAAACAAAAAGATAATTAAGCGCAGAAAAGATGAAAACGAGACTTTGAGTCTTATTTATGCAGCAGCAGCAACAGCAGCAGCTGCCACATAAATTCTATAGACGATACATACAGACATACACATATCATACATATCATACATATCGACATGTATCTATATCCAGTCCAACATCCATATTCATAAGCCACATCCACTCGAAAGACACTCATCGATAGCGATGCATAAGTATATGCATTATTTATGCCACACAACAAATACGTATAGAAAAATACTTACAAAAAATACAGCAATAACAACAACAACAATAAATTCATATACTTTTTGTGTAAGTGCAATGAAAATATAAAATAAAAAAAAAAACAATTTCAAACTCAATGTCAAGATTTTTACATAAAGTTTTGCTGCAAAGAGGCGGCCAAGTCAAGTCATAAACTAACGCAAATATTATTAATAATAATGACAGCTAGCTAGCCATAAAAAGTAAGCTAAGTGGAGTGCTTAAATAGCAGATACCCTGTACATACAAATCATAACAGGCAGAGATACAAAATAAATTAAAAGTAAATCAAAGAAAACAAAGTTGAAAACTTTAACTCTAGCATAAATGTAACATAGGAAATAAGTTGGAGCAGCGACAATCGGTATTAACATTTAAGGTATATCGATAACAGGCGCGTTATCGATATTAGCAGTCGCACTCAGTCGAAGCACGTCGAGGTGAGCAGTCGAAATCAGTCGAGGTGAGCAGTCGGAATCAGTTGAGAGGAGCAGTCGGAATCAGTCGGAGTGAACTGTCGGAATCAGTCGGAGTGAACTGTCGGAATCAGTCGAGGGGAGCAGTTGGAATCAGTCGAGGTGAGCAGTCGGAGGAAAGCAGTAGCAGTCAGTCGTTATCAGCTGTTAAGATCAGTCGTCAGAATCTTTAGTGAGCAAGCCGAGCTGCTAAGGATTTACAAGAAGTATTTAAAAGAAGTATCGAGAAGTATTTAAAAGAAGTATCGAGTATTTTAAAGAGAAAATTCGTGGTCAACCGTCTAGAGTTCGTCCTCAGCCTTATAAGGTCAAATAAGCCGATCTGCCGTTCATTTACAACTTAATAATAATATAATAAAATAACACACAGTTAATATAATAATATAATAAACTCTGGTTAATTTCTAATTAAACTTACATAACTATGGCTTACATTTTATTTATTTTCTTTTTAGAAAGATGCTAAAGAACTCCTTGTCTTATACTACCCCCCAAAAAACCTCAACACAAGGTAAAAGTCTAGTGACGAAAGCATATTCAAGTCCCAAAATTACTGATATGAAATGTTGTGACGAACAATATACATAAACTATTCTAAAATAAAAAAAGAATAGTCTTAATAATATTACAACTATTTTGCACTTTATAAATATGGCTTAAAATGTAGTTATTTTCTTTATAGAAAAAAATCTAAACAACTCTTTGACTTCTACTATTAATAAATAATCTTTATAGCATTTACAACATTTTGTATAATTTACACAACTTTATCATACCCCCAATTTTCAAGGCATTTTATGACTGCAGGGTATTGATAAATGTTGCACACACACAAAAGTGCAATAAAGCTTAATCAAAGCCACATTAGTTGAAATTATAGAAAAAACGCAACAGTGCCTTGAGTTATAAGTGTACGAGACAAATATTTGCGCACTTTTGTTTGCATTTGGCATCAATTTTGTATTTATTTTCTGTTTTTTTTTTCTGTGTGATTTGTTTAACAATTTTCTGTTTCTGTCTTTCTTTATTTCTTTGACTGGGGGATTTTCATTTGCCTTATGCGTGCATTGCGCAATTTTCGTCATTAGCATTAAATGTTGAATTATTTTTCAAGTCGCTGACGCAGTTAATGTCGGAGACCTCGCCTTAAACTATACAAATAGAAAATCAGCTTTAATTTGCAATCTAATAGAAATAACAGCCACAAATGCAATAAGGTAAATACAAGTAGTAAATACAACTGCCTGTTGTTTTCTTTTCTTGTTTTTTGTGTAAATTTTCGTTAATGAGCATGCATTTATGCAGTTTTCCTTGTTTTCTCGCATTGCGCATTATGTAAAAATATTTCAACTATTAGGTCTGTTGCCCTTTGAGCCCAAAGAGCCAATACGGTCAATATGCTTATAAGGGTTGTCACTAAGTAAATCTTCAACAATTTCCCCAATTTTTATTAGTAGTTCGTATTTGCCAATTGAATTCTAACCAACCAATCATCACCTGGATATTATACCGAATTATTTACTTCAAATTAAGTATCATAATTGACCAGTTAGCCCCGTATCAGTTACTATCTGACATTCGATCTCAAGTAGCCATAACACAATAAATTATATTAACAAGACTTATCAACATTATATTTACTTTAAGCAATTATTATTATGATATGATATGAGTACGACGACGACGACGACGCTCTACTTTCGACGCTAATCACATGAACATTTCTAGACTTTGGCCCATTAAGAAAAAAAACCAAATTTAGATCAACAGAAATTATTTATAATTTCTACTATAACATAATCAATAAGCGGTGGTTTTTAGCTTGAAATATTTAAAAGGAAAAAAGATGTAAATATAGCTAAAACAATATTTATAATTCTTTAGATTTGATACGGAATTTTAACTGCAAATTTAGATATTGACTGAATTTCTTGACGTGACTCTGAAGATTAATTATGAAAATTCAATTATTATATTTTCTGCTTGTATTATTAGATTTTATATAAATGTATAAATTTAATATATCATTTTTCTATCTAAGAACAATTTCTTCTTATTTATTAATATTATTTATAAATGGATAAATTCCTATTTTCGGATTCTAACTGAAAATATAGTTTTTAGCTTGATTCTTTGATGTGTCTCTGAAGTTTAATTATGAAAATTAACTGCAAATTATCATTATTATAATTTCTGCTAATATTATTATATTTTATAAAAATAGATAAATTTATATAAAATGAGAAATCATCATCTGTTTGTTTTTTAATAATATTTATAAATGAATAAATATCTATAGATGTATTTCTTAGCTTTGATTTAGGATTCTAACTGAAAATTAAGTTATTGACTCAATTTTGTTTTCATGAAATCCTAAATCTTACTTATGAAAATTAATTGCAAATTGTCTTTACACATTTTTCTTGTTGTATTATGTATTATATTTTTATAAATGGATAAATGTATATAATATTTCTTCTTAATGGGGAAATCATCTCCTGCTTTTTTATTAATATAATTTATAAATGGATAAATTCCTAAAACATTTATTTCATAACTTTGATTCAATATTCTAATTGAATGTTTAGTTTTTAGCTCGATTCTGTTATATTTCTATTATTTAGAATATTATTATTAGAATTCATATTGAAAGAGAAACTTCAACTTTAGTTTTAAGGCCCTATTCTGAATTTCTTTATAAAAAAGACTTTAGGCTGTCAATCTCAACAATTCTAGCCAGTGATTTTGCTGCCAAATTGAGACTTTTCTCTATTTGCTTTAGTTTAGATATCTTTATTGACTTACCCGCTCCTCTTCGCGTATCATCTCAGCAATTTCCGGTTTGATTTCCATGTCGTCGTGATGCGAACCCACCGACGAGGAGGCATTGGGATGATTGCCCACAGATCCACCGGCAGAGGCGGCATTGCCCGGGGCAACGGCTGCACCACCGACTCCGACTCCGGCCGCGGCCAAGGCGCTGGCCATGGCTGCATGCGAATGGGCCAATTGATGCTGGGCTGCCAATTGTTGGGCTGCCGCGGCAGCTGCATGATGATGCATCGAGGATGCTGATGGCGGTGGCGGCGGAGGTGCAACAGACGAGGCTGAGGCATGATGAGCGGCGGCAGCAACAGCGGCTGCCATGTGATGAGGCAGCTGCTGCTGCTGTTGCTGCTGCTGCTGCTGCTGCGCCTGCGTGCCAGCCGCTGAGGGATTGTTGCCAGTGGGTGAGTTGAGAGCCACGGCAGAGCCATTGCTGTGGGCTGAGGGCGGCGGCGGCGGTGGGGAACAGCTGTGTGCACTCGAACGATAGACGCTGGGTGCCGAGGAGCCTGTGGAAACGCCACCCGATGAAGAACTGGAGCAGGAAGCCACGGAATTGATACCATTGCCAATTGTTGAGGCACCCGAGCTGCTGCTGGAGGCGGAGGATGTGCTGCCGGACAGATGTGCCTGCAGAGACTGTGGATTTGGCGATGCAAATGGATTGCGTACAATTGTCGAAGTGGTCATGGCCAGAGGTTGACCTTGTCCCGGATGTCCAGCAATCGCGCCGGCACGTTGTGTCTGGTGTGGCGACTCCCCGCGCAGCGGCAATGCAAGTGGCAGCGGACTGGGCGTGGCATAGCTGCCATCACGGGAACGTTTACGCTGACGCTGATTGAGATCCAACGCTGATTCCACCTGCAACTTGGCCAACAATCTGGCACGCTTTGGCTTCAGTTCATCATCGTGTTGATCTATCTGATCCCTTATAATGGCGGCAGCTGCTGCCAGCTCCTCATCATCATCCTCATCGTAGACTGTCATGCGTTGTTCGGGCAACAACGAAGTGCCAGCAATGCCACCTCCAACATTGCCAACTCCACCACCACCTCCACCTCCTCCTGATCCTCCCGCACTCACCTCGGCCAGGCCACGTATCTTCAGTGTTTCGGCCACTTTGAGCAAGGGATTGATTTGATCCTGGCACACATTGATCTCACCCTTATACATGAACTCCACCAGCGCCTTCAGATCGCACCAGTTGACGTCACGCATTATGATAATGGGATGTTGGCAGGGATTGTCATAGAACAAGGCCTGAAAGTACGGCGAGCAGGCAGACAACACCATCTTATGGGCCTTGATCGAGTGTCCTTCGCAGGCCAGAGTCACGTCCACAAAGGATTCATTCTGCAACAACTCATCGAAGACATTGGTCAGATTCGATTGATAGTTGTTCCAGCGCAGACAGAACTGTTGATTGTCCCCCGCAGCAACAGTTGGCGATGATTTCCGCTGTCCCCCCATCAATTTCTGTCCAAGTTTTGGTCTGTGTTCCAAATCGACTGGAGCTGTTCTTCTGGCTTCTTCTGCTGCCAACTTCTTGTTGTTGTTGCTGCTGCTGTTGTTATTGTTATTGTTAATGTTATTGTTATTCTGGCCAAATTCAAATAGTCCCATGGCCGATAGATTGTGTGAGACCAGAGGTTGTGGGGAAACTGGCAACGATCGGGATTTCTTTGCACTTAACTCTACCTGGAGTTCGGGATCATCGGGCTCACTGTGTCCGACCACCTCACTGGAGGTTAGTGGGCGTGGCGGCGGCGTCAATGGCTGTTCATTGAGCACAGCTCGTAGATTTGGTTTATCAGCTGCATCTGTGATCTCCTCCTTGATATTCAAATGTGTTGACAGCGAGATTCTCTCTCTCTCCTCCTCCTCATCGTCCACCAACTGTTCCGTGGAATTTGTCTCATTGACCAACTCATTGTCATTGGCAACGGCCTCTGTTTTGGCCGTCTCGTAGGCCATTTCTGTTTGTGACTCTGGCTGCTTTGGTATCTCTATGTTGACCATTGTATAATCATTTGGCTCGTATTGTTCGCTATCCAGCTTTTGTTCAAAGTCCATTATATCCTTTGTCATATCCATTTTCAATTATTTATACGTAAATTGCAATTGTTGTTGGTTATTGGTTTTTAGCTATTTGTTGTTGCTGTTATTTGTTGTTGTTTAACACATCATAAAGATTTGTTTTCTTTGTATTCCTAGTCGCTACTTACGAGCAGAGAGAGAAATTGTTGTTAACGCTGCAATGAGACCAGACAACAAATGCAAATTGTTTTAATTCAGCGTGTGAAAAAATCGCAAACAACAAAGGCAAATAAAAAAATATTAAGTTATTTGAAAATTATAGAAATATTTTAGACGTATTAACAATTATTTTATAGATATCTATAAAACATGACATACTAGACAAATTAATTCTGCTAGAGAATACCCTTTAAATGCGTATAATGGGTGGGATGTTGTATAGGATTGAGACTTGTTCCATTGTTGAAGTTACTCAATAGCTAATTTAGTTTTTTTTTCAGGTTATATAGCAATCAGCTTGAGCTTGAGGTTGTTACTGGCAGTTATAGAATTGCCTGTTTTGCTAGGATGATCGAATAATCTATTTAGTATATTAAGTGATATAGCAAGCAGCTTGGGCTTGAGCTTGTAGCTGGCAGTTATAGAATCGCCTGTTTTACTAAGCTGATCAAATAATCTATTTAGTATATTAAGTGGTATAGCAATCAGCTTGTGCTTGTGCTGCTGGCAGTTATAGAATCGCCTGTTTTGCTAGGATGATCGAATAATCTATTTAGTATATTACGTGTTATAGCAATCAGCTTGAGCTTGTAGCTGGCAGTTATAGAATCGCCTGTTTTAGAAAATTTTTAGAAGTCACTAAGGTGATGAAAAATGCCGTAGGTATGAAGTATATTAAGAGATATAGCAATCAGCTTGTGAGCAAATTAGGCCTGGTTATTAAGTATATTAAGTGATATAGCAATCAGCTTGAGACTTTAGCTGGCAGTCATAGTATCGCCCGTTTTAAAAATTTGTAGAAGTTATAAAGATGATCAAATAAGATGTTTAATTCTCTCTAATCTCAGACTCAGAAGTATTATAATCAAATACAATTTCAATATACAGTTATATTTAGTATATTTTAAGTGATATAGCAATCAGCTTTTGCTTGTCGTTGGCAGTTTTACAATCGCCTGTTTTGCTAAGATGATCAAATAAGCCGTAGATAATAAGTATATTAAGTGATATAGCAATCAGCTTGATATTGTAGTTGTAGCTGGTAGTTATAGACTCGCCTGTGTTACAATTGCGAGGAAGTTGCAAAGATGTTTAAGCAAACTGTAGCTCTCTGATTCTATTCTCAGATTATTATTAACAAATACAATTTCAATATACAGTTTTATTTAGTATATATAAAGTTATATAGCAGTCAGCTTAAGCCTGTATCTGGCAGTCACAAGCGAGAGATTTACAGCTGTATTGAAGTTGCAAAGATGTTTAAATATTCTATAAATCTCTAATTCTATTCTCAGACTCAAAACTATTATAATCAAATACAATTTCGAGTATACAGTTTTATTTTGTATATTTTAAGTTCTATAGCAATCAGCTGAACACTGTAGTTTGTCAATTATAGCGCTAGTTACGCCTGATTGCAGTTGATACTCAACAAAATTCTGTTTTCGAAAAAATTGCTATATATTAAAATAAATTATAATTATTATGAATATTTATAATTGGCAATTTTCAATACAAAAAAACACAGTTATTACATTTAACCCCTGTGTGCGTCACTTAATCCCGAATAACAAACTGAAACATAAGTTTAAATACGAGTAAATTCGTAACTTGATATATGTATATGTATATAGACTGAATATATTTGTGCTTTTTAGTCATAACTCTATTAAATAAGGCCATTAATCTTGCCAAGTCCATGAATTTCTATACTATTCATTTCGGAATTTGTTTTATTAGCTTTCAGTTGCTACTAATTTATTATAGAGATTTTCGCGACAATTATTGTTATTTTTTTTTTAAATGATATAAGTATATATGTATGTATGTATATATATTTAATTTATATGTATTATAGTATACTAGCATTAAGTTTCGCGCTTTGCAAGAGTTATAAATAAATGAAAATACATTTATATTTAATTAAATATTATTATTTATGGCTGTCGCTGACGCTCGACACATTTGCGTAATTATATTTATTTAAATGGTCTTATATACAAATTGTATATACAATATATATATATATATATATAGATATATTTATAGCATTTAATTTATATTTATATATATATTTGTTGCCAACTGCCACCCCCGTCTAACGGAGTGGTGTGGGAGCAGGAAAGAGGGAGGAAAAGGGGACAATGCGGCAAATGTTTCACAATGTCTCACAGTGTGTGCTGTATGTATGTATGCGGCAGGCAATGCAAACACAGTCGGCCATAAAATTAATTTATTTTTATTATTATTATTGTTATTATATTTCTGCTGCGGCTGCTGCTGCTTCTTCTTCTACTACTACTTATGCGACTCTCTTTTTTTTATGATTATTATTTCATTCCAATTAAATCTTGTGACTGACTCTGTCTCTGTACCCTGTGTGTTTGGGGGGGTATATTAAGTTGGTTAAACGTATGTAACAGGCAGAAGAAAGCGTAAAAGTATATATATTCTTGATTAGCATCAACAGTCGAGTCGATATAGCCATGTTCGTCTGTCTGTCTGTCCGCCTGCCTGTCTGTCCGTCTGTCCATTCGTATAAACGAAAGTATCTCAGTGATGGTAAGAGCTAGCAGCTTGAACTTGGTCTCCCAGCACTGATAATATTTGCAGGCAGCTCAAGTTTATCTTTTTTTCTGATGCCACGCCCTCTACGCCTACAAATCAAGAAAAAGCTCATAAGAAACGCAGTTTTGTAGCTAGAGACTTGAAATTTGGCATATATGTTGATTAATATGGGATTGATGTGTCCTAAAAATTTCATCACGCTGCCACGCCCCCTACGCCCACAAATCAAGAAAAATGCTCATATGAAGCGCTGTTTTGTAGCTAGAGACTTGAAATTTGGCACACACAATGATTAACATGGGATTGATGTGTCCTAAAAATTTCATTACGCTGCCACGCCCCCTTCGCCCACAAATTGAAGAAAACGAATTACAAGAGAGTTTCATCGAGAATTTCATTCCTGTAGAGCTACAGGGTATATAACGGTCGTGGTTGCCGACTCTCCCACTTGTTTTGTTTATTTTTTATTGCTGTTATTGCTGCGACAGAGTTAACCAGAACCATGGCGACCCTGCTACCCGATTGCAATAAGAAATTATTCGCTATGCTTTTGGCTTTTATACAATATTTTTTTGGCTAACTTTTGCTTATTGCTTATTGCTTATTACTTTTATTTATTGTCGTTGTTGTTGCTGCCGCTGCTGCTGCCTCATTAAATTTAATGTGTTCTTTTTGCAGCAAATATAAAAAATAAATAAATAAATAAATTGTCTAAATGTGCACAAATATATTTATGCATAACTTTTTTTGCGCTCCTTTTTTGCTTGTTATTGTTGCTGTTTCTTTGGCATTTCCTGTTTCGGTTTTCCAGTTTTGTTTTTTTTAATAACAAATCGAACTGAAAACTGTGAGACTTCAGAGCTTTAGGCTCTGAGCCTTGTTGCTTCCTTATCGTTGTTGTTGCTGTGTTTTTTTTTGATTAATTATTTATAATGTGCGCAGCTGTTGCGCGGCATAAAATAAAATTTAAAATTGAAACAGCAACAACAAAAAACACATTAAATATAAAAAAGGCAACACAGACTCACTGGCAAACTTGAGCGCTTTTTATTTTAATATTTATTATTTTTATTTATTTAATTTACGAGTCCTTCGAAGTTTGCACAGCGTCTGTTGTTGTTGTTGTTGTGGCAGCAACAACACACATTATATATATATGTATTTATATGTATCTGGTATATATGCACATACATATACATATATAAATATATTGTATTTATTTATTTACGCTTATTTATTATTTATGCAGCAAGTAATAAATTACACAAGTCTCGGCTGTCGCTGCTGTTGCTGTTGTTGTTGCTGCTGGCTTTTTACGACCTCTGTCTGTGTGTGTGTGTGTGTCTCTGTCTCTGTCTGTGTGTGTGTTTACAAAAGTGTTTTTGGCGCGCCACCCACCCAAAAGATACAAGATACAAGCAGCCGGAGCCAAAGGACGCTGACGACGCCGCGTTTCTTGCTGTTTTCTTGCTGTGCGCCCAAAAGAAACTTTGTAAGCTGACAAAAAGCTGCTAGCTACAACAACACTGACTTGTTGTAGGAGTGTGAAAGAGAGAGAGAGACACACACAGCGCGCTAAGTGTGGAAAACTCTGTGACTACTGCACGTTATAAATTTATAAATTACAATTTTCTTAGCTGCAGAAAATGTGCGATAATTTATATACATACATACATACAAAACACACATACATACATATATCTATTTTATTTATAAGCAACACAACAAAATCGATTTTTATGCGGCAATTAAATGCAAGTTAAGCACGAGTAACTGTCATTTGTCATATGAACGCTGTGCAATTATTATAATAATCATAATTATTACACATACACACACACACACACTCACTGGGCGACTTTTCCACGTTGGTTTTCCCAAGGTTTTGTTGCATCTGTTGTTGTTGTTGTTATTCTTGATAGTACTAGTATTATTTTGGATTCACTTGAAGTTTGTTTGTTCACCGCCTGCAACACATGTTGTTGTTGTTGTTGTTGTGGTTTATTTACACTTGCTGTGTGTGTTTGGTTTTTATTTTGAATTTTCCTTTTACTTTGTATTTGATGTTGTTGTTGTTGTTGCCTTTTCATTCACTCTCACGCACTCACACACACACTGAGAAACAACAACAACACGCGGCACATACGTTTTTGGCTTTTAATGTTTTTGTTTGTTGTTGTTTGTTGTTGTTTCTTTCAGTTTTTTGCTGCTGCTTTCGCTGCTCACACAAACGTTGCATTCACGACGAAAGTTAAATACGAACTGATTGCTCGGCAAAAGTATCTAACAGATACAATGAATGAAACTCGAAACTCAAGCGATACAAGCGTCGCTGTCGACGTCGCTGCGAGCGCGTCGCTGCTGCGAGCGCGTCGACAGCGCGAGAGAGCGTGAGCGTCTGAGAGTAAGAGAGCGTGGCGGCAAATTGTATTCCGGTTATTGCGGCGAATTGGGAGCGTTGTGTTTGCTGCTTGCCTTAAGAGAGCGCGTAGTGTAAGAGAGCGCGTGTTTGTTTTTGGGGTTTTTCTCTTTGACAAATCTTCGTTTTGATCTTGCAAATGAATTTGTAGTGCTTGAAGGAACTTAAAAGTATTTTTAGTGGGAGTTGACTTGAGTTAACTAATTGTTTTTTATTTTATTCAAGTTTTCTATTATTTAATACATATTTTTAATTTAATTTGAATTTTTTAGACTGCCTGCATTTGTTATATTTGACATGCTTTAAGTTTTCCTTGTCATATTCTTTGCACCAATGAGAAATAAGTTGCAGAACTTCCCCCTGACCACTTGCAGCCTTTTGCCAACATCACCAATAAAAGCAAATACATAAAAATCGCAAATAACGTCAAGACACGCATAAACAAAAAAAACGCTGCGCCTACAAAAACGCGCCGATTGCAGTGGCTGCAGCAACAACAACAACAGCAGCAGCAACAACAGCAGCAACAGCAACAACAACAGCAGCCCACATTCTTCTAACCGGAAAGAAAGAGAGCTGCTGCTGCAATGGTCCAGTAAGAAAATGTTGCGAATAGTTTTTAGTGCAACCCCTGACGGCATCTTCAGCTTATTGCAGCCATTCATTGCTGTTGTTGTTGTTGCTGTTGCTGCTGCTTAGGTCAACTACTGCCAAAAGAGCACAGAAAAACTACAACGACGACGACGACAACGACAGCACTTGGCCACGCCTACCACTCGAAATGTTAAGCGGCCTTTGCATGGGTGTGAGCGAGCGCGCAAGCTTGGCGCTCCCTACACACACACACACACACCGACTTACGCTCGCATACCAATGCATGCACGAGAGCAGTCAAGCTGCTTGGTGAGAGCGGGGGGCCCTCGCGGCAGAGCAAGCGAGCGAGCGCTACTATGGCGCTCTCTTTGACGACGCGCTCATTGGGAGCGCCAAAAAGAGCAAAAAAAAAAAAAAAAGAAGAAAAAAAAAGCAGCAAAAAGCAATAAGCTGAAAGATGTGCAGCAAAAGAGGAAATGCAAAATGCGGCCGAGTTGCTGTCGTTGTTGTTGTTGTTGTTGTGACGTCACGCGGTAGGCGGCGCCACGAACGCATTTTTAATACTATTCAACTTGTAGGCCGCTCGCTGTTGTTGTTCTTGTTGCTGTTGTCACACACAGGCCAAGTGGTTGTTGTTGTTGCTGTTGCTGTTAGTTGACATGTGCGCAACCAATAACAACAACTAAACTAATTCCCCCATGCATGTGTATGTCTGTGTCTGTGTGTGTGTGTGTGCGTTTGTTTTTGTATATTTTGCATATTTTATTTGATTTGCTTACTCGTTTTTTGGCCTTTTTTGTGCTTCGTGTATTTTGTGCGAGGCCCAACTTCGTGTTCAACGCCCATTGGCTGGCATTTTAAATATATGTATATATATGAAATATATAAATATGCATGTGTGTGTGTGTGTGTGTGTATGAATGGAGGAGCGCGTGTCTTTCTCTACGTGTGTGTGTGTGTGTGTGTGCTTATAGAAAAAAGCATGCCATCGTAAATATATTTATAAACGCCTGAACAACTTCGGCCTGCAAGCTGCGAGCTTCGGCAAAACGCCGCACGAGCCTCCGCCTCGGCCTCGGCCTCCGCCAGGTGCCAAAGTGCAGATAATTTCGTACGCCATATTTATTTATTTATATATGTATAAATAAAATATTGTAAATGTAGTAATTGTGTATGACTTACAATATTTGACTTTGTTTATTTCACAACTATTAAATTGGACTAATAATCAGTAGTAAACTTTAGCTGAAGTCTTCGTTTTCATTGAGTGACAATAGTTACAATTTATTATATTTTATATTACAAATATTATATATATTTTATTTTTATTTATTAATATTTACAAATTTAGATATAATATACAATATATTTTATTTTTATTTATATATTTTTTATAGATTAACAATTTACACACGCAGTATTTTGAATTAAATGATCATTTCATTTGCCAAAAGTTTGTTAACTTCAAGTAGAGAAGTGAATTTTAAAGGAAACATCGATTCATCGGCGATTTCCAAATCAAACTCGCTGTTTATCGATATATCGAGCACAAAATATCGATGACTCATTGCTTTCAAAGCTGCTGTAGTTTATTGTAAAGAGGATTTCACATTATTTTTAACGTTAACTTATAAAACACCATGTATCAATGAAATTAACAATGAAAAGCTGATTTTAAAGCATCAAATACTTAAAAAAAACAGCAAGATGATTATGTGATAAGGAACTAAGTACCTGAGTGGCGATCATCTACGACTCGTTTCTTAATTCGATGAAAAATTTTATCTTTAAAAATATTTATTGAACTGACCGATGTTTTTTACAACAACATCGAGGCATCGTTGAACATCGGCATCAACAATAAACATCGGAAAACATCGAGATATCTCCTTCAAAAACCCATCGATGATGCTTTCTTACATCTCAAACTTCAAGTATGTTTTATGCGACATCAAGTTTTCCAACGATCGCATATGTATATAGTAACTAATACAGTTTCCCTCAGGATAATCATAATAATAAATTAAACCAATCGAATGGCTACAATCGAAGTCGACTATGAGAGACCCTTTACTTATTCTTCAAAAAGGAAATAAAAGCAACAAACTTAGATACTTATATGTATATAAAACCTAAATCCGATGAATAAAATATTATCGGATCCCAGAGAAAACCACGGGAAGGCTTCTATGGATGTAAAGGGGTAATTTCAGCAAAAAAAGTATTTCTTGGGGAACTACGAATCGAATTGAGTTGTAAACAATGCAAAAAACTTGATCCAAATATCTTGTTTAATTCTAAAGGTTTTAAATAATTCCCCAAATGGGCAAATACCCCATAGTGCGTTGTAATGTCAATATGCTCTTCTTCTTCCTTTGACCCGACACTGAGTAAAATTGTGTATTGAATAACATCCAAGTTTATTATCCGATCGCGTTGAAATTTTCAGGATACATTAGGGCCT
The DNA here is from genome assembly GCA_958299025.2 of Drosophila histrio. NCBI lineage: Eukaryota > Metazoa > Arthropoda > Insecta > Diptera > Drosophilidae > Drosophila > Drosophila histrio. The sequence continues at coordinate 3,078,837 of OY729166.1, read as the reverse complement.
CGATGTTTGTCCTGTATGTCAATATTCAGGACGCTAGCTTCAACATTTCTCGTTTTATGGAATTTTAAAACTATTATTTTCGATTTACGGGGGCGAAGGGGGTGTGGCAAAATTTTAATACAAACTGGTTCTACTTAGTCCATAGACGAACTATCATACCAAATCTGGTGACTCTAGCTCTTATAGTCTCTGAGATCGAGGCTCTTATACAGATTGCCGGACAGACGGACGGACGGACGCACGGACATGACTATATCGACTCGGCTGTTGATGCTGATCAAGAATTTCTAAACTGCTGCCAGACATCCTTAGACCTTTTACGTACATTTTCTTTTTGACAATCTTAATAGACCCTTATACTTATTTTTAAACTAAAGGGTCTAAAAATAAAATGATATATTATAAAAATTTTTTTGAATATTTCAATAAATTTCCTACTACGTTAAATGCTAGAAATAATTTGAATGAATGCTAGAAATAATTAGGAAAAACATCATTGTATATTTCTTAAATTTTAGTGACTGATTTCTAAACTGAAATATCAGTTCCGAATGAAAACAAAACCAGTTATTATTGATAAAGAAATTAAGCAGCTAGCTTTTATCTTGAATCATGATCAGTAGTTTTTGCATTCAAAGAATAATTTGCAAAAAATCACAGAAAAATGTATACAATAAATAGTGCGATGTCTGATTCTGAATGTCTTTAACCTACGTTGAATATAGATCTTTCAGTCTGATTTCTTTAAAAATGGTTTATTATGTCCATTCATTGGATCGATCACAAGCAAAGAAGCGATTACTGATTACTGATAATACGTACGTATGCTAAAAGTCTTTCAATTTCAAATAGATATGCAAAAATAGTGTGAATATTGACGCTTCCATTGAAGTCGTCGCTTTCACACGCTGCTTTCATTTAGAGAGTTAACCTCTGTCCATATTCAGACGCTTCCACGGCGGAAATGAAAGCCCTTTCCGCTTTGACAAGTTCAAAGATGGCAACCAAAAAAAGTAGAAAAAAAAAACTAGCGAGTATTGGCTTCCGTTTTGCGAATGGCAGCAACGACGACGACAACGACGACGACGACGAGTAGGAAATTTCAAAGCGAAATTATTGAAAATAGCGTGAAGAAAGTGTGTGGGCAGCGGTGTGGAAACCACGTTAAAGGACATCCGCCAGCAAAGTGAAAGAGTTTAAATTGCCAGCAGCCTCACACAGCAAAACAGAAGTCAAAGAAATGGCGACAGGAAATGGACATTGCCACTAGAAAAAAAAATAGAAAAAAATAGAAAAAAGAAAAATACCAGCAGCAAAAAAAGTGAAACCAGCAACCAGAAAACACAGAGAACCTACGCCGTCATCCAGCCAGCCATGGTCCAAACCAATCCCTGGAGATTGCTGCCTTCCATAGGCGAGTGCTAACCTACAAATCGAAGTGGACAACAAACCACTCAGGACTCTCTGCCAGAGTCCTTTCAAAGTGGAAAAACTCTCTGAAGAGCTCTTCAAGCATTGGACGCATTGCATTTTTGCTGCTGTCTTTCTGTCTTTGTGCCAAACCAAAGGATAACAGCAAAACAAAAATCAAAAAATACAAAATACAAAAATCCTTGACCGTAACTGAAGCTTAAAGATCTCAGTTTTATGGCAGAGCATAGAAAAAAAACTTCAATTAGTTAAATATTTCATTTAAGAAGATAGAAAGTGAGACATGTGAAATGGATGTTGCCTTTTGGATATATAAATATATATAATATCTAATAATACAACAACTTCTTAAGAACATAGAACTTATTGTCAAAAAGTAAGTTTATCTGCTCGATTAAATGTCAATGCTAAATGATCTATTATAGTTTACGTTCTATTCATTATTTTGACTAAATGTTACTTTGTTTAGTTATGCATAGAATCGAAATGTCAAAGGTTTTCTTTTCGCGACTTTATTCAAAACAATTCAACAGATACTCAACTACATCAGTGAATTATGTAAATGTTTATATATATATATATATTAATTAATCGTTATCATACATCTATTGTTGGACGGCAAAATGTATACATTAAATAGAGACGTAACTATTAGAATTATGACAAGCCGGAGAGTCGGAGCGGTAGCGACAGTGGGGTGCCTTGAGCCAATCTTCTTTGTTATTTTTAACACGCCAAAGATTTGCAGAAACCTGATGCACTTTTCAACCGATCTTTCCTATGGCAGCCATATGATATACTTATCCGATTTAAACCAAATTTAGTGAGGCTGTATAAGACATGACCAGATTCATAGTCTGTTCATTTGGTTAAAGTTAGTCGATAAATGAAAAAGTTTGTCATACAAAAGTATGATTTTCGACCGATAGTTCCTATTGCAGCTATATGATATAGTGATCCGATCCGGCTGGTTCTGACATATGTACTGCCTGCAGCAAAAAGACTGATCTGTACCAAGTTTCATCCAGAAAGCTTTAATACTGAGAGACTAGTTTGCATAGAAACAGACAGACGGCCGGACAGACGGCCGGACATACATCTATAAAAGGTTTATAATAGAAACTTGGGTTTACTCTGATATGTAGTCTTGTCTGCCTAATAGTACTCCTATTTATAGTAATTAAGATCTTCTGATCTAAGCATATAAATTTGACTCCAAATGATCAATATATTACGAAGATTATTAAGTCTTAGTTGCCTTATTTTGTCTACCCGATATGACTTTATTATATCTCATTAATCATTGACTTCTGCTACATACAAGATATTAAATAATCTTAAAAATATTTGCTTGCATAGAAACATATTTCTGTATAAAAATAAATAAATTTCAATATATTTATATATATTTTTTATTAAATAATTAAAATAGTTATTATTAGTTACCACAAAATAATGTGTATAATGTGCAATAAAACTATTTACAGGCAATGTTGCCAATTCAGCTATTTTCCCGCCAGTTGTGTTGGCGAAAAATTGTGAAATAGCGGCTAGCGGGAACTCTAGCTATATTGAAAATGGCTTTATTTTATCTTTCACAAATCTTCGGCAACATCTTAAAATTCTATAGCATTACATTACTTTTCATCGACAGTTTGCAGAAGTTCGCAATGAAATTTTCTGGACCCATTGACCCCAAGATACTCACCATGTGTGCCAAATCTCAAGTCTCTAGCTATAAAACTGCTTTTGTTATGAGCTTTTTCTTGATTTGTGAGCAAAGTGGGCATGGCATCAACAAAAATGATAAACTTGATCTGAATGTAAAACTAACCAGTGCTGGGAGACCAAGTTCAAGCTGCTAGCACTTACCAACTCTGAGATACTTTCGTTTATACAAATGGAAAGACGGACAGACAGGCAGACGGACAGACAGACAAACGGACATGGCTATATCGTCTCGGCTATTGCTGCTGATCAAGAGAATATATACTTGTTGGAGTCGTCCACGCTTCCATCTGCCTGTTACATACTTTTAACAAACTTAATATACTCCCACAGGGTATAATAATATTAACACTAAAATAGCTTTAAATCTGACTTTCTTTGCGCAAGAACGCGCAGTAATTGTTTGCAAACACTTTCCCCACCCCGTCACAATTATGATCCATTAAAACATATTTATTTATATTTCCAACTCACAAGAAGATACACTCTGGACACATTACTAAATGGCAACAATTTAAACTAAATATAATCATTATTATGAATTATTATTTAAACTAATTAAGTCCTAGAATATTTAGTCTGCCTTTAAGCACATTAATAAATGCCTCAAATCCAAACTAAATATAATCTTTATTATAACTTACAATTTTAATTGAATATAATTGAAAAGTTCTTCAAATAGCAATAAATGAATAGCAATAAATAAAGGGCAGAAAAAAACGCATAATGATCGCTTTAAACAATTCGATTTTCTCAGGGTTTAAATTCCATCACCTTCTCTATAAACTATTGTCCGGTATTGAGAACAATCAACTGAATCACAAGGGAATAAGCCGGAAGTGTAACTCTATTCTTTAGCCTGACAGACTTTTTGAGGGAAGAAGGAGTTCCGCCTTTCTCTGTGTAAGAGGCGTAACTTTGGTCAAAAGATTTCTTTTTCTTTTTGCCTCTTTTGCTGCAACATTTTGAAACTGCGTTGGCGGCTGCTTAAAGTGTAGATCACGGAAAATCAACAGCAAAAAAAAAGAAAAGGGTATGCCAGAAAAACAACAACAACCAACAGAGAGGAGGAACACACAACACACACAACATGCCGGGACAAGGAGCAGAGTAATGGGATGCAGGAGGGAATCCGTCAAGGGGCAGCAACAATAGAAGTAGCCACATCAGCAGCGACAGCGACAGCGGCAACGGCAACAGCCAAAGGCAATGCAGGGGTAGCAGGAGCAGGGGGGGGGTCAGTCTAGCACCCGGACTCTACTTACCCTAGGCCTAGCTCGGTCAATTGGTTAGTTGCTGTTGTTCCTGTTAGAAAATTGCGCATACGCGACGTCGTCAGAGCAGAACACAACACAACACAACAAAAAAAAAAAAGCCGCCACCATCGTCGTCGTCGTCGTCGTCGTTGCCGTCGTTGGACTTTTCTCCAGTTTTATTTCCCCAAGCGAACGTGCGCTTCCTAACAAAGGAGTTTCTAATGATTTTTGCGCCATGTTTGTGTGTGTTGTTGCCCTTCCCCCTACTTTTCCCTCTACCCCCTTCGGCGCCTATTTCATGTGCCACGTCGCCTTTTGCATTTGTGGTTGTTCCTGCTACAGACGGAAATGAAAATCGAAAGAATTGTTAACCAGCCTACGCCCCAAACGCATTCTACACTTGGACGTTGGCCTAACCCAGCCCCTGGATCTGGCCCAGTCCCTGTCCCTGTCCCTGGATCTGGCCCAGCCTCAGTCCCAGCCTCAGTCCCAGCCCCAGCCCCTGGATCTGCCTCAGCCCCTACCCCAGCCCCAGTCCCAGCCCCAGCCTCTGGATCTTCTCCTACCCCTACCCCTTTTATACCTAAACCCCTTCTCTACACTGACAATGCAAATAAATTCAATCGATGCTCTGGCCCAAGTCGTCGTTGGCCGTTAGCCGTTAGCCGTTAGCCGTTGTTGTCGTTGTTAAGCTCTTCTGACCGGGTCTATGCATGCATGCGTCAGCTGCAATGCTGCGCCTATGTGGCAGTTTGAAGGGGGAGTGGCTAGAGGGTTGCATTGTTGCTGAAGTCGTTTGGTTCGCCTCTGCCTTGGACTGTGCGCGATTCCCAAACCCCAAAACACTGAGTCCTATCAAAGCGCAGCTGCTGCTGCTGTTGCTGCTGTTGCTGCTGCTTCGATGTGTGTCCAGCAACCCGCATCGTTGCTAAGCTGCGAAATGAAAATCCTTTCAATGGTGGGATGTTAATGCTCAAGCCCAAAACCAACAGAGTCGTCGAGTCGTCGTCTCACTGGCCAGAGAAGATGGGTATGGGTTTGGGCTAGGCTCGAAAATTTTCCATGCGATTTGCAAGCGCAAAATTTCCGCCAAAAACCAAACAAACAAAAACTAACACACACACGCAGACACACGCATGTGTGTGTACACACACACACAGCAGCCACAAAGGCGCTGCAGGATAGCCAGGAGGCTTGCAAAAGGATGCCGAACTCTGTGCTGAAAAGGAAATGCGCTGTCGCCGTTGCCGTCGTTGCCTGCACTTTTGGTTTTCCTTTTTTTTCCTCTGCCTGCTTTCTGCCTGGCGTTCCTGAAGCGGAAACGCAATTTCCAAGCACGGAGATGCAGCAGCAGCAGCCCCTGAGTCCCCGAAAGACAACAAACAACATTGGCCAAAGCAACAAACCAAAAATTGTGTTTGAGCCCAAAAACGCAACGGTTCGAACGCTGTTTGCATGTGCTGGGCTGGGCTGGCCTGGGCTGGCCACAGGAAGGAAGGAAGATGAAGAAGGCCGCAGGATCTGTAGACCAGTTTGAGCTTAATTTTCGTTTGAAACCTGCTGATAGGCTACCTCTTTTGCTTTTTTGGTGTTTGATTATGCGTTCGTCGGCTATGCAAAGCAGTTGCCCCCCCCCGCTCCCCCCACTGTCTTCCCTTTACCTGTCTTCCTTCCTCTTGTCTCTCTGTCTCTCTACTTGGCTATCAACTGCCTCGTATATCATCAACATATCGTTTTCATTTAATAAGACAAAAAGCCAACGCCCATAACTATGCAACAGAAATTTGCACAGTTCTTGTTGCTCAATTAAAGTTAAACTCAGCTACAAAAAACACTCATCTGCTCTACAATTATGTTCACCTGTATTGTTAAGGTACTAAATCTGTATGTGAGAATTCAACGCTTAATAAATAAATAAATCTAAAAGGAAAAACACTAGCAAATTGTCTACAGCGAAGTCATTTAAATCGCATTTAAATCACAACACAAAAAGCCGCAAAGATGTCACAATACAGAGACCAACAACAATTATCTACTTATTATTGTTGTTGTCGTCGTTGTTGTTGTTGGTGTTTTGTCTACCATTGTGTGGCATGCCACATATGCATACGTTATGCTCTAACATAAATAAATCTGTTAACTTAACTTATATCTAGAGTGCCAAACTCATAGCAGAAGTCAGTTAAAAATTGTTGACAATGAAAGCTGAAGAACGAAACTTGAATACACTATGAATTATGGTTAGGCAATAAATTTGCTTTATTTACTGAACATTATTAAGATAGTTAATTAAGAATTTATTTATTTTTAAATGAAAGAAATCTTTGAGAAAAAAATGGGGAAAATAGAAGATAGGAAAAGAGACAATGGAGAGACAGACGTACTTATCTAGATAGTCTTGGAAATTGTGTAAGACATTAAATACGGTTCAACTGCAGCAGAATTTGTCAATTTTATTAATATTTTTAAATATTGTGCTTTATTCAATTGTTTTTATTGCTTTATTCATTCCCATAGTTATAGAAGTTCCACTTCCTTGTTGGTAAGAGCATAAAACAACAAGCTTACACATTTAATTTCGTTGACCATTTCTTTGCTGAATAAACGAAACTTTAAGACTCTGTGAATTATGTTAAGAGAACAATTTTTATTATTTATTAAGATTTGTGAAGATTATTAGAGTTGTGATTTTTAGTTAAATTTACTGAATAAGTTTAATCGTTCATTTTTATGTCGTGAACTAAATCAGTCATTTTGTTCAGTTGTTTAGTTTTTCAGTTGTTCATTTGCTCAATTGTTCAGTTGTTCCGTTGTTCATTTGGTCAGTTGTTCAATTGTTCAGTTGTTCCGTTGTTCATTTGGTCAGTTGTTCAATTGTTCAGTTGTTCAGTTATTCATCTGCTCAATTGTTCAGTTGTTAAGTTGTTAATCAGCTCATCCGTTCAGTTGGTCAGCTGTTCCGTTTGTTCAGTTGTTTATCAGTTCAGTTTTTCTGTTGCTCAGTTGTTCAGTTGTTCATTTGTACATATGGTCAGTTGTTCAGTTGTTCAATTGTTCAGTTGTTCCTTTCCTCATCTGCTCAATTGTTCAACTGTTCACTTGCTCATCTGTTCAGCTATTCAGTTGTTCAGTTGGTAAGTTGGCCATGAACGATAAATAGGTCTTCCTATTTAGTTCTTTATGTCGGTCAATTTACTTAATCGTTCTGCATTGAGAACTAATTATTTTTAATTTATAACAAATGCTACTTGGCATTAGGATTTCATTTGAATATTATTTGTTTTATTTCTATTTTTGTTTGTGTAAATATCTATTATATCTATACATAAAAATATAAGCAAATGTTATAATTTTAATGTTCAAGTAATAAGGAAATTCTATATTACTACGACGCGTCATGTATTTTAAATGTAATTCATATAAAAAGGGAATTCTAAGAAAGAAAAAAAAAGCCAGAAGTTTAAACCGATCAACTGAACAACCGTTCATAGAGAACTATATAAGTTCATTGGTTTATTTTAATGACCCATTCATTTGAACTTATTCTGAACGAATCAACACAGCTCTAAAGATTATTATTAAGAATTATACTTTTAATTAACAAATATAATTGAGGAAAAGGGCAAAAAGAGACAGTAAGGTAAACAGTAAGATAGACAATGGCCAGACAGAAGTATATGACTGGATATCATTGACTTTTGTGTAAGATATTAAATATTATTAAACATTATTTAACAATTTTATAAGCTTATTTTGTTAATTTTTATTATATTTATAATATCTAGCTAGATTTGCCAGTTGTGTTACTTGCTAGTTAGTTACTTGTTGCTAGTTTATTTAACAGTATTTATCATTACTTGTTATTCTTGTAGATGTTGTACATTGTAGCTTATTTTGATTATATTTTTTGTATATTTTAAATATGCTTTTTAAGCTTGTTTTCTTTCTGCTTTGTTTCATTTCAAACGCTTACAGATTTCAAGTAGCTCAACTTTTAACTTGATGTCGAACTTATTATGCCACAATTTGGTAAGAGCATAGAGAACAACAAGAACGTGCCTCATACACATTTAATTCCGTGGACCCTTTTTTTCTCTGTTTTTTTTTTGTTTGCTGTTGCCAGAAAAAAGAGTTAAAAGCACGCCAGGCTGGCCAGGAGTCGCCAGGACGCGCCGTTTTATACATATATAAGTATTTTTGTATATATAGAAAAACAATTTATTTTTTTCCCACTCATCCAGCGACGTGTGTGTGTGTGTGTGTGTGTGTGTGTTGACGTGTCCTTAGAATAAATTCCTTTTTAAATATATATATATATACATATATATTTTTTTTTGATATCACACTGCGTGAAAATATAAAAAAGTCGTCGTTGTCGTTGTCGAGATTGCAGCTGAGTGGCTCTTGGAATGTATGTGTGTGTGTGTGTGTGTGTGGCACGCGCAATTTCTGTGGCGCGTGCCTTTTGGCTGCTCTGTGGCAACAGCGGCAACAACAACAACAACACTTCCTTTTGGCCATGGATCCCCTGGAATCCACTGTTGGCATATCGCTCTTAAGTGTTATTTGTCTACGTTTACACGGATCCCACTGTGTCTCTTTGACTCCGCAAGTGACTCTGTGTGTGTGTGTGTGTCGGGTGTGTGTGTGTGTGTGTGTGCTGGGTGTATGTTTAAGTGTGTGTAACGTCTGCTTGGATTCTGGGCGTGTGCTCTGGTAATTGTGCCGCTCATATGTGTGAATTAAATGTGCCGTAAAGGATCCCAATTTTCCGGTCACTTAACTGAAAACCGAGAATGTGCCAGAAATGGCAGGAGAAGCCGCACACAAGTAGCGTTTGGCAACATTTTTGTGTGTGGTGTTGTCATAGACCCCTCCCGTCCCCCCTCCCCCCTCCCCCTCTTTGACTTGAATTTTCACGGATCATGTGTTGCCAGTTCATTTACTAAGGACTTTTGTCTGCACATTTTGGCTGAGGAGTCGCTCTTAGCATTAAGCCAAAAGGAAATGTTTGATTAACAAAGAATTATCCAGGTTATCTTAACTACCAGCTTAATTGAGCAGTTATACAATTTATTTTAATATAATAACATATTACGAAATTTAAAGAAAGTTCTTTAAATGAATGTAAATTGTTTGAAGCAATTAAAAGTATTTGTATTTAATCTCAATTAAGTTGCTGAACATTTGCAACTAAGTAAATAAAAAAGATATAAATAAGGTAAATAAAACTAGAAGGAAAGCCAAAAAAGTTAATCAACTTCGACTGAGATCAACAGAGTAACTGATTAAATGTATTGACTTGTCTTTAGAAACTACAACTTCTGTCATAAAGAGTTCCACCTTTATTTATTCCAATATATATGTAACATAGGGAATAAGGTGATGCAGTGACAATCAGTACAAACATTTAAGAAATATCGATACCAGGAGCGTTGTTATCGATATTAGCAGTCGCATTCAGTCGTAGTGAACTATCGGAATCAGTCGAGGTGAGCACTCGGAATCAGTCAAGTTGAGCAGTCGGAAACAGTCGAGGGGAGCAGTTGGAATCAGTCGGAGTGAACTGACGGAATCAGTCGAGGGAGCAGTCGGGGAGAAGCAGAGCAGTTATTCAATATCAGCAGTTAAGATCAGTCATCGGAATCCTTAGTGAGCAAGCCGAGCTGCTAAAGATTTACCAAAGAAAAGTATCGAGTATTATAAAGAGCTAAAGATTTACCAAAGCGAAGTATCGAATATTATCAAGAGGAAGTTCGTTGTCAGCCGTCTGGCGTTCGTCGTTAGCCTTATAACGTCAAATAAGCCGATTTGCCGTTCATTTACTACTTTCTTAAATTATAGTAATATAATAAAATAGCATGAAGTTTATATAGTAATAAAATAAACTTTGGTTAGTATATAATTAACCTCACATATACATATATAGTGTCAATCTAGCTTACAAAAGATTTGCTTAATAGCCCTAATAAATCACACTCGATTAATTCGCTATGCATTCTAAGCTATTCTTCAGTTATAAACCAACTTAATATTATTAAGATTATTGCTAAATCAGGCGTAATAGGATATTTGCTATATAGTACTTGTATATTGCATACTACTGCATTTTGCATCTAAACAAAGCCTTAACGTTAAGAGGCTTCGGCATCTGGGGAATTTGTGCATAGCTCTTAAGCTCCTTAGTGTTTTCGACGTGACAGAGACACTGTGTGTGTGTGTGGGTGTGTGTGGGTGTGTGTGATGGCAGTTTTGGCAACACCACAAGCATTAACCGCCAACGGGTTGTGATAAGCCAGCATCTTCAGCCAAAACCCCACAGACTTCGTTGCCAGTCAAAACCAAATTCTGGTGACCAACCGCATAATTACCTTGCCAGGGTGTGCTCTCATATGACAATATAATTGCTCACATAATGTGACATGCACACAAAGATGCAAGGACAAACAGACAGGCGGACAGACAGACAGGCAGACAGGCAAGCAGGCGGACAGACAGGCGGACTGGCAGACAGACAGCTAGGCATCTCCGGCAGGCAATGACTGTGGCTGCAAGGTGTTCGGCGATTGTTATCCTTTGCGGTTTACACATTTGCATGCATTTGTCGCTGACAGGCAAACCGGAAATCCGACGGGCAAACAATGTTTTTAATATAAACAAAGTAAAACAAATTAGCTCAACAAGCCAGCAACAACAAACCAAAAAAAAAGGGTAAGTTAAATTGACGTAACTAGCATGTGTTTGACTAGCCAATACCCTGTAGGCAGTTGGGAAGTTGTCCTCAGATTAAGTATCTTAAATATCTGCTGTATATTTATTAAGCAATTGCTGTGAAATATTTGCGAAATAAAGAGAGAAAAGAGACTAGAAATAACATGTAGAAAAATAAGTAAATAGAAGAAAAGGGTGAACTGAAAGTAAGACACAAATAATACATTAAATTATCTACATATACAAATGCATTGATAAGTAAATACTTATAAATAACTTTACAAAAGAAGATTCTTTTTAATTCTTCTCAAATATTGAATGTGTTTAACTAGCAAATACCCTGTAGACAGTTGCGAGGTTCAAAATAAGTGCATTAAATATTGCAATCGTTTAATTTAAATGCAAAACGCAGTTATTTTCTATGACGTCAGCTTTATTTCGTCTGTATCCATTCACAACTCCCGCTAGAGCGAGATCAAGCTAGTGTCTCTCTGCTTATTCTTAGTAGGTTAAAGCGAGATAGCTAATCCATCTGGATAATTAGTGGCGGGCGGATGTAGAATCTAGTGATGATAGTGTTTACAGAGTATTGAAATGTTAACTGAAACTATCAGTCTGCTATAATATATATTCTGTATATTTATAAGGGAATATTGCTGTGAAAGAGTATATGCAACATAAAGAAAACACATTAAAAGAAAGTAGAAATAAAGTAAAGAAAAATAAGTAAACAAAAGGTAAAAGTAAGCAACAAATAATAAATGTAGAAATTCTATAAAAATGTATAGTTAAGTAGTTATAAATAACTATATAAATATTATTATAAATAAAGCTTTTAAAATATTTGCTTGACAGCAAAAGAATTGCATAAAATACATTAATTAACGCTATGTAAATATAAGTATGTAAACATCGCAATAATTAACTTAGGATTCAAAAAATAAGCTAATCGATAGTTCTAAGTAATATATGTATCGATATATGAAGAAGGTAGTTATATCGATATAGAGAACACGATATCGGTACAACGAGCTGCAATGAAAAGTTTATGCATCATTGTGAACTTAAATTATAATATAAAATAATAGTATAATAAAGAGAGAAATATCTGCAAACTTTACAAGTATAATGTATTTACTTACAAATGCCTGTTACTGCCTATTACCTAAATTTATTATACCCCTTTCAACCGTATTTAATGGGTATAGAAAAAAGACAAAGCTGTCAGCTTGTTGCCAATGTGTGAAATGGTTTTTTTTATGTTATCCTTTACTGGACACTTCATTATGCTGCGGTTAGCGGGCACTGTAGAAAAGTTTATCTACAGACAAACACACACACACACACACACATATATATATATATATTTATATATGTATTATTTTAATGTACATACATATAAAAAAAAAGTCAGCTATTGTCGTGTGTCGCTTGTCTCGTTGTTGTTAACATTTTTCTCGCGTTTTTTCTGTACGTAATTGTTTTGACTTAATTTAATGCGAGCCAAGGATCATCAGCGGTCGTGTTAAAGGACCAACGTGTGTCCTGCTAATTACGAACAGCCAACACAGTGGGACATAAGGACACAGGGCGACATGTGCAAAAGGTCTCACTTTGGCCAAAGGCAAGTCAACGCACATTAATGAACTGAACAGGGGAAGGGGGGACAGATGGACAGTTGGATAGATAGACAAAGATAGCAAGACAGTGAGCTGGTGAGATAGTGTGAGAGTGTGAGAGAATAGGGCTTTCCCAGTAGCTGTTGAAGGACAACGTCGCTTTGCCGCTGTGCCGCAGTTAATTAGGAAATTAAATTGACTAAAGTGCTTGAGCGTTTTGCATGTTTGCTTTGAATGGATACGTGTGTGTGTGTGTGTATTCCATTGCTGTGTAACTGTGTGTCTGTGTGTGTGTGTGTGTGTGTGTGTAAGTGAAGACTAACCAAAAATTATTTAGCAAAAATCAGTTTAACGCACGTTTCTGCCATCTCGCTCTGTCAGCCAGCAGGCATCCATGATTGATCTATGGTCGTACATTGCTCATACGCCGCGTTGTGCTCCTGCCACGCAACAACAGCTTCTTGAGGCTGCTGCTGCTCCTGTTGTTGCTGTTGTTGTTGTTGTTGTTGTTGTTGTTGCTATTTGTGTTCGTCATTGCAGCAAGCCGACACCCACTTTTTGCCTACGTCTCCACTTCTTGCCACAGTTGTGTGTGTTGCCTACTAACGTTTTCTCCGCTTTGCTCTCGCACTTATGTACAAGTTGAACGCCGTTGCGTCGTTGCCTACTTTTAGGCGGTTGCCATAGATTTTCATTTACTCAGTGCATTTTTGCGCCTCTTTCGCCATGTGCTTGGCTGTCTGCCTGCCTGCCTGCCTGCCTGCCTTCGACTATTCCCCCATGAGCAGGGGAAGAACAACAACAACAACAACAACAACTACTACTAGCTTTCGTCTTCATGGCAATTGCTCTTATCGCTTGTTGCCGTTAGTTTTTCGGTATATAACGCGTGCCCAGGACGCACCAACTGGCGTTAGAAGGCGGAGCCATTGGTTGCCTCTGGGCATGGTTGTTGTGGTTGCTTTGCGAAAAACGTTAGGCTCTTTTCCTCCTCATCTATCCCTCATTTTCATCATATACTACAATATTGCTCTTCTTCTACTTCTTTTCTGACTTGGCCACCGCCTCCATTTGACAAACTCCTCCTCCTCCTACTGCTCCTCTTTTCTACTCGTTTTAGTGCCATGTGTCGATTTTCTATACTATAAATATCATCCAGGACATCAATTATAATGGATATGGATATGCATTTGACCGATGGGCTTATTGGGCAAGCATAACAAAACAAAAACCAGTAAAAGCGACGAGGGAAAACTCTTGACAGTGTGACATCAATCAAATTGCAAATCAAGCTAAATTATATCCACAGACGCTGAACGAGTCACAGGGCAGAAAGAAATAAAAAAACAGATAAATAAACTGCAAATGCAACTCAGCTCAGCTTCAAAATTATATGCATATACCCTACATATATCTGAAGCAGATGGAAGGCATAGCGATTAAAACATTACATTATTCAAATTTAAAAGATTTCTTTAAGTATGTATCTTAATGAAAAGCAAAGGCTTGAAGCTTTCATATTCCTTATTAAATTGTCAACAAATATTGTATGCAATCCAGCAGAACTTAATTTTCTGTATAGAAAACTTAACAATTGTGAAAACCAATCGAAAAGGCTACAGTCGAAGTAGACTCTGGGAGACTCTTTACTTATTCTTCAAAAAGGAAATAATAGTATAAACCTAAATAAATTTTTAGATTATAAATGAATTTTAAAAAGAATAATTACCTTAAAAAAAGGAACGGGAGCGGTAGTAGAGAACGAAGCCGACAATGACAGACCCTTTACTGATCTATAAAACTTTCGACTATTCCTTATTGCAAATGAATAATAACCAAAATAAAAGTATGCTTCTGGTAGGTTTCGAACTCGAGAACCACACCGCAAGAGTTCGACACTCTAAGCATTGCGCCAATGCAGCCATAGTCGATAATCTGGCAAATTATCAGTATCCTTGCCTCAAGTTGCTGCATCCAACCTTTGTATATTCGAACATTTATTTGCTTCAAATCTCCGGTGTTTATTGTCCGATTGCAATGAAATTTTCAGTACACATCGCAATTACACTAAACTTTATGTATGTTGAATTTGGAGCTTGTACCTTTTAAATTACTCGTGTTATTCGGGTTTTAACGATTTTCGAGGGCGAAAGGGGGCGTGGCAAAATTCTAAAACACACTTGACCTTTGTAGAAGCCTCAGGTGTATTGTCACCAAATTTGGTTAGTCTAGCTCTTATAGTGTCTGAGTTCTAGGTGTTTATATAGCAGGACGGACGGACAGACGGACGGACAGACGGCCGGACAGAGGGTCGGACAAACGGACGGACAGCAGGACAGACGGTTGGACAGTCGGACAGACAGACATGACTATATCAATTCGGCTGTTGATGCTGATCAAGAATATATATATACTTTATGTGGTCTGCCAGACTTCCTTAGACCTGTTACGCACTTAATAGATCCTTATTACTTTTTTAAGGTAAAGAGTTTAAAAACTATTTGAAAGAAATCTTTAAATATAGTAATTCTTGACCAAAACAAACGACTTAACTTACTTTTGGCAATTGCTTGCCGAATAAAGGACAAATTTCCATTTGTCTGCTACAAATGGCAAATAGAAAATGTTTTAGCGGAAATTTGATTTTAAAAAGCGTTTTGCCAGCAAATAAATGAGATTATGTGCTGCCAAAAAAATAAAGTACAGGACAGAAGAGTCCAGCTCATCTACATAGCCTCCTGCCACGTTGCATGTTGCACGTTCCCTCAGCTTTGGGGGCAATCGAGGCATTAAAAAATGCAAAAATTATATATCAAAGCAGCTGAGGAAGGAAACGTTGACGACGATGACGACGACGACCAGTCAGGATGGGACAGGATAGGACAGGTCGCTGCACGTCATATGAAATTATTATATCGCACATACACAACACACACACACACACAACACACACACACAACACAAGCAGGACATCCAGGATATTCCTACGTGCTTCGTCTGCCAAGTGACGGGGCAAAAAGCAATCCTTGGCCCCGGCCAAAGAGACATGCAAAATAAAATAGCTAAATGAAAAAAATTTGAAATTTTGTTAGAACATTGCGAAAAAATTACATACATATTTGGTTTATGTGCAGCCAAAAACATCAAAAAAAAATAGAGTAGAGACAACGTTAGCCAAAGACACAGAAAGTGGAGGAACGGACACTCTCCCGGTATCGACGACATCGGGATCAGACTGCGGCTAGCTAGACACAAATAACATGTGAGCTCTGCCAGAGCTTATGTTAATGCAGAAAGTCGCCAGAAGAGCACGAATACATTGAGACATTCAAAACAGTGCGGGATTGTGAGGTAGATAACGTATACGTAATATATAAAAATTATTTCAAATGGAATATATAAAGACTTCGGTAGATGCTTCGATAGTTGCTAGTGTTGTTATATTTTGGAAAGTTAAATTTATTACCTCAATTCATATTTGCATGCTAGACAAAAACTAAGAACGTGTACTTGATATTTAAAGTGAAATATATAAGTAATATTTGGTTGACTAGAATAGTCAGTTAGAATATGTAAAAATTACTTTAAATTCAACTGAATATAAGCATAGAAAATTTACGTATACTTGATATCAACATATAAATAAATCATTAACATTTTGTTGCTAATTATGTGATTTTTTTTGGAAATTAAATATATTAACGATATTAAATATATCCTGCCGCTGAACTATTTGCTTAATTTTTCCCATCAACCTACACTCCTATCTCCCCTACTAACTCATCTTATCCCTATAACATAATATTCTCTAGCAATATATTTACTGCTCATATCTCTTATAACTCCCACTTCTCTTCTATTAAGTCTTTAAAATCTTCTTTCTCTCCTGGGCTTGCCAACATTACTAGTTGTAATTTTAAGGAGTGCTTGACTTCTCTAACTGCACCGTTGCTAAAGCTTTTCAATCTAGCCCTGGAATCTTCAATCATTTCATATATTTGGAAAGTATCTTATATCATTCCCCTCCACAAAAAAAGGTGGTAAGTCTGATATTTCAAATTACAGAGGCATTGCTAAGCTATCAGCTATATTTGCAATTTTTTTTATATTCAATTGAATAATACGAATAGAAAATGTGTGTATACTTGATACTATATGTAAGAGCTTCGGTAGATCATTAAAATGGTTGCTAATTTTGTGTTAATTTTGAAATCTAAACCCTGAAATAGTGTACAGTAGAACGTCCCTAACTCAAATCACCATAATCCAAATTAAAAGTTCAACTTATGGTGACTTCGGCTAAAGGAATTCTTTATTTAAAGTTTATTAAAAGAAACTAGGATTTCATACAGTCATATATACTTTTAAAAATTGCGTACTTTAAAATTCGTGCAGGGTTTACAAGTTACAGAGGAAGTAAAAATGGGAAATTAGTGACTGAAAATTATCATAGTTAATTCTCTAATTCTTAATATGCTCGTAGAATGGAAACCGTACTCGCTGGGATGCCACATAGTATGTATATCTCGGTTACTCCCATGGTAAATAATCTTGCGTTGATGCTGACAAAGAAGTATTTACATAAAGAAGGTCTTTCATTAAGCTATTTCACGGCTACTACTCTAAATTGAAGAGAACAATAGCAGAGCAATGAGCACAATATTCAAATAGCATATGTCTTGCTATTCTCTCTGCTCTCTTTCGAATCAGATTGTAGCAATAGCAGTAGCACAAAACATGCACAATATGCTACATATTTGTAGTTGTAGCAATAGCAAACAAAATGGGAGCATTATTGGAGCATTATTGGAGCAGACCAAGCTATATATTCGACTAATGCTATAGCTATACAGTCATAGCATTTGTTGAACTGCTCCCATAAATGCTCCTGAAACTTAGTAGACATGAAAGCAATTTTAAATGTCTTAAACTTCTGAAAAGATAGGCAGAATTCAGCGATCAAGAGCTCTATGCACTTTAGTTGGAGTTGTCGAGAAATTCGAGTTACAGAAGTAGAATTATATTTAATTTCGATTAAGTAAGAGTTAGAGTAAATTTGACTTATAGACGTTTGAGTTATGTAAGTTCGACTGTAAGTATACGGGCGTATACTTGATATTTATAATTACATATATAAGATATCCGATAGTAATTGTTCATAAGAATATGCTAACTATGTTAAATTCATTTATATTCAATTGAATACTAATAATTGAGCATCGCAATTATTACATATTTTGTGTTTCTCGTATTGAAATAAAATGTTAATTAAAACGATTTTACAGTAGACACTAAATATATGTAAATACAGAGAAAATCTCTGGTTAAATGTAACAATATAAACTCTCAATTTAAACAGCTTTTCAACTGCTTCAGGATTTTGTGACTTATTTGGATCTGTGCTTAATATTCTAAAGTTGCTGAAATTACTTTTCACTAGACAAGAATTGTCAACTTGAGCTGTTCTCTGTTTTCTATGATAACTATAATTAAATTCGAGTATATTGCAATTATTTCATAACATTCTTTTGCAATAGTTTTCTTCTAAAAAACATTCTTTATATATTTCTACATATTTGTAATTGATTTAAAATTTAAGCAACAATATGTATAATTGCTGCAAATCCAATTGATGCTGTAACTTAACAATGATTTCATTTTGTCTGTGCAATTAACACGTTTCAAACTGTTTGTCCATTGCGCTTGCTGCTAATAAAAAGATCTTAATAAATCAACTTGCAGCTTTAATCATTTTGGTTAGTGTGTGTTTTTGTGTGAGACACTCAGCTGCCACATTGGTGGCTATAGCACCAGCCCAACCAATCCCCCACTTGCCACCCCCTTTGGCTGCGAGACAATGCGCGTCCCTCAAGTTCATATATCAAAAGCAACACACAGGCCCCCCTCCCTCCCCACACACACCATGTTGCCCCCCATGCTGCATGTCTGCAATTTTCAAGTGTTTTATCAATTTTTTTTTTTTTGTATACTTTCTATATGTGATATATAAAATGGGGGGTGTTCAGTTTAGTAAAAACCCAATCTGGAACTGCTGCTAGACAATCCTTCGAACACTTATCGCATTCAACATCATTTGCATGCGAGAGCAAAATGAAAATCGAATATAGAAAACGTGAAACAAATAAAATGATGAAATAAATTAGAGAAATACAAGTACAACAGCGAGTAGCGGACACAGCCGGAAATGTTAGCCCAAAACATGTAAAAAATCTATAGCCAACAAATATGCAGAGAGTTCAGGCAGACAGTTTTCTAGTTGATTTTTTGCAATCTGCAGTTTTCTGGTTCTTTTGTTTTGGGGAAACGTCGGAAATGTTGCTACAAGTACACAGTCAAAAAAAACTCTAACTCTCACTCTCACTCTCAATTTGTGGTCTGCTGTCTGGAGTTGAACCTGCAAGCATTTACCCCACAGCTCTAAACTCTTTGGAACTCCTCACTTGACTGCAGCTCGACTCGAATCTCTGTGTGTGTGTGTGTGTGTGTGTGTGTCTGGACACGTTTGTAGCCTGGACACGTGTCCTCTTTGCTGGTCCTCCAGTTTGGCAACACCTCGCGACGCATTTGTGGCCATGTGACCAGCAACAACCACCACGTTTAATCAGCGACAACAGCAGCAGCAGCAGCCGCGGCAACTTCGTCTACTTCTTCTTGGCCATCATCATTTATTGTTAGTGGGCAATGGCCAAAAAATACATAGCAGTCAACGTCGCAGTCGCCGTCGCAGTTGCCGCTGCTGTTGTTGTTTAGATTTCTTTGTCCCTACATACATTGCTGTCTATATTTTTGGTGGTTCACCCATTTCAATATTTGCACTGGCGACTCAACAGACTCTACCACCCGGCCACGACAACTGCCGCCAGTGGTTGGTATTATTTCCTGCTGTGTCTCGTGGCAGCTGCCATAACCTTCTACTACTCTTGTGGTTCTATCATATATCATGTTCAGGCTTCAAGCTTCAAGCTTACCCCCCCCCCCCCACAAATCTAACCTGCAGCTTCTTCTTCTTCTGCTGCTGCTGCTGCTGCTGCTGTTGCTTCTCCTGCCACCGACAACTTTTTCTATGCATTTTCATTATTTCGTATTTCAATTTAGCAAACTTTTTAAGCGTTTATTTTGTGTTGCTCAATTCAATTTGTGACGCTTTAGCTTTAAGCTGCTTGTGTGGCAACAGCAACATGTTGCAAGGCGTGCCAATTTGCCCTGAACTTTGGCATTTATCTAGTGGGCGAAACACTTAACACAAATCTTCAAGCCATAAACACCACAGACATAGGCAAGTGTTGCAAGGGATTAGCAGTTGCAGTTGCAGGCAGCCTGGCTGCATGCTGCAAGTAGAAGACATGTAAGGCGGCAAGGAAACAAACACATTTTAGCCAGTTGCAAGTGGCAAGTGGCAAGTGGCATGCTACTCCGAGAGCTCAGACAACAATTTGTAAGCCACACACACACACTCACTTATAAACACACCCAATTAACCAACGAGAAGAAGTTCAACCTTTGGCCAATGGCCAACTCGGAGTCGGAGTCGGACTCGAACTCTGTGGCACTTTTGGAGTTGCCTCAACACCCGGCAGCTCTCTTTGTGTGTGTGTGTGTGTGTGAGGCAGGAAGCAGTCAGAGCAGCAGCAACAGCAGCAGCAGCAGTTGTGGCAATGGCAGACGGAATAATTTTTCAAGCTGCCAAGCACTGAATGGACACTTTGGGGCGCCACTTGAATGAGCATTTGCTCATCTCTCCTTCCAATGCTGTTGTTGCTGCTTCTGCTTCCTTCTGTGTCAAGGTCGTTTGCATGCTGCCTGCTGCCTGCTGCCTGCCACATGCTGCATGCCACCCGCTGCCGACTGTTATTTCCTGCTCCAAGACGATACCAATGTTGACGACGATAACGTCTCCATCTCTCTGAGGCAAATGTTTTGGCTCTAAGTGGACTTAACAGTTGTGTGTGTGTGTGTGTGTGTATAGGAAGTGTATTGTGTGTTGCCTGGCATGAGAACATGAGAGGGGAAGATGTGTGAGGGAGGGGCAGAAGTAACTGCCTGGCAAATCAGTGCTGTGTCTGTGTCTGCCCAGGCATTTGTTGTTGGTTGGCTCATCGTTCTCATCGTCCTTTGTAGACATTCTTGGGGAATACCTTTTAGCAACTCAGACTTGTCTGCCTTGTGTGCTACTTATTTCAGAGACTGTTCTTGTTGTTGTTGTTGTTGTCGACTTTCTGGCTTTGTTCACATTTATTTTGCTCGTTGCCTGTTGCCTGTTGCCTGCTGCCTGGTCTGGCCAATTTTACTCTCTCGAAAATTGTGTGAAAATTGTTTTTTTTTGTCTTCTTGTCAATGTTGTTGTCCTGGTTCTGGTTGTTGTTGCCTTGTCCTTTTTGTTTAAGATTCTGTGGCTTATACATTTGTAAATAATCTTGTTTTACACTGACAGAGACTCTCGTGCTGCTGTTGGTCAATTCCGGTCAAAACCCAGTCTGAAGGGAATATAACTTGGCCAACCGGACAGAGCTACATAATTTATGTGTGAAAAGTCTCTCAGACTCTCTGTCTGTCTGTATGTGTGTGGCTCAAGAATTTTAGACAACTTTCGAGTATGTTGTTTTTGGTTAGGGAACAGGACTTGAGTCAATTATGCTGACAGATATCAAGTTAGCAAATTAAATGCCTTTTGGCTTGCCATCAAATGATTGGCTTTAAATAAACAACTTGATTGGCTTCACTTGTTGTCCAACAATTTGTTCGGAGCACCGCAAGCAAATTGCTTTTTTGACTCCAAAAACAGGTGTCTGTATATGTGTTTTTGTGTGTGTTTATGGTCAGCTTGTGGTTATAGTATATTTGTATAGTTAATCAGGGATTTGTAGTTAGATTGATTAAACTAAGTATTTATGATTGATTGATTGATTGTTCGAGTGGGATTGGAATGGAATTTTTATTATAAGTATATTACTTAGGAAACTTATGAAAATACTCAGTTGATTGCATTTAATCTTAATTGATAACAAGCCGGTCAGTCGAGCGCAAGCGACAGTAGGATACCCTGTGCAGGTCTTAAGAAACGTATTTGGATTATAATTGGATTGTTTTTATATTGTTATATACGTATACTTAAATATATCGCTTAAAAGAGACATCGAGAATAGCTTGTTTGCGACAGTCTGGTAAGACTGGAATGCGCCTGCTACGTTAGACAGTAGCATTCAGCTTTTCACACAATGTGCAGCTTTCAGTGTAGCATTCAGCTTTATAGCGCCGCAGCGGCCGACAACGCAAATCATCAGATTATCATATGCGGTCTCGCTTGCGCAAATGGCATTTTCATATGCTCTCTCGCTCTGGCCAGCAATTATAAAATAATGGATTTAAAACAAATTTCTTAATATCTCCTTTATTTGCGGGTCGATCGCTGCAACTAATTGCTCAGCGTTTGTCATACTTAAACCTTCTTTATACCCTGTGGGAGTATATTAAGTTTGTTAAAAGTATGTAACAGGCAGAAGGAAGTCTGGCAGACCTCATAAATTATATATATTCTTGATCAACATCAGTAGCCAAGTCGATAAAGCCATGTCAATCTGCCTGTCTGTCTGTTTTACTGTCTGTCTGTCTGTCCGTCTTTCCATTCGTATAAACGAAAGTATATCTGAGTTGGTAAGAGCTAGAAGCGTGTACTTGATCTCCCAGTACTGGTAAATTTTGCAGGCAGATCAAATATATCTTTTTTTCTGGATGCCACGACCCCTTCGCCCACAAATCAAGTAAAAGCTCATAACAAAAGCAGTTTTGTAGCTAGAGACTTGAGATTTGACACACATGATGAGTATGTTTTAATTGGTGTGTCCAGAAAATTTGATAAAGATGCAACGCCCACTTTGAAATATAAGAATTACAAGAATATACATCGGTACTGAATTTGAGAGGGGACCTCTAAAACATCAGTGTATTTTACGGTCGGGGTCCCAATTGCTCGGCTTGTTTTGAGTTATGTAGGCTGAGTTATTTTGAGGTTGTGATAATTTCCTTCGATTTGCGTGAGAGATGGAAAATTAAAAATAATCTTAACCTGCGTATGGTATTCAGGTATCTACATTTCAAATTTGAAGTCTCTATCTCTTATAATTGCCGAGATCCACGCGTTTATACAGACAGACGGACAGACAGACGGATAGACAGACGGATGGATGGACGGATAGACGGACAGACGGACAGACGGACAGACAGACGGACAGGTGTCAATCAACTCGGCTATTGATACAGATCAAGAATATATACACTTTATTGGATCAGAGATGCCTCCTTCTGCCTGTTACATACATTTACACAAATTCATTAACCCTTTTTGCCGATTTTTAATGGGCACACAGGGCATAAAAATATTAAATTAATAATATTACTAACATTTTGCTGACGTTTTGAACTGTGTGCAAAATAAATGTGCTTGATTATGTGATTTATTCGTGGTTACACTAATTGTTTTAATATTTATACTGATATTATAAATGAAATAATCTAGAAGATTGTCATTAAGATTAGTTCTTAACAAGAAAACTGATGCATACTTGCTTTATTTACCCCAGTCCATAGTCTCTAGGGTCTATCTATGAGTCAAATACAGCTACAGGTTAACATTTAAATGATTAAATATTTATAGAAAGTTGTTTTCATCAATTATTTTATGTGCCAAAGTTTATATGTCACAGTTTATGAATTTGCAGCAAAGTAGTATAAGAAATTTAAGTTTTCTCTTAGCAAATATTTAAAATAAAGCTCCCAGTAAGTAACTGCGTAATTGCTGCATTTCTCCCACTATACATAATAATAATTATTCATTATTTAAACATTGTTTTTAACTATTACCCACTACCATAAAATAAACACTCACCCATAGATGGCGCCATTTTGCAGTTCACAAATTTCCCTTGTAAATTCACCTAAGGTAATTTAGTCAATACTTACACAAAGTGACTTGGGCTAGCGAATACACAAACCTCGACAATGCAGCGCATGCGTTCCATGCTCCTAGAAAAGTTCCCTTTTGTATGTGTTTTTAATTAGGGCAATTTAATACACTACTAGAAAAATCAATTATTCGTTTTGTTTGGCCGAAATCTTACTGACAAAATATTAAATAATATTTAATAATCTCATATTTTAAAAGGCGCCCTTGAAAGTACGACTACGAGTACGAGTATCTACATCGTACATCTATGGCCTGATCAGACGCCGTCATAACACTCACTATCAGTAAGTACAAGCAATTTGTATAGACGCGTGTGTGTGTGTGTGCGAGTTCCAAATAGTTAGTTAGATTGTTATCAGTTTTTCTCGGGGGGAAAACGACGCGTCGCAACAGTGTGAACAACTCATGTTTAGACTAGGTCCAAAGTGCATTTCAATAGACAACAAACATTACGTAGTCGCCAAGCAATTCAGAGTTATTTTGACGCTGCCGTCGCAAAATAGTCATAAAATCGATCGATAAGAAAATGTCAAAGAATTATCAGTAAAAGAGTCGAGCGGGTGCGACAGTAGGATACCCAGTGTAGGTCTTAAAACTAAAGTATTTTCATTATAATGGGATTTAAATACCCCAAAAAAAACAAACCTCTACACGAGGTAAAAGTCTAGTGACGAAAGCATATTCAAGCCCCAAAATTACTGATATCAAATTTTGTAACGAACAATATTCATTTTAATATTTTAACTAATCTAATATAAAACTAGTTATAAAACTGCTCTTGTTAGCAGCTTTGTGCAATTGTGGGCGAACGGGGCGTGGCATCGCAATGAAATTTTCTTGGCACATTAAGCTCAAGTTTCTTATTAGTATGTGTGCCAAATCTCAAGTCTCTAGCTTTAACATTGCTTATGTTATGGTGATTTTTCTAATTTTAAAACAAACGGTACTTGATATCGAAAATTGAAAATAAACTTGATCTGCGTATGGCATTCAGGAACCTACATTCCAAATTTGAAGTCTCTAGCTCTTATAGTTGCTGAGATCCATGCGTTCATACAGATGGACGGACGGACAGACAGGCAGACAGACAGACAGACAGACAGACAGGTATCAATCGACTCGGCTATTGATACTGATCAAGACTATATATACTTTATAGGATCGGAGATGCCTCCTTCCGCCTATTACATACATTCACACAAATTCATTATACCCTTTAATGCCCATTTTTAATGGGCACAGGGTATAAAAAAAGCTGAGTAAACGAATGAAAGAGAGAGAGCGTGAATTTAGAGTGAGATAGACTGCACTCTGAGCTGATCTGCAGACATGTTTCAAACATTAAATCCACAGATAATACTTAAATAAATATGTAATCATTGCCCACAAACGGACAGCATTAGGAGAGAGCTCAGCCTTATCGCAGACATGCTACGACCCTTATCAGTCAAACATGAGCTGCCGACGACCAACATCGGATCATTCAGTTGAGTTTGAACTATAGACGAGTGCGGTATATGAGTATAGGAAACACGGCCAATTGAAATAATCCTTAAGTGGAATCGGAATAACTAATAGTAGGATAACAAAAAAGAGTCATAGCATAAAAGTGAACAGCATAAAGTTTGACAGGAATAAATATATTTTAAATATATTTAATATATAATTATATTTATATATAGTATATACAAAATATAAAGTGACTGATAAGCTGAGAATAATTTAAAAATCGTCGTCGTGTGCAGTTGGAAACTTTTGAACTTTTGGCCTTTTTCGTCCACGATGATTTCCCATACAGTGAGGTGTGTGTGTGTGTGCTTAGACCGTTACTAGTATAGTACAACTAACTAATGATATATGAAAACCCCACAGAGTCTTCAAGCTGATGTATATCGTGGCTGGCATACTGATTAGTAATGAGGAAATCTGCGATACTGTCGATCGCATACAAATCGCGCCACGCGTCGAAATGAAACCAGAATTGGAACGTGATTTGATAGTGGCCAAAACCGATGGATCTCCCAGTTCGAAGCGACGACGCAAAGTGAGTGTCACCGGCTTGGCCGGTGGCATGGTGCGTGAAGTGACCAGTCAGGTGACCAGTCGGATGAGTAATCGCATCAGTTGGCTACACAAAGTCCCACTGATCATCGAACAGTGGCGAGCGTTGGCCCTGAGCTTTACGGTCTGGACCATACCCAACATACTCATGGATTACACGTCCAGTTTCATCAGAGCAAAGTTCTTTATAAACAGCGACTGTGATATGATCTATAAGTAGTCTAAGTATGTAGCTAACTAAAAGGTCTTAGTTTAAAGTGTTGTTGTTAAAGGTTGCCAAGACACACACAGAAAGAAGTGAAGTTTTATTTAAGTTAAGTTAAGTTAAGTTAGGCAAACATATGTTGAAATAAAGTTAGTGTTTAACAATAAATAGACATCTATGTATATATATAGTATATGTTTAGTATTTGTTTATATATCTTATATATGGTCCCATTATAACAAGTTTTCCCGTCTTTAAGCGCTGCCTCTAATCGCCTTCGGCTATGTAATTCTCAGAAGTATCCGGACTATTGGCATTTCCACCGGTGCGTGCCACATTGAGACTATTGTGCAACATGTTCGCTATGCTGTCCACATCCAGATTCTCATCGGTGGCCGAAATCTTTCGCAATGCGGAGCAAACAATGCTCAGATCTCCCTTCAGCTCGCTAACAACTGCGGTTATCTTCTGGGCATTGGAAAGGACTTCAACGCTGCTCGTATAAGGATTATAGCGTACTCCAAAGGGTCGTTGTATGCTCTCCGCAAAGGCGCTGAAAGTAGAGAGAGAAAGTTGCAGAAGAAATTTAAGAAGCTGCTGTAATGATGGAAATCTCAATGGAAACCTCCATGTCAATGTTCATCGGTGTTTCCGCAATAACATCGGTTAACATAGAAATATCGCCTTCAACAATGCTATAACTTATTTACAATTTCTATATAATTCTATACTTACCGCATTTGCTCCTTAGCCTCCTCGAATGAGTCTGTATAGTAGTAGGCATTCTGATAGGATGTAATAATGCACTCCTCCTTGCATGTCACCTCCGGATCGAATTTCTTGATCTTATCCTTTGCCATTATGGCATGTTGCAATTCGGCAATGGAGCTTAACAGACCTGCACCATAAACCTTGAAGCTGCTGTCCGATTGCTTGCACAAACCAAACTCCACAGTAAAGAAGTATAGCTGGGAAAAACAAAATTAAATAAATATTATAGAAGGAATTAACTTTGAGCACGGTTTGCCAAAACTACTACTCCATAGCAGCAGAAGCATTAGAAATATTGCTATACTACTAGTATTGCTACTGCTCTGACTTTGAGCAGTAGCAGCAGCTGAGCACTATGCACAATATTTGAATAGCAGCAAATGACATGCAATGGCCCAATACATTTTTTGCCTGCTAAGTTTCGGGAGCATATACGGGAGCAACTATGGGAGCAGTTCAACAAATGCTGTGACTATACAGCAGTGATCGGCACACGCCTTGCACCGTGCATAGGAATTTTCTCTGTCGCCGCGCTGCCAGCACACGTCGCGTCGCTGCTACGACATGTTTCTGTTAAGTCGCTGTCGTGGCGCTGTTTTGGCGCTGTTTTGGCGATGTTATGGCGCTGTTATACTGTAATACCGCTGTTGAGGCGAGGCAAAATGAATCAGCTGCTGATCAGCCACAGTGATGCTACGCTGCGCAATTTTGACAAATTATACATTGTATACACAGAAAAATACACGTTTAATGAAGTTTTCGAAAAAGTATTATTTTTTATACAACTTAAGACTAATGTATAGCCGACTTGATGCGAATTAAAAATATAAAAGGGATATAAATGTGCACGACATAGTAAAAACATTTCACTAAGGCCGCACGCACACTGGGAGCTGAAAGCGGAGCTGACAGCTGAGCTTATAAGCAAGCTTATCAGCACCGAAAAACAAACGCACTGCTTGTATGAAAGCGCGCACACTGAAAGCTTAGCTGAGCAGTGTGCGCGCTTTCATACAAGCAGTGCGTTTGTTTTTCGGAGCTAATAAGCTTGCTTATAAGCCCATCTGTCAGCTCCGCCTTCAGCTCCCAGTGTGCGCGCGGCCTAAGACAAGAAACGGCACATGCTTGACGTACGTCTGTTAGCATTCTGTTAATTCGCAAACAAACGCAATGAAACATATGATTGTGTTGGTGCCGACCACTGCTATACAGTTATAGCAGTAGTCGAAAGTATAGCTTACTCTATGCTCCAATATGGCTCCCCATTTGTTTGCTATTGCTACAACTACTGTGCTTAGTGCTCTGTTGCTCTATCTACTATTCAACTTACGACAAGTAGCCGTAGCAAAAGTTTAAAACTACAAAATATCATGGCACTTAACATCCCTGCCTTTGAAACTGCTCAAAGGCAGGGACGTTAAATGGTATGCTAACCCACCGTGGCCAGTTTTTCAATGTCCGCATCGCAGGCGCCCAACGAGGCCAAGCCAATCTCCTGCGAGAACTGGGCAAAACTTGAGTTGGCCAACAACGGCATATGACCCAAAAGTTCATGACAGCAATCACTAAACAATAATCAAATTAATAGGTAGGAAAACAACACACACACACTCAAAACACCTACGGTTCAGGGGTGTAGAAGGGATCCGAAGAGTGTCTGATGTACTGTGTGCAATGGAAAACACGGAAAGCCAAGCCGGATAGAAAATCCCTTGGCGACAGGTAACCAGCAACAGGACGTAGTTGAAAGCCCGTCTTACGCTTTAGATAATTACTGACATCCTGCAGCTGTGGCAAGTTATCCTCACGATAGCCACAAAACTTGACCAGGTCCGGCCAATTCTCCATATACTCCGGTACCGCATGCAGCTGATAGAGACGATGCAGTTCCACAAAGACGGTGCCCCTTTATTTTTAAGGAAAACTTTCAAGAAAAGCCACAACAATGCAATTTTCACTTACCAAGTTTTTACCTCCTCCGGTGTATATTGCACTCGAGGAATGGGATTGCCACTGGGGAGCGGGGGGGGATAGTAAAGTGTGTAAACAACTCTTATCTCTACAGTTTCAGCTTACATCCTTTTACTTACTGCTTAAAATTGTTGGCTATTGCCGAGAATTGTTCACGCCGCTTACGATAGACAGGGTCCTTGAAGCCCGGATGATCTGCATCCAAATCGGAGCCATACATTAGCACATTCTGTGCCTGATCCAAGTCCGATATCTTGCGTGGAAACCAAACCATGTCGCCAAAGTCTGTGAATTGGATAATAACGTAACATAAGTTGTTTAATAGTCAATTTTCAATAAGACAAGCCGAACAGTCGGCAACCCGACCGTAATATACCCTGTGGCTCTACAGGGCCACACTCGAATTCACTCCCGATGGGCGAAGGGAGTGTGTCATCGTGATGAAATTTTCTGGACAAATCAATCCCCAGTTAATCATCATGTGTGTCAAATCTCAAGTCTCTAGCTACAAAACTGCTTTTGTTAGGAGCTTTTACTTGTTTTGTGGGCGAAGGGGGCGTGTCATTCAACAAGAAAGATAAACATGATCTGCCTGCAAACATTATCAGTGTTGGGAGACCAAGTACAAGCTTCTAACTCTTACCATCTCTGAGATGCTTTCGTTTATACGAATGGACAGACGGACAGACAGGCAGGCGGACAGACAGACAGACGGACATGGATATATCGGCTATTGATGCTAATCAAGAATGTATATACTTTATGGGGTCGGTCATGCTTCCTTCTGCCCGTTACATACTTTTAACAAACTTAATATACCCCACAGGGTATAAAATTAAATATTTCTTATTTATTGGAGTGTTTTTTCCAGCAATATACAATTGTTTTATTTAATTAGTTACTTTTTCTAATAAGCACTATATCTCTTTTAAACTATTTATGATTTTGTCTTCACTATTTTTGAATACAATTAAAATTTAGTTGATTTATTCTACTACATTTTTCAAAGAGTTAAATATAACAGTTTTCACTACATTTTTAATGGTAGTATTGTTGTTTCCACTACTACAACAGTGTTGCCAGGTTTTGAGCGCCTGGAAAAGCTAAAGATTTTAAGAAAAAATAAGCTAAATTAAGCTAAAAATATGCTGAAAAACAAGCTATATCCAAATGCAAGAAAACATACAATATTATTAGGTTTTTATTTAAATGAAATTAGTCAATATATCGTCCAATTCATTATCTTCATGTTCATTTAAATATTTATCGTTTTTTTTTTATTATACTGCAAAATTTCTGTGGCTAGTTATAGTAGGAGTAGCAACATTCACCGAGTCAGCTCAATCTGTGATATAAATAAAGCCAGGGTCTCAAAGGGTTTAATGTTCCCAGTGTCTTTATAGAAAAGCAGGTGGAATAATTTTCTCCTTTCATAGTCACTCTTTAAATTTGCTACTTTCCAGCCATGCATCGCGGACTAATTGTTTATGAATTAATTATGTCATTGTTGCAAGCTTGACACTCTTCACTTCACAATTCCAAATTGAAGAACTTGGCGATGATATATCGTACATGCCAACATATCAATGATACCATCAATTAGAAAACAAATTCACGAACTTATGAATAAAGTTCGCGTAACAATCGCAATCAAAGAACATGCTCCGATATTCGTAGAAGTCACGAATACAATTGCTAGAATATGATATAGTATGAACTTTATAATATGCTAGATTTATGGCTATAATATGTTTGCTCATTTTATGAGTATGAATATGAATATGCTAGATCTAGCCTGAAATAAGCTAATCGGGCAACACTGTACCACAATATATTTATATTGAATTTCCTGATATTATATATTTATATGGAATTTCCTTTCACTATATTATTAGTTAAGATTTTCACTACCACTACTAAATTTTTAGTTGGAATTTTCAACATCACTATATTTTTAATTGCGATTTTAAACATCACTAAATATTTGTTATTGAAATATAGTTGTTAAATAGCTGTAACTACGCAGTTATACAATTATAATTTTAAACTTAAAATCGCACACAAAATTCAGCCGAAAGCCACTGTAGCTATGGCTTTAATCACTGTAGCTTTAGTTTTAACTTAAAGCATAAAGTTATATAAATAAATAAATATATAAATTAATAAATAAATAGCTTTAATTTTCATCAACATTGAATATTTCTTTCTGGTCAGAAATCTTACTATTAATATGAAAACTTTACGATTTTTTGATCATTTTGGCATTATTTCTTACAAAAGAATTAAATGGCTCAGAAACAAATTTAAAGTGTTGTTGTTTTATAGACATTTTAATATCAAAAGTTGACAAAAAGTGAGTGCTAAATAATTAAAATAAAATATAAATTGTAAGAAAAAGAGGGGGAATAATGTATGATTTTTGAAAACTTTAAAAAATGTGATTTCGTGAAATATTATGCAATATAGAAACTATTTATTTATTTATATTTATTTTAATTGTAACCTAGAATGAATTCTATAGTAAAAATAATGTAGCCAGAGCAACTGAGGCCTTCAGGCTAATAAAGAATCTATTTAGCGTTCAAACTATGATAAAGTTATGGAAATTGGTAAAACTATTTGCTATGTTTCTGCAGGCTTTAATTGCAGGAGTGAAGGGCTCAGAGAATAGAGAATATTTCACCACAATGAAGTAACCGACAAATTGTATAAGTTGGTAATACTTAAGAGTCAACTGTACTTACCAAAACTGGAGCAGGCCGACAGAGATGGCGCCCGGGCCAAACTGTGCGCATTTACCGACGTATAGTTGACCGAGGCGACTTCCCGATTCAACATCTTAACAACCTGATCCAAGCGACGTGGATCACATTCAACATCGACCAGGACATCGGCCTGATTCGTCGACATCTCCAGCGGTGACAGTTCCAAGTGGAGGACATTAATGCCCAGCTCTTGAAAAACCTGCAGAGCTCGAGCCAAATTACCAACTTGATTCTTCAGCGTGAATAAAATCGAGATACGTTCGCCTGGCTGACGCACTGCATCAACTGTGGCGCCACCGAGTTGCAGTCGCGGCACCTCCGAGACGCCACCGTTGCGATCCTGTTTTTTTGAAGACGAAAACAATAGAATATTGTCACTGGGCGCCGAGGCATGTCGACTGAGACTTGCATGCGACCCCGTCGACGACGACGACGACGACGAAGAAGTTGTTGTTGTTGTTGTCGATGAATCCTTCTTGAGCGTATGCAATGGACTGCCCTGTTTAACGGACCATTCCTGTTCGCCACTCCGGTATAGCCACAAGCCAAGCAGACTCTTGCCCGATGCACTCATTTTACAGGGGAAAAATCACACAAAGAAACACAAAATGTACTTGGCACACGCGTCGTATGCGCAACGTAACGACAGACTGCAAGATCCTGCCGCTGTGACAGCTCCTTTTATAGGCAGAGCTACAGGCAGGACACACACACACACACACACATACACTGACAGCCATTAAGCATACATACATATTCAATTGTATTTATTAAGTGTGCGTAGCGAGCGAGATAAATTTGTTCAAGGATATATAAAAGCTACAAGTGACTTTTTCTTTTCGCAGACTCCACCTCTTTGTGTGTGTGTGTGTGTGTGTGTGAGTGTGAGTGTGTGTGAGTGTGGGTTACGACTCGTTTTGATTGGCCAAATCATGTTGAAATCAGGTTAACGCTGACGCATGACGTCATTTCACTTTCTAATCAGTGGCAACAACATTTAACGCTTTCTCGACTTGTTGAGCTGAGAGTTCAGTTTGAGTTTGAGTTCGACTTTTATTTTGCTGTCAGCGCTTAACGTATACGTAATTTATGCGGGCATGGAAAACGTTGGGGGGGAGGAAAATCTCTGCTTGACCATGCCATTGACAGTGGCAACTAGAGAAAAGTAAACCCAACAATCGAAGCGGGTGTTGAGGTTAAAATAACAAATTAAATTCATATTTTTCTTATTATAAAACTAAGCTGATATTAGATTTTAGAAACTGAACTGTATTATTTTGGTATATCTGTAAACTAAATAAGGAAATGATTAAGAAGTTCGATCGTGTTGGGTCAAATGAAGTGTATAATATCGTGACTGGTGACGAATCATGCGTATGAGCCGGAAACAAAACATCAATCGACCGAGTGGGTAATCCAAGACGAGCCGAACCCAACAAAAGTTGTTCGTGGAAGAAGCACAGCGAAGCAAATGGTCGGCTGTTTCTTTAGGAGAATGGGTCATGTGGCCACTGTTCCGCTTGAGCAACGTAGGTCAGACAATTCTGAGTGGTATATGACCATTGGTTTAACGGAATGACTTCTTCTTGTTCCCCCAATATCAAAGGTAAACTGCGTGGTAAACGGTTTACGAGCGCCGTAGAAGCAGTTGAAGCGTTCATAAACCATGTTTTGGAGGTGTCTCAAGAGGAATTTCAAATGGTTAAAACGAGTGCAAAAGTCTATTGATAATCATGGAGAATATTTGGAGGAAAAAAACAATAATTTCATTTAAAAATGTTTGTTATTAATTGCTATTCCCGAAATATAAATAGTAACCCTCGTAATGCAACTTTAACTCTACAAGCAATGTTTTTACATTGATTAAATCTTAGAGTAAACCATTTTGACTCTCCTTTTCTGGTATTTACTACTGTCAGTTGCAAATTCCCAGTTAGTCAACTCCACGGTATTCGTCAAGACTATGGCAACCACTTGATGCTTTTGCCTTGACAATGCGCTAAAAGTTGTTGGCCAGGAGCTGAGAGTGAAGAGAAATAACGTACGCAGAACGTAGCCCAAAGCCAAACAGAAGTCAATAATAGATAAATGGCAATTTCTTTTGCGGTTCTGTTTTCAGTTTCTTTTGGTTTGGCGTCCCTTTTGTTTGCGCTTAGAGAAAAGCAAACAGTTGAATGATAGAGTCGAGGGAAAAACCACAGCCAACAAACTGGGCTATTAAAATATGCGGGTGAAGCTACTTAGGAAAAACTATATACACATGTGTGTGTGAGTGTGTGTGTGAGTGTGTGACTGTTAGTGTGTGTGGGCTGAAGTGATAAACGTAATGGCAACGTATCCTTACTCCTGCCCCCCCCATTGAACTTGGACAAGCATTCAAAGTGATTGCTATGGCGTCGGTGAGAAAAAAAAACATTTTATTTGCAGTCATTTGATGGATTTATTGCAACTGTTGCTTAAAGTAAATTCAACTGATTGTATTAAAGACAGTCAGACAAGCTTAATAACTGGAAGGGGAAGGGGAAGGGGAAGGGGAAGGGGAAGGAAACGGGGGCTCATATCTCTCAAGTTTGACACAACGATGAATGGCGTTTGTGATTTCTGTTGATTTCGGTATAATTAAGTTACGGCAACTAATTTACAAGGGAGTTTGTAGCCTGAATTCAACTAAAGAGATTACTGAAATCTCAGTAAAGTAAACATTTCAATAATTTTCTACTCCAATGGTTATGAAATCTGCGGGCGTGTTGTTTAAGATGAATACTACAAATGGGTTTTCATTACTCAATTCATTTAATTTCTCTATAAAATACGTTTTACTTTAAATTATCTTCTGCTCTTAACTTTCTTAATATTTTTAAAATATTTACAATTAATTTAATTTATTCTTTAAAAATTAGACATTGTTATTTAATCATTTTTAACTTTTTCAGCTCACAAAAACCTAATTAAATATTTTTATTCCCTTTTTTTGCAATCAAGCACCTGATTTATAATTACTAATTAACTTTATTTAATTTATTATATTATATTATATATTATATTTAATTTATTATATTAATATCAAGGCACAAAAGTGGAAAATTATTTAAAAACCTTAATTATTAATTTATGTTGTCATTTGCTTAGTTAAATAAATTAATTGTGTTATATTTTTAGACCCTTTACTTTAAAAAAGTATAAGGATCTATTAAGTTTGTCAAAAAAAAGAGCTTAACAAGTCGAAGGAAGTCTGGCAGACCCCATAAAGTACATATATTCTTGATCAGCATCAACAGCCGAGTCGATATAGCCATGTCGGTCTGTCCGACTGTCCGTCCGTCCGTCCGACCGTCTGTCCTGCTGTATAAACACCTAGATCTCAGAGACTATAAGAGCTAGAGTAACCAAATTTGGTGACCATACTTCTGAAGCTTCTACAAAGGTCAAGCTTGTTTTAGAGTTTCGCCACGCCCCCTGCCGCCCCCAGAAATCGGCGAAATCCAAATAACACGAGTAATTTAAAAGATACAAATTCCAAATTCGGCATACATAAAGTTTAGTTTAATCGCGATGTGTACTGAAAATTTCATCACAATCGGACAATAAACACCGGCGATAAGAAGCAAATAAATTTTCGAATATATACAAAGGTTGGAGGCAGCAACTTGAGGCAAGGAAACTGTTAATTTGGCAGATAATCGACTATGGCTGCATTGGCGCAATGGTTAGAGTGACGAACTCTAGCGGTATGGTGCTGGAGTTCGAAACCTAGCAGAATCACACTGATTTTTAGGTTATTATTCTTTTTAAAAATTTTTATTTATTATTTACAAATCTATTCAGGTTTATTGTTAGATATATATATATAGATGACTATATACATATATAATAACTCAGCAGTAAAAAGAACAACGTGTTGGTTTCAGGGTTAAAAAGGAACAGTACAGGGAATCCATTTATTCTAGTATGCTTTATTGCAACAGGGTATTCCTAGATATTACATCTTATTCCTTTAACAGATAGTTATGTTGTGTATTGTATAGTCCAACATTAATACTCTTATTTCCTTTTTGTAGAATAAGTAAAGAGTCTCTCATAGTCGACTTCGACTGTAGCCTTTCCGGCTAGTTTTATTATCATATTATATATAATTTTAATTTTATTGTTAAGTTTATAGTTAATACATAAAATATTATTAATATTAATATTATTAATTCTATTTATTTTATAATTATTATATTTTATCATAAGTACTTTCTGCCTATATTTATTTTAAATTATATCTTAAACCTTATATACTATCATATTTGAAAATTATTATATATTGATATATTATTTTTTCTATATTTGTAACTTGTTATTACCTACTTATTTACTTATTATATTATTTATTTATTTTATATATTATACTTAAACTTATTTACTTATTTACATTAATACATTAATTGCTCGCTTATTTAATTTCTAAATTAACTTACATCAGTTTATTCAACTGTCAATTTCTGGCGCCTCGATTTAAACGTAAATGTCAGCTTGTGTGTTGCAAGTAATCAACAGTGCTGCAACGCAACGTAAGTCACCCTCAAAATTAATAGAACGGATGTGCGCATGCTTGCAACACACGCGACAACCCCCAAAAGTTGACAAAGTTGCAGTCAAGTTGTAAACAAAAACAAGTTACGCAAAACGCCAAAGCAGAAAGAAAGCGTCAAACAGAGAGAGACAAAGAGAGAGAGCGAGCGTGAGAGAGGGAAGCGACAAGGAGCAACTTAAAAGAGAGCATGCTCCTGCTGACAGTTGAATCCATGAAAATATCCCAACCATGGAGAATTAACAGTCAAGTGGACGTCAAACTGAGCGCTGAAGTACTAGAAAGGAAATTATTGATTTTCGCATATGAAGTGAAAAAGTTTCTCGGTTGACAATGTACAAGTTTTGCAAATCTTAAGCAAGTGTGCTCAATACTCGAGTCTAGCCAAAGAAAAAATAAAAAGTGTAGCTTATTTAGGTAGTAGCTGTAGCTGTTAGTGGGCGTGGCAGCCGTTACAGCGACATGGCCGACAGCGAATTCGAGGAATTCCGTAGGCCCATCTTTGAGCCACATGCAGTTAGCACATTTGGCTCAAAGAAGAAAAACACACACGCATTTTACTCGTAAGTAGTAGTACAAAGAAAAAACTTCCAAATTGATGTCAAATGTCAAGAAAAATCAATTGAATTGAACTTGACACACTTGAAGACTCCCTTGTGAATTTCCTTGCTCTAATTTGTGTGTCTAAATTCAATTATTATTTATTTATAACCAAAAGTCTCATACCCAACGATGATCTGGACGATTCGCACTCGTCGAAAAGTGATGGTTCCGATCAGGAGGATGGCATTGGGGATGTCAAATTGCAGCGTCAAGTGGAGGATGATGAACTGGGTGATGGTCTGAAGGTTACACTCTCCTCGGACGGTTCACTGGACACAAATGATTCATTCAATTCGCATTGTCATCATCCGTTGAATCATCAGGATGCCATTGGGGGTTTTATAGGCATCAATGGCGCTGCACCGGTGACAATTGGTGCCACGCCAACGGAGCTCTTGACACCAACAGCGGCTGCCACACGACGTCGACGCAAATTGCCCGAAATACCCAAAAATAAGAAATGTAAGTGTTTAGCTTAATTAGTTTCTAATGTCCCGCCTAGTGTTGGGATTATATCGAGGAAATATCATATATTATCGATAAGGCTGTTGGAATGGGGAATATCGATAAGATTTGGAGCTTATCGATATTTTTGGCGTGGATCATTCACAATCAGCAAGCATTGGCGCTTAGAAGCCTAGGTTTAATCTAGTATATTCCAATATATATCGCTAATATCGATAAGCATGAATAGCGATATAATCCCAACACTAGTCCCGCCTCCTGCATGTGTCCCGCTCTCCCCCCTTCCCACGTAGTTAAAGCTAATCTACTCATGGGTTCGTTGCAGCTTCCATTCTGCATATTTTAGGTGGTGGTGGTGGTGGTGTCAACAACACGCCCTGCACTTTGGCCGATGAGTTTCGCATTGGTGGCGCCACAGCAGCTGGTGGTGTTGGCGGTGGTAATTCATTGACAGCATCGCGTTCGAGTCAACAACGTTCGTTCTTATCCCTCAAATGTGGCTATCTGTTGGATGAGGACTCCAGTCCGGATTCGGAACGTTTGCAGAGTCTGGGCGATGTGGATAGCGGTCATAGCACAGCGCATTCACCCAATGATTTCAAGAGCATGTCGCCGCAGATAACCTCCCCGGTATCGCAGTCCCCGTTTCCGCCCGTCTTTGGCGGTGTACCCTTTGGTCAGCTAGAGATGCTGGAGGCAACACATCGTGGACTGCATAAGTTTGTGCCACGACATCATGATGAAATCGAGTTGGAAATCGGTGATGCCATCTATGTGCAGAAAGAGGCTGAGGATTTGTGGTGTGAGGGTGTAAATTTGCGTACGGGACGTCAGGGGATATTTCCATCGGCCTATGCCGTTGATTTGGACTACAATGAATTCGATCCGACGGTGCAGTTGGTCAAGAAGGAACGTTATTTACTGGGTTATCTGGGTTCGGTGGAGACACTGGCACACAAGGGCACCGGCGTCGTTTGTCAGGCGGTGCGTAAAATTGTCGGTGAATACGGGAATTCCCCGACGGGACAAACGTGCATTTTGGAGGTATCCGATCAGGGATTACGTATGGTCGATCGATCGACACCAAATGTAAGTTAAAAGGGAGTTCTCTGACATTTAGCAGTTACAATTAATCAATATATTCAACAGAACAAAAAGGAGAAGAAACCCTGCATCGATTATTTCTACTCATTGAAGAATGTCTCGTTCTGTGCATTTCATCCACGTGATCATCGCTTCATTGGCTTCATCACAAAGCATCCGACAGTGCAACGTTTTGCCTGTCATGTCTTCAAGGGCTCCGAGTCCACACGACCCGTGGCCGAGGCTGTTGGGTGGGTTACTTAAATATATCTATAAATAATCTATAATCTAATTTAAAACTCTCTTACAGACGCGCCTTTCAACGATTCTATCAGAAGTTTATAGAAACCGCTTATCCCATCGAGGACATCTACATTGAGTAGTTCAAAAGTTAATGCTTTAAAAGATAATTGAAAAACAAAACCAAAAAAAAAAACACTTACTTACAAATACCACATATAATCTATATTTATTTTTGTGTGATTATTAATAATAAAAGAAAATCTCCACAAATGTTTGGTCTTCGTCAAAAGCTAAAACAAGTGAATAGAAAACAAATTAAACAAATTAAAGCTCACAATTGAATTAAACAATACAATAATTTAACACTTCAAACTTAAGCATGTAAATAGTTCATTTCGGTTCGCAAAAACAGCACAGCGATTAGACAATTTAAGTGTAATTTATAGAAATGCGCTAAAAAAAAAAACAATAACAATAGCAATTTCCCGATAAAAATATATTTGCACAAACCAGATGATAAACTATCAGAAGAACTACGTATATAAACAATAAGTTACTTATACTATACATATATCTTCGTGACATTTGTGCGGCCAAAGTTATTAATATATATCCAACAAATATCCAACAAATTAGTCAAGATATTTCATCTGGTTATAGAGATTTTAGTTATCCAAACTCAACACGCAAATCTTCTAGTATTACTTACTTATTATTGAAAAGCCCAATTCTAAGATGTGTAAAACAAATCTATATATATATATGAATAAAAAGACAAATATATATGTAAACTTAAAAAATCAAATATATATATATATATAAACTCTGAAAACTGTGTGGCATTTTCCTCGAGGAACTTGTAATTATATTTTTTACAGTAAGTAAACCAGTCGGAAGAAATACCCTTTACTTATTCTTCAAAAAAGAAATAATTGTATAAACCTAATTATATTTGAAAATAATAAATTAGATTTTTTGGTGGCGAAGGGGGCATGGCAAAATTCTAGAACAAACTTGACCTTTGTGGAGTATTGTCAGCCAATTTGGTTACTCTACCTCTTCAAGTCTCTCAGATCTAGGCGTTTATACAGCAGGTCAGACGGACGGACGGACAGACGGACACAACTATACCTGATGATCAAGAATATATACACTTTATGGGGTCTGGCAGGAAGGAAGGAAGTCTTAGACCTGCAGGATTGAAGGAATCGGACTGCTGGATGAAAAGGCACACAGGACATAACCGGGATTCCGGACTCTACACCGACTAAGAGTTCGCCCGACCTCTTAGTGGATAAGTCTTTCCATCTACCGGAGTCGACGAGTGTATTCCAGGCAGAGATCTTTGCGGGGTAATGGAAACAGCCAAACTTCTGCTATGGCAAAGACTTGTGAGCACAAATGTGTCACTATTTTTCGACAGTCAAGCAGCTATCAAGACCCTCAACTCGGTCAGGCAATTCAGAATTCACAGCTTACTATTAATTGCAATAGCAATACACAACACAGTCACCCTCGTATGGATGCCAGGTCACAGGGACTATCAGGTTAACGAGAGTTGGCGAACGAGCTGGCTAGGAAGGGATCCGAGCTTACGTCAACACCAGAGGAGGAGTAAGACCATCCTTTAAAACCATCAACAAGCGGAACAGTCGGCAACCGAACCGTAATATACCCTGTGGCTCTACAGGGAACACCCGCTCAAATTCACTCCCGATGTAATTCTAGTAACACCTTTTGTTTAATTTGTGGACGAAGGAGGATTGGCATCGCGATGAAATTTTCTAGACACATCTACCCATGGATACTCATCATGTGTGTCAAATCTAAAGTCTCTAGCTATAAAACTGATTTTGTTATGCGTTTTTACTTGATTTGTAGGCGTAGGGGGCGTGGCATTAAAAATATAAGATAAACTTGATCTGCCTACAAAAATTACCAGTGCCGGGAGACCAATTTCAAGCTTCTAGCTCTTAGCAACTCTGAGATTCTTTCGTTTATACGAATGGAAAGACGGACAGACAAGCAGACGGACAGACTGACAGGACTACTATCGAGTTGGCTATTAATGCTGTTCACGAATATATATACTTTATGGGGTCTGCCGGACTGCCTTCGACCTGCTACGCACATTTTGACAAACTTAATAGACCCTATTTACTTTTTTAAAGTAAAGGGTTTTAAAAGGAGCCTAGCTTCAATTGAAGAGAGTGCTACAGGTTGTAGCTCAACCTGCCACCTACCTACAGTAAGTAAAAGACTTTTGCATTTTTTTTTTTTTTAATAATTTATGTATAATTTCTTCTATATTTTCATATTTATAATACAACTTAGCTTTACTAGTTGGTTGGTTTTTATTTTACAGCAGTATTTATACATATTTCGATTTATATATATTTTTTTTTTTGTAGAAATCATGTTCATAATTATTTAACATACACAAAATGTTGATATACATATACATATATATATATATAAGTATGTTACATAATGTATATATATATATATATATATTTGGATTTACTAGGCATGTGCTTAGATTGTTGTTGCTGTTTTTGTTTCATATAACACTTACTCTCTCCATTGTCCACTGTCCACTGTCCACTCTCCACATACTATGCCTGCAAATTTCTACATGTCTAGGTTGTCTAATTCTATGTATATTTCCCTATGTAGCCCTACTTACTTACTGTCTAACTCTGTTGCCACCTGCTCAACACTTAATGATCTAGCATAATAATAATAATAATGTAATAATAATAATAATAATAATTTCATTAGTAATACTTATTGTTTGCCTATTGGTTTTGCTTATAAATCTATACTTGATGTGTGTTTCTCGTTAAGAATTTATGCTGCTTAGAGGTTTCTCGACTTAAAACTCTTGGCTTTATGTTTACTAAATATATAGTAATAATAATAATATTACTTTACTTGTTGTTGTTGTTGGTCTGGCTGTCTCAAAATCAAATCTTCCCTTCCTCTCTTCAATGTGTTAGTAACAAGTTCAGAATATTGCTTCATTTGTACAAAACGGCACCAAAAATAAGTACTATTACTTCTTACTTCATTTATTAGTTTAGTTAGTTGAATGATTCAAGAGAGAGCAGTTGTTTCAATTTCAAATGTTGTCGTCAATCAATTTAATGATTTTGTTTTAATTGACAAATTGTTGTTTGATCGACACTTGGGGACATCAAAAGTGGATTAATTATAATTTTTTATTTTTTTCAAAACCTGAATGAATGAAAAGTAAATGTTTGTTGTGCAACGGTTTCTAAGAGTATTTGATGTTTGTTTTCTTCATTTTGTTTTTTTTTTGTTTTTTTAAATAAGGCTTTTTGTTTTTATTTAAATTTTTGCTAAAAACTACAATTTAAAATTAATAATCAGAATTAATTAATTAATATAATATAATTAGATTAGAACGAACGTAATAATAGAAAACATTTTCTTTCACGCATACACACACAATTATTTACAAATTTTACCATTTTGTCAATAGATCTAAGTTTACAATTTCTTCTGAATATGTTGGAATAAATATTTTTGTAGATATTATGTATATAATAGTTTGTCGTGTAAAAAACAAAAATTAAAACATATATTTATATATATATATATATATAGATATAAACGTTTGCTATGTTCGAAATGTATTTAAAAAGTAAATTGTTTAAAATTGCAAACATCTATAACATATATATATATATAAATATATATATATATTTATTTGTTTTTCTTGCTTTAATTTGTAACTTTTTTTATTCTTGCCTATTGTTGTTAAAAAATGAACAAAAAAACTGAAATAAACCATGACGAAATAAACGATGACAATAACTTTTGACAATTTTCTTTTTTTGACTTACACGCTAAAAAAATACAAACACTTTTTATTACAATTCAATTTGTGGTTGTTGTTGTTGTTGTTGCTTAGGTTGTTGTTTAGGTCTAGGTATATGTTGCTGTTTTTTTATTTTTTTATTTATATATGCACTTAGTTGCGGCAAGTGCCCCATCCATACGCCCGGGGCAGCCGACTTTGATTTTCGCTACGTACTACAATTAATGACTAAAGGCTACAACTGCGCTTAAGTTTTCTTTTTCTTTTTTTTACGTTTTTTTTCCTTTCATTTTTTAACAAATTTTCGTTTTTGCTAATATTTTGTTTATGTTTAATTTTATGCATTTCTCATTAAATAGTTATTAATAAATAATTAAAATATATAATATATGTTAT
Source organism: Drosophila histrio (assembly GCA_958299025.2). NCBI lineage: Eukaryota > Metazoa > Arthropoda > Insecta > Diptera > Drosophilidae > Drosophila > Drosophila histrio. The sequence goes on along the minus strand of OY729166.1, from coordinate 3,036,131 downwards.
ATATATATATTTGTTGTTGTTTAGATTTTACTTTAAATATGAGTAGGTATTGTTTTTGTTTTTTTGTTTTTGTTATGGAAGTGGGTTAACTAGCAGTTTAACGTATATCATATATAATATATATTGGATGATCCGTTTTTCTCTAACCGAGCATTAT